>CM028132.1:89535000-90110000 GCA_016271365.2 Neoceratodus forsteri | reverse complement strand
CAAGCCACTGGGTGGTACAGACATTGCCTCCAGTGAAACAGACGCTGGTCCCGACGCAGACACTAGTGGATGTTCCTCCTGTGGAAGACGTTCCGGGGGAAGAGGTCCCCGCTAACGTTCCGGCGACACCCAGATCTTCCACTCTGCAGGGCTCTTCAGGAGACTCCCCCTCATGCCCTCCCGGATCCTCCGACACCCCAGTCCCGGGATGACTGCAAGGCTCTCTTCTTGTAAAGAGCTAAAGAGCTTTGGTGGAGCTGTTAAGAAAGAGGAGACTCGGGACCGAAGCCTAAACCTGAACCTGAGGGCCTCCTTTCTGCAGAAGACCCCGGCCACTACCTCATCTGCTCTCCAAGGCTTCTTCCCAGTCCCGGTCTGAGGACCGTCGTCTGCACCCTTCTCTATCGGGCAGCAGTCGTCAGTCCCAGTCTCAGCCCAGGAGCCGATCCCGCTCTCCCAGGTGGGCCAGCTTCCGACTCTGGTCCCCAGGCTGACGTCAGTCGTTGATCGGTTGTTGGTCTTGCAGTCGTCCTCGGACCGATGTCATTCCGGTAGTTACTGATGCTTGAGTGGGGGAGTCCTAGATGCAGTTCAGGCTATTCTAGGCCTAGAAGCAGGTCGCCATCTCCTGCTTTCTCATCCCTCTTGGGGGTTCCCCGAGGTAGAAGGACCAACCCCACTCGCCTCCTGATGATCCGACCTTTTATGGATGTCATGAGGCACATCCAGGCCTCCAATGAATGGGAGACGGAGGACCTGGATCTGGAACACAGTCGACTGGCCTATTCCCTAAGGCAAAAGGAGCCTAACCCTCTGGTGGTGCCTCCTTTAGTGGACACCTTCCAAGATCTTACCAGGATAACTTGGAAGCATCCAGCCTCAGTCCTGGCTGTTCCGAAGTCTGATAGGCTGTATAGAGCCCTGAGGGATGAGCCTTTCCTGGTGAAACCCACTCGGGTGGACTCATCAGTCATTATGGCTGCTCACAAGTCTAAGCAGCCTAAGCACCCAGCCTCCTGACCCAGAATCCCACTACTTGAACCAGGTGGGCAAGAAGGTCTACTCTGCCTCCACCTGCACAATTATATTCCTTAACTTTCTCACGCATATGGTCCAGTACCAGAATGCATTGTGGGAGAAAGGGCAGGAGTTAACCAAACTCCACACAAAAGACAGAGCTTCTGGATATATTTAAAATCTGGCTCGGACATAGGCCCACATGTTCTCTGTGCCTCGTACGACACTGCAGATATGGCGGCCAGAGCGGCAGGTGTCTGCCTCTGGCGCCATGCCTGGTTGAGGGTCTCGGATTTTCACCAGGATTTGCAGTTCGGAATCCGGGACCTCTCATTCCAGGGTCTGTCCTCTTTGGGCAGATGACTGTCTCTTATCTCTCGTCTCCAAGAGTCTGGCAAATCTATCTGGTCAGTCAGGTGTACAAAGGGGACCAGAAACGAGCGAGATGACTGCTATTTCATAAGCCCTCATGTGGTCAAGCCCGTGGAAACCAACGGGGCCAGAGGGATGGCTTCCGAAGGAGCTTTCCTTCTGAAGCCACCTAGAGGCTCTCGTTTTTGAGGCCTCAAGTCCTCCCAAGCTTCTCTGCCCACTCTTGGCTCTGCCCAATGACTCCCTCCCGACCTCCCCTCCGGAGGAGGAGGTTCAAGGGGAGGCAGTAGGGGGTCGCTTCTCCCTTCATCTGAAGGGTTGGAGCTCTATTGTTGCGGACCAGTGGGTCCTAGACATTATAAGAGGGGACATACGCTGGAGTTCACCGAAATTCTCACACTCCACCAAGGTCCTCAAGATATCCTCACATACCTCTTATAGAAGTGGAGATTCAGGCCCTCTTGTGAAAAAGGGCGATAGAACCAGTTCCTCTGCAGCAGCAAGGAAAGGGACATTACTCCCACTTCTTCCTAGTTCCAGAAAAGACGCAAGATCTTCGGCCCATCCTGGACTTCAGCTCCTTAAACTATATAGAGTACCGAAGGTTCAGGATGGTGACCCTTCCAGCTTTTATTCCTCTGCTGCACCAGGGAGACTGGCTCTGCTCCCTAGACATGCAAGATGCATACATGCACATAGGGGTCTTTCCCCCTCACAGGAAGTACCTGAGGTTCCACTTCCAGGGGGAGCATTATCAGTTTCGGATTCTTCTGTTTGGCCTCTCCTCCGCTCCTGGAGTTTTCACCAAATATTTGGCAGTGGTAGCTGCGGCTCTTAAGGCACCAGGGGCATTGTGTCTTCCCTTGACAATTGGCTGCTTGCGGCCCCATCAAGGACGCACCTCCTTCAGGCTCTCAGACGCCTTTACTCTGTTCCAAGAGGTGGGGATCACCCTGAACCTTCCAAAGTCTTCTCCGGAGCCCAGTCAAAGACTCATCTTCATAGGTACTGTCCTGGATTAAGTTCAGGGCATGGCCTTTCTACCTCCAGAGAGGGGCAATTGCCTGTAGGAGATGGCTGTATCTGTCCTAGTAACCCCTCGGGTCCAAGCCAGGACCTTCCTCAGACTTCTGGGCACATGGCGGCGGCCATCCCTGTCATTCCTTTGGCCCCCCTCCACGTGAGAATCCCACAGTGGTTGCTCAAGGTGCAGTGGGATCAATGCTCAGACAACCTAGACCACATGGTCAGTCGCAGAGCCGGTCAAGAGGACACTACGTTGGTGGCTGGATCCTCTCTATCTAGAGAATGGGGTCCCTTTCCGTCAGGAGCCCCCAAATCAGACCCTAACGACTGCTGCATCAGATTTGGGATGGGGGGGCGCACCTAGGGGCCCACCAGACGCAATAGGTCTGGACCCCAAAGGAGCACGACCTCCACATCTATGTCCTGGAGATGCGAGCAGTCCTTGGTGCGCTGCATGCCTTCCAAGAGGACCTTGTCCCAGGCTCTCTCCTAATTCAGATGGACAACATAGCAGTTGTCTTTTACATCAACAAGCAAAGAGAATGCACTCCTACCCCCTATGCAGGGAGGCGAGGAGTCTGGTACTGGGTGTTGGAGCATCACATCTCTCTCTCTCTCTCTCTCTCTCTCCAGATGCACGTTCCAGGCGTCCTAAACGACTTGGCAGACAGCCTAAGCAGGTCTCACCATGAGGGTGTGGGATTGGGTTCTGAAACACGGCGCAAACCTCATTGCTGTTCATGTTCCAGGAGTGGATAACGTCATCGCAGACAGCCTGAGCTGCTCTCAGGCCAGAGTCCACGAGTGGGAACTACTCCAGGAGGTAGTAGAGGATCTGTCTCACAGATGGGGCACACCAGAGTTGGACCTTTTCGCATCCCCATCCAACGCAAAACTGCCCAATTTCTGCTTGCTAGATCCAGTGCCTAGTGTTTTCTGGTGAGACACGTTGTCCCTCTCCTGGACGGGCAGATTCCTCTACGTTTTTCCTCCCTTCCCGTTGATCCAGAGGGTTCTTTTGAAATTCCGCAGAGAGCAAGCAACTCTGATATTTATCGCACCTTCTTGGCCCAGACAGATTTGGCTTCCTCTGCTACACCAGCTGTCCCAGGAACCTCCGGTGCCTCTGCCAATCAGCTCTCACTTATTGTCCCAGGAGGCAGGTTCTTTGGTCCATCTGTACCTTCGCTCTCTGAACCTACACGCCTGGCTCCTAGGGACATAGCTATCATGCGGTACGGGGTCTCGTAAAGGTAGCAGATGTTCTAGCGGATGCTAAAAAACTGGCCACTCACGCCACATACGCCATGAAATGGCGCAGATTTTGCCTCTGGGCTCAAGCACAAGGACTTTCCCCGATGGACTGTCAGGAAAAGTTGGTCCTGGACTACCTCCTGTCTCTCTTCCAGGCAGACTTGGCCTACTTCTCTATTAAAGTACACCTTTGTGCCATTTCAGCCTATCATACACCTATAGGCTGACATCCCATAACTCAGTTGGACACAACACGAGCCTTCCTGAGAGGTGTTCTCCACCTTAGACCTCCGATAAAGGATCCTATTTCTCCATGGGATTTACCCTTTGTCCTGGAGCAGCTCCACTGCAGCCTTTTGAACCAGCCGCGGATTGCAAGCTACGTCTCCTAGCGTGGAAGACGTTATTTTTAGATCTTACTTCGAGTGGGAGCTCTTGCAGCAGGCTATTGCATTAAGGACTATGCCGCAGGCACTAGGATCACACGGTGAAAAACTTCTGCCAGCAATACCAGCGGGGACCGCCCCTGACACCGGCCCCGCCCCATCTGTCAGGGTACAAGAGGGGCGGACCACCCAGCTCCACCTCAGTTCTTTCCGGCCGCGTACCCGCACGTGAAGCTTGCTTCTTCAAGAACAAGAGATCTTCTAGCAAGCTTTTACCGTTTTCTGACAGTTTTTGTTCCTTTCACCAACGCAGACGTCTGTATCGCTGCCGTCGTTTTGTACGGTTTGTCCTGCCTTTCGGTTGTGTTTTGTGTTCAGTGTTTGCCGCCTTTAGTACCGTCAGCCCTCTTCCTCCCGTGCGCCCCCCCCGGCTGGGTTCGATGTGTTCCCGGGCTTCGGTGTCCCCATAGCACCTCAACAAGTGCAACTGCGGGTGGCAGATTCCCGCTAAGGACGGGCACTAGCGGTGCATCTTCTGCCTTGGGCCGACCACGACACCGCTGACTGCCAGGCCTTTACCAGTCAGACCCGCATCTGCCGCCTGAAAGCCCTTAAAGCCTACCTTCTAGAGCAGAAAATGGATCTGCACTCATCAGGGGAAGAAAAGAAGCGGCACAGTAAGGAGCGTAGTCGGTCCCGGTCTCTGTCCAGATCGCGTTTGCGGCTTTTTCCAAAAAAGGCCCATCCTTCGGGGTCTGGAGAATCGCCGAGGTCTTCCTAGGCTAAGGCCAGCCCATCGGGGGAGAAGCTGGCCAAGCCAAAGGTGACTCCACTGAGGGTCATCGCCAAGACCCTGGAGGTAATGCTTCAGCCCTACCTACCAAGGCACAGGCTCCGCCTGCTGAAGGTGCGTCTCCGGAGGTTAAGGACTCTCCGGTGCCCCCTGGCGTCACCCCGTTGTCGGTCCCTACACCGACGCCGGTCAAAGGGGCTAAGGACCCAGGGTCGGTCATGGAAATACCGACGTCCCCATCACCCAAGTCCTCCCCACCCCCGGGCCCTCAGGAGAGCTCTCCTTCGCGTCCCGCCGCTCCGGAGGCTTCTTTTCCGCAGCGTGTGGCTGAGATCTTTTCCAAGGATGAGCTCAAGCAGCTTTCCTTTTTGGTGGGGGCAGGTTCAGAAGCGAACCTCCCCGTCGCCGGCCCAGACACCGATGCTGGATCCTGCGGGAGAACCACAGCCGGAGGGTGAGACTTCTCCGTTGAGGTCACCGGAGCACCGTCCTTCGCCCCCTTCCAGGGCTAGTTCCCGCTCTAGATCTGAGGACCACCAATGTCGCTCTAGGGTTTCTAGTGACCGTCAGTCTCTGTCTCATTCCAGGAGCCCTTCTCACGCTAAGCGGGACCGCTCCTGACGTCGGTCTCATGACCGACGTCGGTCATTGCTCCGTTGCTGGTCCAGGGACCAGAGTCTGTCTTCGGACCGTCGTCTGTCCCCTAGTCACCGACGCCAGCGCAGGCATGGTCATGGGGCAGAATCGGACTATTCCAGATTGGATAGTCGATCCTCCTCCTCTTCATCGACCTCTTCCTCTTCTCAGTCTCAAGCGCTCCCCTTAAGAGAAGGACCTGCCTAGCTCGCCTCCAGACGATCCCACCTTTATGGATGTCATGAGGCACATCCAGGCTTCCAACGAGTGGGACACAGAAGACTTGGATCCAGAATGCCGGAGATTGGTTAAATATTTGAGGCAGAAGGAGCTGAAGCCCCTGGTTATTCCTCCTTTGGTGGCTACTTTCCAGGATCTTACTAGATCCACCTGGATGCATCCGGCCTCCATCCCGGCAGTCCCGAAAAAGTCGGATAGGCTCTATAAGGCCCCGAGGGCAGAACCCTTCCTGGCAGAACACCCTCAGGCCGATTCATCGGTGATTACGGCTGCCCATGATAAATCTCTGCAGCCAAGGCACCTCGGCTCCCAGCCTCCCGACCTGGAGTCCCGTTACCTAGATCAGGTGGGCAAAAAAGTTTACGCTGCCTCCACCTGTTCCCTTCGCTCTCTGAATTTCCTCACGCATAGGGTGCAGTACCAGAATGCGTTATGGGAACGGGGACTTGAGCTGACACAAGCCATGCCAGACTCTGATAAGAAGACTGAGCTCCTGGCCCTTTTGCAGTCTGGCTCAGATGTAGGCTCTCGTGCTGAGAGCCTCATATGACACTGCGGACACTGCAGCCAGGGCGTCCGCCTCTGGAGTATGCCTTTGGCGCCATGCCTGGTTGAGAGTCTCGGGCTTTCACCAGGATCTGCAGTCCAGTATCCGGGATTTGCCCTTCCAGGGTACCGTCTTGTTTGGGCAGGAGATGGAGGCTTTTATCTCCCGTCTCCAGGAATCGGGTAAGTCAATCTGGTCGGTCTGCCAGATGTACCATGGCGACCAGCGACGTCCCCACCGCCGACTGCCTTTTCGTAAGTCCTCAGGCAACCAGGCTTCAGCCCTCAAAAACCAGCAAGGGCAGAGAGGTGATTTCTGCAGAAGATCCGGAAACCAGCAGTCTGGTGGACCTTCCGCCCATGGGCCCAAGTTCTCCCAGGCCTCTCTCCCAACTCCCGGTTCTGCCCAATGACTCCCTTCTCTTCTCCTCCGGCCCCCCCTTCTGACAGAAGCTCAAGGGAAGCCGGTTGGGGGCCGCTTCTCCCTTCATCTCGAAGGGTGGAAGTCCATTACCACGCATCAATGGGTCTTGGACGTTATACGGAGAGGACACACCTTGGAGTTCAGAGTTTCCTCCACACACTCCGCCAAAGCTCTCCCGTTATCCTCCTTCTCACATCCCACAATTAGAAGGAGAAATTTAGGCAATCCTGCACAAGAGAGCTATAGAGAGTCCCCTGGCAGCAGCAAGGCCAGGGGTTTTACTCCCACTTCTTTCTGGTCCCAAAAAAGACTGGGGACCTTCGTCTCATTCTGGACCTCAGTCCACTAAATCTCTCTAGAGTACAAAAAGTTCAGGATGGTGACTCTTCAGGGTCTTTTTCCACTGCTGCACCAAGGGGACTGGCTCTGTTCTCTCGACATGCAGGATACATACATGCATATAGGGGTCTTTCCTCCTCACAGGAAGTTCTTGAGGTTCCACTTCCAAGGGGAGCATTTTCAGTTTCGGGTGCTCCCATTCGGCTTCTCGTCCGCTCCGTGAGTCTTCGTGAAATGCCTCGCAGTGGTGGCTGCGGCTCTGAGGCGGATGGGACATTGTGTTTCCTTATCTCGACGATTGGCTTCTTACGGCCCCATCAAGAGACAGCCTCTTACGCTGTCTCGGAGACACTTATACTCTATTCCAAGAGCTGGGGATCACCCTGAATTTAAGTCATCCCCAGAGCCCACCCAAACGCTCGCCTTCATAGGAGCGATCCTGGATTCTGTCCAGGGCATGGCCTTTCTCCCTCAGGACAGGGGGATTCGCTTGTGAACATTGGCGGAACGGATCTCTATAGCACCTCTGGTTCCAGCCTGGAACTTCCTCAGCCTATTGGGGCATATGGCGGCGGCCATTCCAGTCACGCCCTTGGCCCGCCTCCACATGAGAGTCCCACAATGGATGCTCAGGTTGCTGTGGGACCAATGCTACGATGACCTGGATGCTTTAGTCAGGATCTCGGAGCCAGTCAGGAGAACATTGCTTTTGTGGTTAGACCCCAGCAATCTGGAGAAAGGGGTCAGTTTTTGTCCGGAGCCTCCAGGTCAGTCTCTAACGACGGATGCATCGGACCTGGGCTGGGGGGCGCAACTAGGTGTTCATCAAACGCAAGGGGTTTGGTCACCCGAGGAACGGTCCCTCCACATCAATGTGCTGGAAATGCGAGCGGTCCTCTACGCTCTTCAGGCGTTTCAGGAGGATCTGGTACTGGGCTCTCTTCTAATTCAGACAGACAACATGGCGGTCGTCTTTTACTTTAGCAAGCAAGGGGGCACTCATTCCTATCCTCTTTGCAGGGAGGCAATGAGAGTCTGGTACTGGGCACTGGAACAGGGCATTCTACTGTCCGCCATGTACGTTCTAGGCGTCCTAAACGATCTGGCCGACAGGTCGGGGGCGCTGTTGAGCCCGAGCAAGATGGCCACTTACTAATAATGCTCCTCCAACTCACTCGGCTATAAAGCATATAAACTAAGAATTCTGGTCAAAATTTTACAGATCTTCGAATAGCTACAGAAATCGGAAGCTATCTCCTGAAATATGGGAAACCCTCAAAGATCGCAATCACCCTGACTGAGCAAAAACCAAAAATGCTCCAGCTACCTCTGCCATGCAGTCTGGCTCTACTTTGCAGGCCCCGGATTCTGAAACTACAGAAGAAACTCTGCAATCCTTCGGGCTTAAAATAAATCGTCTAATAGCCTCAGTTTCGAGTTTGGCAGATAAAATGGACGGTATTGCTAACAGGGTGTCTAATTTAGAAACTTCCTTGGATCTAGTAGCAGCCGAATCCTCCGAAGCCAAAAAGCGTTCTGGTGCTGCAATGGGGGTTACTACTACAGTGCTGAAAGAAAATGGACATCTACGAATGAGGCTCGAGACTTTGGAAAATCAAATTAGGGCCTCAAATATCCGAATACTGGGTATTCCAGAAGGATGTGAAGGAGACCACTTGGTGTTATTTCTGCAAGATTGGCTAATTCAACAGCTCGGGGATGAAGCCAGGGAGCGTGGTAAAAATATACAAAAAGCATACCGAATCACCAGGCGGGGATCCCCAGACAATTTGGAAACCCCACGAGCAATCTTAGCAGTGTCAGATGAAGTGGCAACACGGAATTATATTTTGGCTTTAGCTAGACAGAATAAAGTGCTGCTATGTGAAGGAGAGACAATACGAATCTATCCAGACATCAGTTGCGCCACCAGACAAAGACGCAAACTGTTCGATGGTCCTAGAGCGCTTCTACGAGAGGCAGACATTCAGCATAGTGTAATTTTCCCAGCTCGTCTGAGGATTATTCATCACAGTAAAATCTTCATCTTCTCAGATCCAAAGGAGGCTAGCCGATGGGCTCAGAAGCAGACACCAAGAAGGAAGAGATCGAGGGATCAGGAGGAGCCTTTTTCTGACGACTATGATTCTTAAAATGAACTGAGATTACTAAACCTCTGACAGAACTACAGTGGACATATTAAACTGTATTTCAGTACCATTTTGGAAGAAGGCTGGAAATATGAGTATAATGTAACGTAGAAGTATAACAATTTTTGTATTTCTATTTACTATAATGACCAGGTTAAACTCGTTATGAAGTTCTTTATAGCAGTATGAGCTGGGTGATGCAGTGTAAGGGTACAGGAGATGTAGCATTGTTTTCCTAGCATTTTGCGTCATAAGATGCACATTAAAGTGTTAAAGCATGGACTTTAGTATCCCCCCTTTTTAGAGAAGAGAATATACATGAGCAGAATATAATATAAAATGAGTTGGTGCTTTCCATGCAGCTCTTGGGCTTTCTAATACAGCATAAAAGGACTACAAGATATAAAGGAACGTGTTTATTAGGTAATCCCCACAGACATATCTTTATGCAGTAGGTTAAGATCATATACTGTACTATATGGGGAGTGGCGTCCTCAGTGCGTTCTTTATTATCATTTGAAATGTTTCTGCTGGAAATGTATAACTCTGTGTTTTTATATTGAAACAATAAACATAAAGTTAACAAAAAAAAAAAAAAACTCGGCAGGTCGCGGGCCAGAGCACGAGTGGGAGTTGCTACAATCCGTAGCGGACCAGCTCTTCGACACGTGGGGTTTTCCTGAGCTGGACCTCTTTGCATCACCACACAACGCCAAACTGCCAATGTTTTGCTCACGAGAGCGCACACCTGGAGTTTTTTGGCCAGACACGTTATCCCTTTGCTGGGCAGGGAGGTTTCTTTATGCCTTTTCGCCCTTTCCTCTCATTCAGAGGGTTCTGCTCAAATTGCAGGCAGAAGGGTCCCAGATGATCCTTGTGGCCCCCCAACTGGCCTCGACAGATTTGGTTCCCACTCCTGCAGCAGCTGTCCCAGGAATCTCCAATCCCGCTGCCCATATGCTCGCAGTTACTGTCCCAGGACTGGGGGTCTCTGGTCCATCCGGATCTCGGGTCCCTGCACCTTCATGCTTGGCTCCTTCAGACGTAGCTAGAAACCGATACAGGGTTTCCCCGGAAGTGGCGGAGGTCTTAGCATCCGCAAGAAAGCCCTCTACTCGCTCCACTTACGCCATGAAGTGGAAGTGTTTTTGTCTTTGGGCCTTGCCGCAACATTTGGATCCCGTCACCTGCCCTGTGAAGTCCACTTTGCAGCATCTCCTCTCCTTGTATGAGAAAGGCCTGAGTTATTCCTCTATCAAGGTGCGCATGTGGGCGATTTCCACCTATCATGCTCTCGTGGGAGAGAGAGAGCATTGGCGCAGCTAGATGTAGCCCACGCCTTTCTTAGGGGAATTCTGCACATGAGACCTCCCATTAGGGACCCTGTCCCACCCTGGGACCTCCTTTTTGTGTTGGAGAACTCACCCTTCCTCCTTTTGAACCCACAGCGAGTTGTGAGCTGCGTTACCTTTCTTGGAAAGTTTGTTTTTTGGTTGCTATTACTTCAGCTCCAAGGGTTTCTGAGCTTCAGGCTCTGATGTGTAAAGAGCCCTATTTGGTTTTTCATAGGGAAAGAGTTTCCCTCAGAACTAATCCTAACTTTCTTCCCAAAGTGGTCTAGGAGTTGACCCTCAACCAGTCGGTTGATCTTCCAGTTTATTTTCCTTCCCCTTCCAATAGAGGGGAGGCTCTCCTCCACACAATGGATGTCCACAGGTCCCTGAGGTATTAACTCAGCAGAACGGTTCAAGACCGTAAATCGGAGCAGCTGTTTGTGGCTTTCGCACCACATCGCTTGGGTCAACCTGTGTCCAAGCAGACCATCTCTAAATGGATAGTCCATTGTGTCTCGTTTTGCTACGAGCATCACAATAAACCCCTGCTGGGCCCGGTTAGGGGTCACTCCACCAGAGGAGTGTCAGCTTCTTTTGCCGCCATGCGGAATGTCGCTATTCAGGACATTTGTGCCGCGACCTGGAACTCTGTGCATACTTTTTATCAAGCATTACAGCTTGGATATCGTCTCCAGATGCCGTGCTGGCTTTAGCCTAGCAGTTTTACAGGGCCTTTTATCCTAGGGCCTCTGGAGTCTGCATATTCCTCCTCCCGGGGTCGGCCACCTCCTTGCTGTGGGACTGCTTGGGATTCTGTCCTTAATGTAATAGCCTGCTGCAAGAGCTCCCACTCTAAGTAAGATGGTACAGTTACGTAAGAACTTACCGTAACAGTAGATCTTCGAGAGGAGCTTTTGCAGCAGGTGCTGCTTCCCTCCCGCCTTCCCCCTCAGTGTGCAGATCTATTTTCTTTTTTTCTAGATGGTGGGCTTCGCCTCCTTCTCTTGTCAGGCCTTCTGCTAGGTACTGGCGGGAGAACTGAGGTGGAGCTGGGTCCGCCCCCTCTTGTACCCTGACCGACGTCGGGGGCGGTCCCCGCTGGTATTGCTAGCAGAAGTTTTTCACCGTGTGGTCCTAGTGCCTGCGCCATAGTCCTTAATGTAATAGCCTGCTGCAAGAGCTCCTCTCGAAGATCTACTGTTATGGTAAGTTTTTACATAACTGTACTTTGCTGTTACTTTGGCCAGAAGGATTTCTGAACTTCACGCACTGACGTGCAAAGAACCTTATTTGTTTTTTCACCAGGACAGGGTGTCCCTAAGAACAAATCCAAAGTTTCTACCTAAGGTGGTCTCAGCTGTCACCCTCCATCAGGACATAGACTTACCAGTGTATTTCTCTAAATACTAATAGAGGAGAGGCCCTGTTGCACACTCTAGATGTGCATAGGTGTCTAAAATACTACCCGACCAGAACCAGGCACCACCATAAATCTGATCAGCTTTTCGTCTCCTTCGCCCACAGGATGATGGGAGCTCCAGTTTCTAAACAATTGCTGTCCAGGTTGCTCATCCATGTATCACGTTCTGTTACTAGAAATTTAACAAACCTTTACCGAGTGTGGTTAAGGATCATTCCACAAGGGGGGTGGCTATCTCTTTTGCGGCCATGAAGAACGGGTCCACCACAGCCATCTGCGCAGCAGCTACCTGGAGCACCATGCACACCTTTATCAGGCATTATAGCCTGGATATTGCATCACAGCAAAGAGCTGGTTTTGGTCTAGCAGTCCTTCAGGGACTTCTATCCTAGGCTTCGGTCCAACTCGCGATCTCTACCAAGCCTCCTCCCACCTGCGAGGGATTTCCAGTATTGCTTGGGAATCTGTCCTGATGGTGTAACCTGCTGCAAGAGCTGTTTCTTGAAGTAAGATAGTACAGTTATGCAAGAACTTAAAGTAACAGTAGATCTTCAAGAACAGCTCTTGCAGCAGGTAGTTTCCCTCCCACCATCCCCTCTGGAGGTAGAGTTGTTCCAATATCTCTTCTCGAGGATTAGGTGTTTCTAACACCGTTCTGAATACCTTTTGATAGCAGATACTCAATCTCCACATCTGATGTCATCTAACGGCCAGGAGTCTCTGGGAGAACTGAGGATTCTGTGGGACCGCCCCCTTTATATGATGCCTGACATCGGCGGGGGGTCCCGCTGGATACTGCTAGCTAGATCATTTCCTTTGGGTCCTGACACCTGCCGGCTTCAGTCCTAATGGTGTAACCTGCTGCAAGAGCTGTTCTCGAAGATCTACTGTTATGGTAAGTTCTTGTGTAACTGTACTTTTCCCGTCACCTCCCAGTGCTTCAGTCAGTCTGCCCAAGCCCTCAGCCTCTCTAAACTAGGGTCATTTTTCTGAGCAGCTGCAAAATCTTTATACATTCCCAAGGCATGGGACAGATCCCCTCCAGTTTCTAAACTAGGGTCTCTAGCTCTATCATCTGGCATTCAGGGTCACTGCCATCCCAAACCCTCTGACAATTGGCTACCCCTTCCCTCCTCTGAGTCATCTTATGTAGCTGTTCTTTTAACTGCTACCTGGGGAATTTTTCCCCACTTTTACTATTCTCCATATCAGGAGACACAAGCTGGGGAGCCCGCCTCCCAGTGTTTTTCACAGGGGCTTCTGTATGGTTCAGGGAACCACAATTTGCTTTTGCTGCTTGACTGCGGGTAACTGCATACACCATCCCCTTTGGGAGATTGTTCCCTATAATCACATTCAGGGAAAGATTTTCTGCCACTGCAACTTTTGAGACAGTCTCTCCTGTCTCACCCCAGTCCAGGAGAACACTAACAAGTGGCAGCGTTTCTCCTTCCCAGTGAATCCCCGTACTGTAGCAAACTGATAGGGATTTGGTTGAGCCTGAACAGCTTATACCCACTTTACCAAAGTAAGGGACGCCCCCTTATCCCTTAAACCATGAGGTCTGCACCCCATTCACAGTAACTGGGTGAATGTGCTCCCTCATGTTTACTGGCATGCTTTCAGAGATGCACAAAAACCCCACTTCTAGGGACATGGATACGTTGTTCATCCACACTGTCTTGCAGGTTCCTTGCCGCTTTAAATCTTTCCGGAAGGTCTTCAAGTTGGCTTCTCCCCACCCGGGTGGTAAAACTCTCTGCTCTGCCTCATGACGCCAGATCTCCCTTACCGCTTGGAAGCTCAGGTTCCCTCCTTAACGCTCTGCGTGTTAGACTGGATCCTAATTCTTCGGTTCGTCTGAAACTCGTTTTAAAGTTTTCAAGACTTCGGTCTTCCTTTTCCCTTGCGGCTGCGATGGACAAATCGACTCCCAGTTTTCGGCGGTGCCCTTGTCGGCAGAAGATGTCCAGGATGGACCCGCACTCCACGTGAGTCTACTGCCTCGGCCTAGAACACGACCCGCAGGCCTGCGAGTCATGCTGTTAGTTCTCGGCCAACATCCTGGAGGACCACGCTGCCCGGTTAAAGCTAGGGCGCCCCGGGAAGCACTACCTGCCGGTAAAGTCGAAGGAGGCCCGTTGGGCGGTTACCGCGGCTGAGCAGCTCGGGCAGATCGCTCAGGCGGCTCAGTCGCGCATGTTCCTCATCGGTCGCAGCATCATCCCGCTCCTTTGGCAACAGTATTCAGCTTCGCTCAAGAGCTTTGCCAACCTTTCCACGAAGGGAGAGGGCCATCCGGACATTCTCTGTCCAAAACTAAGGATTCTAAGGGTAAGTCCCATCGTCGGCATTCGTGGGAGTGGGAAAGGTCCCCTTCCCCAGACAGCCGACTCTCTACTTTGGTCGAGAGTTACAGCTAAGGCCGCTGGCTTCACAGCATCCCCGTCAGTCCAGCCGGCCGAGACACCCGTCGACGCAGTCGAGATTTTTCTCGACCCCGTCGGACAGGCTGACTGGTGAAGCCGACAACCCTTCTTCACCAGTTTCCCCGGTGGCGACCAAGGATCTGCCTGCGCCCCCAGTGCAGCAGTCTGCGGTTAAGGTGCCCGAGCTGAGGGAAGAGCGGGTGTCCCCCGCTCCTTCCCAGGCCCATCCTCTGAAACACCGAGGATCTCTGTCTCTGACCTCTTCTCGGTCCTGCCGATCCCACCGACATTGGCGGTCTGTCTCTGCACCGAGGTAAGCGGCGCCGCCGCTCGTCCTCTTCTTCCTCCTCTGAAGAGGAGAGGCTTCAGCGCAAATTGCATCGATGCTATGAGGACCTGATGTGGCAGCAGTTACTTTTGTCCATGAGCAAGCAGACGCCGTCCCTGGCCATTAAGTGGCTGTCACCCAAATGGCCGAAACAACCCCTTGCTGCAGTCGAGATGCCCAAGCCTGGGCCAGTTGTTCGGCCGAAACCTGCTGCCCCACAGATTGTGGTGGAACCTCCGCCTCCACAACCGAAATCGGGGGCGCCGACCAAGGACTCTCGGTCGGCTCAAGGGCTGCCCCACAGGTTGTCGGTCACCCTCACTCCCGACCGTCCTTGGCAGGTGGAGGGTGGCTCAGGCCCTAGGCAGCTCTTTGCGGACTTATCGGAGTCGGACTCCTCCCTGTTCTCCAGGCTGGTTGACCTGGAGTCCTCCGGGGGCCAGTCATTGGGACAAAAGCCCATCATCCTTCATGGGTTTGCTTCGGCTCATCTGAGTCCACCGGGATGCAGCTCGAGCCTGTATCCAAACGGGCCAAGTATCCCCTGACGGAGATACTGGATCGAGGGGATTCGCCCGTGGAGGTCTTTCCGGTGGCTGAGGCCATTGTTGGCCCAGTCTTGGAGCTTTGGCAGCGGCCTGCTTCCTGCCCTGTGCCCTCGGCCGGGAAGTATGTGGTCCTTACTGGCTCTTTGCCTGGGTTTTCGGAACACCGCTCTGCCGGGGAGTTGGTCACAGACAGCGTTTTCCGGCGTTCCGGGAACGTTAGGGACATGGACAAGCCCCCCGACAAGGAGTCCAAAAAGCTGGACTATGCCGGACACAAGGTGTACGTTGCGTCCTCCCTTGGCCTCCGCCAGGCCGGCTCGGCCGTGCTAATGGCACACTCTCCCACGCCCTCATGGGCTCCCTGGATGAGGTGATCCCTCATCTCCCGGCCGACCTGCAGACCATGGTCCGGCAGGTCCGGGACCAGGGTAGGGCGGTGGCGAAGCAGCAGCTCCAAACAGCTCTGGACATAGGAGACTCCTGTGCCAGATCGGTTGCGGCCACGGTGCCCATGCGCCGCAGAGCATGGCTGAGGATATCCACCTTCACGGCAGATACCCAGCACAAATTGCGGACGTCCCCTTCTTGGGGACTGACCTCTCCGGCCCTGGAGTGGAAGGTCACCTCCAGCAGATAGAGAAGTCCAATGCCACTCTGGACTCTGTCACCTCTGCCCAGAAGGACAAAGGCCGCCAACAGCAGCAACACAAGTCCTTTCATCCTTCTGCGCCTGCGGCACGTCCGGCCCACCAGCAGCAGGGCCAGTAGGCCTGCGCATGGTATCCCAAACCCAAGCCCGTGACTTCCTCTAACAGGAAGCAGGGAGGTAAAGGCCCAAGAGGTCCCTCGGCCGGTCCCTCCTCCAAGCCTGCCCAGTGACAGGTTGAGGGGTTTCGCCCCCAGCCTCGTCACTTCCCCCTGGGTCCCCCCCCATGGGGGGACGGCTCTGCCACTTCCATTCCACCTGGTCCTCTATCATCACGGACCGCTGGGTGTTGGAGGTGGTAGGAAAGGGCCTGCCTCTGGAGTTCAGGCAGGTCCCACCCTTCCGAGCAGTCACCCCTCCGGGGGCCACGGAGTCCGCAGCCTCGCTGTCAGCCCGCTAAGCCAATATTGCCCTGCTCCTTGAAAAAGAGGTGATCAGGAAGGTAGCAGATCCTCCTCCAGACCGAGGGTTTGTGTCCAGGTATTTCCTGGTCCCAAAACGGACGGGGGGCTGGAGCCCCATTCTTGACCTGCACGACCTGAACAGGTTCCTAAAGTCTCGGACCTTCAGGATGGTTACTCTGACTCAGATAATCCCATCCTTGGAACGAGGCATGTGGTTCTGTTTCCTGGATGTTCAGGACGCGTTCTTTAACGTCCCAATCCGTCCGTTCCATCAGAGATTCCTTCATTTCAGAGCGGAGGGATCCCTTGACGAGTTCCGGGCCATGCCCTTTGGCCTCTTCCTAGCTCCCAGGGTCTTCACCAAATGCATGGCAGTGGTGACAGCATTCCTGCTTCGCCGAAGGGTCTGGGTGTACACCTACCTGGATGACTGGCTGATTGCAGCCCCCTCCAGAGCGGAGGTGGAACGGTCCAGAGATCTGGCCCTCCAGGTTTGCTCTCGGATTGGCCTCCTCATCAACGAGGCCAAGTCGGAACTCATGCCAAAGCAAGTGATACAGTTCATCGGGGCAGAGCTCGACTCTCTTCGAGCCAGAGCACAGCTCTCGCCGAACAGGGCCAAGGTTCTTTACCCCTTTGCCAGTAATTTCAGGTTGGGCAATCGCGCCCTGCCCAGGACTTCCTGCACCTCCTGGGCCTCATGGCGGCCTGCACCAGCGTGGTCCGTTGGGCCCACTGGTACATGCGTCCCCTTCAATGGGGGCTGGCCAGCCAGTGGTCACAGCACTTCGATCCACTGGATCAGCTAGTGACAGTGACCCAGGGGATGTGGAACGCTCTCCAGTGGTGGACCATTCCAGCACATCTGCAGGAGGGCATCCCGTTCGTCCGCCCCGAGCCGATGGTCTGTATCGGCCGATGCCTCTCTGATGGGTTGGGGTGCCCATCTGGGGGAGCACAGAGCGCATGGCCTCTGGGCCCCTTGGGAGTCCCGATGCCATATCAACCTGCTGGGGCTTCGAGCGGTTCGTCTAGCCCTCACCACCTTCGCTCCGTTTCTACGGGGTCAAGTGGTTCAGGTCCAGATGGATAATACCACAACCATGTACTACCTAAACCACCAGGGTGGGACGCTCTCCATGCCTCTGTGCAGGGAAGCTCTCGGCATATGGTCTCTCATGCACAGCCTGGAGGCGGATCTCCTCGCCATTCACGTGGCAGGAGCCTCCAACACCCTGGCCGATGCCCTAAGCCGGATAGGGGCTGTCTCCTGATGGAGGTTGTACAAGATCTCTTCTCCCATTGGGGCACACCTCAGGCAGACCTGTTTGCCTCCAGGGAGAATGTGAAGCTGAGACTGTTTCATGCCCGCCCACCTCAGCAGGGCTTGCTGCAGGGGGATGCTTTCTTGAGGCCGTGGACCCCGGGCCTCTTCTACGCCTTTCCCCCATTTCCCCTTGATCCACAAGGTGCTTCTCAAGGTGAGGAGGGACGAGACGCAGGTGATTATGGTAGCCCCAAACTGGCCCTGCCAGTTCTGGTATCCAGATCTCCTCAGTCTCTGCTCCAGGCTCCCGAGGCGGCTTCCAGCCTGCCCAGACCTGATCTCAGTCAATCAGGGGAAGGTATTCCATCTGGACCTTCAGTCCCTGCACCTGATGGCCTGGTTCCTGAGTGGCTAGAGTTCCAGGCCTTGGGTCTTTCTGACAAGGTCTTCAATGTCGTTGAGGCGTCCCGTAAGGAGTCGACCAGAAAATGCTACGCCTTCAAATGGAAGAGATTCTCCATTTGGTGTCAGAGCAAGGCCTGGACCCTTCCTCCTGTTCCTTGGCAAGCATTCTGGACTACCTGTGGTCCCTTTCTCAGCAAGGGCTTTGGTTGACGACCCTTAAGGTGCACCTGGCAGCCATCTCTGCTTACCAGGTGCGGCAGGAAGCAGTTGGTGGCACAGGAGAAAGTGGTGGGCGCTTTTCAAGGCTTTGATCACATATCCTCCAATCGAGAACCTCCCTCCGTGGGATCTACTGCTGGTATTGGCTAAGCTCATGGGCGGTCATACGAACCGGATGCACAGGTGTGACATGTCTCACCTGTCGAAGACCGCCTTCTTGGTGGCTATCATGTCAGCCAGAAAGATGGGAGAGCTCCAGGCGCTTTCCATTGAGTCTTCTTATCTGGTCTTCCAGAGGGACAAGGTTGTCCTGCGCCCCCACCTGAAATTCCTTCCGAAGGTGGTGTCGGAGTTTCACCTTAACTAGGTGTTGACTCTGCCAGTGTTCTACCCCAATCACACCTCGGGGGCCGAATATAGGCTCCATACTTTGGACCCTAGAAGAGCGCTTGCTTTATTATAAGGAGCGGACGGCTGAAGTTTGGGGAGAGGTTTGCCAGTCTTTATTTCCTAAGTAGGAGATGTGGGCCTTGCCTCCTTCCTCCCGGAGAACTGCTAGGAGTCTGCCAGTGTGGATGAACAACATATCCATGTCCCTAGAAATACAGGTTACTCACCTGTAACAGGAGATCTTACTTAGAGAGGGCTCTTGCAGTAGGTAATTACATATAGGACTGAAGCCAGCCGGCGGCAGGACCCCACAGAAAAATTTCTAGCTAGCAGTCCTTGGCGACGTCGGTATAAAGGGGCGGTCCCAGATGCCCGCCTTCCAGTTCTTTCCTGCCGTTAGCTCGTGCAGCACCTCACGGTAAAGTTTGTGCTTAGTCAGCCCTGCTCTTTCATCTGTTTTACAGAGATTTATAAGTATTTATTTTTTCTTCCTATCGTCCAGTCCGGGTCAGGTCAGAGGTCACTCCACACGAGGAGTAGCGGCCTCTGCAGCTTGTTTCAAGAACGTGTCTGCGGCAGACTTGTGCGCTGCTGCCACCTGGACTTCCGTCCATACCTTTACGAAACATTACAGTTTGGACATTGCCTCTCGCCGTAGAGCAGGCTTCGGGCTAGCTGTTTTGCAAGGTCTCCTGTCTTGAGGCTTGCAAGGCTACTGCTACTTTCAGGAGTAGTTTCCTCTTCCCGGTGCCTTTTATTTGTTCCAGACTGCTTGGGATTCAGTCCTATATGTAATTACCTACTGCAAGAGCCCTCTCGAAGTAAGATAAGAACTTACCATAACAGTAGATCTTCGAGAGAGGCTCTTGCAGTAGGTAATGCCTTCCCGCCCTCTATCCCCCTAGGCTTTTTCAGCTCTTTTTTCCAGGAATGGAAACATCTGCTTCTCTCTCGTCCAGGCCTTCTGGGCCTGTGGCGGGAAAGAACTGGAAGGCGGGCATCTGGGACCGCCCCTTTATACAGACGTCGCGTGACGCTGGTCACCTGACATGGGGGCAGTCCCTCGCCAGGGACTGCTAGCTAGAAATGTTCCCGTGGGGTCCTGCGGCCGGCCGGCGTCAGTTCTATATGTAATTAGCTACTGCAAGAGCCTCTCTAAGATCTACTGTTGCGGTAAGTTCTTGTGTAACTGTACTTTCTAGGAATGGTATAAGTTGTTCATCCAGACGACCCACCCAACCTCCCTGGCCTCGACGCACAACCTGGCTTCCAGCAGGCTAGATCTGGCGTCATGGGGCGGAGCCGAGAGTTTAACCACTCGGGTGGTTGGGAGGAGCCAGCTTGAAGACCTTCCGACAAGATTTAAAGCGGCAAGGAACCTGCCAGACAGTGTGGATGAACAACATATACCATTCCTAGAACTCCTGTTACAGGTGAGTAACCTGTATTTCTTTCCCAGCACCACTTTGTGTGCACTCTGCCTTTTTAGGACACTGTCTTGCATGGTGTCAAGGTTGCTTACAAAACCAACATTCATTTCTTTTATCAGGCAAATCTTTTCTTTGTAACCTGGGGCTGCCTGCTTTCAGTGGCAGCAGTGAGGGTTTAAGCTGCTCTGAAGGCGTGCTTTCCCTTTCTGCGCTGCCATGGTCTTTGGAGTTTGTAGCTTCTCCAGTTCAAATTTTCTCTGGCCCTCTCACTCTTCTCACTCTGCCTCTCACTGCTCTCGCTCAGCCTCTCTGAAGCTGTCACTCTTTCCTTTCACTCAGCACTTTGCTGTCTCGCTTCTCCTCTCTCTCTCTCTCTATCTCCCGCTTCCTCTGTTCAAACTCCAGCTCCATTCTTCTCAACTCTATCTGCAGCCTGATCCTTCTGGCTCCAGCATAGTGGTGACCTTCCCATGTGGCTGGCTGTTCACACTGGTCCTGCTGTCGTCCTCCCCGGGTCTGGACCCTGCGGTGGACCCTGTCCCCTCCACACCCAAGGTCTGGTCCCTTTCAGTCACCGACTGTGACTCTAGGTCTTGGGCATCAGCTGCTACAAGAGCCTCCATGAGATGCTGCTTGTTTTGCCCTTCGCAACGGACTCCTCTTCTGGCATAACTGCCTCAGGTAGTCTGCATTGTACTCGCTGTAGGTGGAAATAGTCCTCTTCCCTAATCTACGGCTAAACTAGCTTGCACACGGGGGGGGGGGACTGTGACTGTAACCACAATGATGTATTTCTTTCTCTTTTATTCTCTCCCCCCCCCAATCACTGCCTTATTTTGTGTGTGAACTGTTAATCAATCTGACACACTGGACTGTTAATGCTCGTGTCACCAAATAATTTCACAGTATGCAAAGAAATCTTTTTGATTGTGGCAGATCTGGTTTGCAGTACTGAAAACTCACTCCATGGTCAGGCCCTGTGCTCCCGAAGTGCCAAACCTTGAAGTGCAATATGTAAACAGGAGACAAATGGGGTAACCCTCCTGTCTGTTTTGGGTCCGAACAACTAAAAGTCTCGAGTCCTGGGGTCAAATATGAACCCTTTTGCTAGCATGCCCAGTTAACAGGTTGAAATATCACACCCTCTTCGGAGAAATGCAGTGCAGTACTTAACCCAGTGGGCACCCAGCCTGGTTCACAATCCCGCTTTTGACTCTGTTGAGACCTAGGTACTTTTCTTATCTTGGTGCATATGGTAACACACTGTAAGCACTTAACAGTTCTGTCAGAATTAACACTGTCCCAGCAGTCACATTCAGAATGAGGAAGACTTGGGCAAGATTTCAAGAAAAACAGTTTACTGAAATTAAAAATAGTAGACGAAATACAGAACATATAACATTGAGGGGTACAATCATAAAAATTAAATAGAGGCCGGCCCGCTGGCGCAGTGGTGGGATTTCCGCTTGCGACACCGGCGACCCGGGTTCGGGAACTGACCCGGATCGTCGGAGGGCAGGCCGGGGGGAGAAGGATGGAGCATCCTATGGACTGCTCTCCTTCTCCGGGGGGAGGGTGAGGGAAGCGATCGGCGCACTGAGGACTTCTGGCGGAGGCCTGGGGGATCTCAGGCGTCAGGGTACATTTCTGGGAGGCGGGGCGGACGCTGGCGTCATTGCACGTCCCCGCCTCCGTAACCAAAAATGGAGGAAAAAAATTGAGGCGGGCAAGGACCACCGTGCATATGAAGCTCTCCACATTACCGTCACTGCGGGCCCCTGACCAGATACCGGTTCCGTGGTCACAGAGGAAGGTGGCCGTGGCTCTGCCCTCCGGGGGGTAAGCCAGGGGGTGACTGAGTGAACTCGGCAGTCATAGACGGTGGTGGAGGTCTCCGGGGGCCGTGACCAGGGCTGATGAAAGAAGACTGGGTCCTGCCAAGAGGAAAAAGAGAAAAAAAAAAAAGATTAAATGGACAATTTAAACAAAACCCCCCTTATTATTGAGTATCTAAGTCTACTCTATTTCAATTGATAAAAGTGGAGGTTGATTTACCTAATGTAGAAGTACTCTTGAGTGTCTTTCAGGAGTCCAGAGATAAAAGGCACAGTCTTCTCTTAGCTTTGACCATCTATAGAGAACAAGGGTCCCACCCAGCTGGTGAGGTCACAGCTCAGTGTTGATGCTGACTGTGAGGTAGTGCAAATTCCTGGATCCTAAATTAGTCTCTGGAATCTGCATTTTGCTAAGCATCCCACGGAGAGAGAGGGCACACGAGAGAGGGTGTGTGTGTGTGTGTGTGTGTGTGTATACATGTATAATGGGCAAAGGATTTCAAGCAATATGATTGGTTAGCCATGCATTAGAAGTGTCTAATGCACAGTTAAAACTAGAAACCCCATTTAGAATACACAGGCCCATTTTATAAGTACAATAAGCCACTCCAGGGATGTGCATTACAGTTCTAATGCAAGGCTAGGGGACTGGACGCACTCTGCCTGTGGCCTCGTGCCTCAATACATCCCCCTAGCCGTGCATTAGAGCTGTCTAATGCACACCCCATCGTGTCTTATTGCTTACATATGTGTGTATGTGCATATATGTGTATAATTGTGTGTGTAACCCCCCTACAAATGGGGGTTCTCAAAAAGTCTTCCTCGAGCTTGCCTAAATGCTTACTGCCAGGCTGGTGTTCTGCATTTTAGCAGCTTAAATGTATTGCTGAGAGTGCCTGTATAACCTCTGTGTACTGTCTCTTTTAGAGCTGCCTGGATTGCAGTTATAATTAGGCTGGGAGGGGGCTGAGTGTTTCTGTGCTCTAGTCCCGCTCCGGGCTGCCAGATAACTGCTCCATTCAGCCACCACTACTTGTGCAGAGGGAGCTCTGTTAAAAGATGTAACTATTGGCTGAATATCTGAGAGTGATAATGATACTGTAGTTTGTCTAACCTGCCTTCTTTGCAGCAAGGACGGTTCTATCTCCACCATCTTGGTCCTGAACTGCCGAATTTGACCAATCAATACTGTTGGGAGTCTAAAATGGAGCCTGCCTACAGGGGCTGTGTGGGGTCAGAATTTGTAGGAATTGTAGCTTTGGGCTTTTGGCGCCTTAACTGCCCTAGAGGGGGAGCCCTTGTTGTGACTATCGGATGAATCAGCCAACCAGACCCTTTGGATCTTGGGGAAATTCCCAAGCTGCCTGCTGCTAGAGTCTGATCTAAGTTGAGAAGTGAAGAAGCAACAGCTCAAGACAGTCGAGCAGCTGTGCTGCATAGTTTCGTGCAGGAGAACTGTGGAATGGCCTGAGTTTGGCCTGTTTGTTTGGCTGCTGCCCCTGAGGGAGTAACATAGAAACATAGAATTTGACGGCAGATAAGGACCACTTGGCCCACCCAGTCTGCCCATTTCCCTACCTGATGGATAAGCTGCAGAATCTAGTTAATCAACAGCTTACTTCCTCCTGCCCCCCACTAGAATTGCCTTATGCCTGTCCCATGCATCCTTGAATTCTCCCACTGTTCCTAACTCCACAACCTCCTCAGGAAGGCTGTTCCATGCATCCACAACTCTTGTGAAAAAATACTTTCTAACATTACCTCTGAGCCGTCCCCCCTTTATCTTCAGATTGTGCCCCCTTTTTCTTGCACATCTTTTCTTCTGAAAGATACTACCCTCTTGTACCTTAATTCCCTTGAGATACTTGAACGTTTCTATCATGTCCCCCACTCTCCCTCCTTTCCTAAAGGGTATATAGATTAAGCTGCTTTAGTCTCTCCTCGTATGTCGCCTGTTGCAGACCTTGCACCATTTTGGTTGCCCTCCTCTGAACAGCCTCCACTCTGTCTTTGTGGAGATGGGGTCTCCAGAATTCCATGCAGTACTCCAGATGGGGTCTCACTGTCTGTAGAGAGGGATAACAACTTCCTGTTCTACTGTTGATGCCTCTCCCTATGCATCCCAGTATCCCCCCAGCCCTCCTTACTGCCTTCTCACATTGCTTGCCCTCCTTTAGGTCATCTGATAAAATTACTCCTAGGTCTCTTTCGATTTTTGTTGTTAACTCACCCCCCATTGTGTACTCTTCCCCTGGGTTTTTGTTTCTCAGATGCATTACCTTGCACTTCTTTGCATTGAATCTGAGCTGCCACATATTTGACCATTCCTCCAACCTTGCCAAGTCCCTTTTCATTCTTTCCACACCACCTTGTGTATCAACCCTGTTGCAGATCTTTGTGTCCTCTGCAAAGAGGCATACCTTTCCTTCCAGCTTCTCTCCAATGTCACTTGTAAAGATATTAAAGAGGACCGGTCCCAGTACTGAACCCTGCGGTACCCCGCTAGTTATCCTCCTTTCTTCACTGTGGACTCCGTTTACTATTAACTTTTGTGTCCTGTTGTCCAGCCAGTTTTTATCCAGGCTACCACCTTGGGACCCACTCCAAGGCTGGCTAATTTGTATATTCTTTTGTGTGAGACTGTGTCGAATGCCTTGCTAAAATCTAGGTAGGCCATATCCACAGCCCCTCCCTGGTCTACTACTTTGGTCACCCAGTCAAAGAAATCTATTAGGTTCGTCTGACATGACCTTCCTGCTGTGAAACCATGCTGCATTGGGTCCTGTGCCCCACTGGCCTCTAGGTACTCAGTTCTTTCCTTTAGAAGTGATTCCATCATTTTCCCTACCACTGAAGTCAAACTAACTGGTCTGTAGTTTCCTGCCTCTGCCCTGCTCCCACTTTTGTGAAGTGGAATCACATTTGCCCTCCTCCAGTCCTCTGGTACCACTCCACCCTCGCATGATTTGTTAGAGTAGTCAGTGGTGTTACTAGCCCTTAGTTCTTTTAGTATTCTTGGGTGAATCCCATCAGGCCCCATTGCTTTGTCCACCCTGAGTTTCAAGAGTTCTTTCAAAACCCTTTCTTCTGTGAATGGACTGTTATCGATCCCACCCCCACCCCACCCCATTCAGAGTTTCTCCCTTGTTTGGTTTAGGCACCTCCCCCTCCTCATCTGTTGTGAATACTGAGCAGAAATATTTGTTCAGTATCCCTGCTTTTTCACTGTCACCCTCTGCCCACATTGCCTCCTCTTTATTAAGTCTCTGTATTCCTCCCTTGGTCTTTCTTTGCTCCCTAATGTACCTATAAAAGGTTTTATCCCCCTTCTTAACAGAGTTGGCTATCTTTTCCTCAGTTTGTGCCTTTGCTATTCTGACTGACTTCCCTGCCTCCTTCTGCTTTAACTAATAGTTCTCTGTCCTGCTCCTTCTGTATTTCCTTATTTCCTGAATGCTGTCCTTTTCCCCTTAACTGTCCCTGCCACCTCTTTTGAGAACCATAGTGTTTTTTTCCTTCGTTGTTTTATTGATTTGTCGCACAAAAGCTTGTTGCCTCTGCGATGGCGGTTTTGATTATTCCCCATTGTTCCTCCACCCCTCCTTCTTGCCCATTTGTTCGTGCTTTTCTAAGGCATGCTCTCATTTCCTAAAGTCCAATACTCTTGTTTTTGTATGGCTTGACTCTATGGCTGTGTTTATTGTGAACCACACTGTTTGGTGGTCACTTGTTCCCAGATGGCTACCCACTTCTAAATCTAAGATCCTTTCTCCTTCCCCATTTGAGAGTACCAGGTCTAAGATTGCTCCCTCTTGAGTGGGTTCCAACACTAGCTGTCTGAGGCATGCCCCTGTAGGGCATCAAGAATGACCCTGCTCTTGGATGTGCCTGCAGCAAAGGTGCTCAAGTTAACATCTGGCATATTCAGATCCCCTATCAACAATATCTCCCCTTTTTCTGCCATTTTAAGGATGCCTTCTATCATTTTCTTGTCCATTTCTTCCCCCTGAGATGGGGGTCTGTACACAACCCCCATGCGGATTGTGGTGCCATTTCCTGTCTCCAGGGTGACCCATAGTGACTCATCAACTTGTTTACTCTCTAGTTCTGTTGCTTTAATCCTTTCCCTTATATAGAGAGCTACTCCTCCTCCTCCTCTTTTACTCACCCTGTCCCTCCTGTAAACTGTGTAACCTGGTATGTTGACTTCCCACTCATGGTTCTCTGTGTACCATGTTTCAGTGACTGCCACAATATCTAGGCATCCCTCTTCCATTAAGGCCACTAGTTCAGGAAGCTTGTTACACAGACTACGGGCACTGGTACTAATCACCTTCCATTTATTTTTTATGGCCTTACCCCTTTTAGCCCCATCCCTGTCCTTAACACCTTTTTCTGCATTTATCCCTGTTCTGCTCCCTACTGACTTCTCTGCCTTGGTGTTTACCTCTCTAATTACTGCGCTTCGTGGACTGGGAGGCTGAGATTTCCCTGCTCCTTTTCAGTGCCCCCCCTTGTCTAGTCTAAATGCTTGCCAATGAAGCATTTAAACCCGTCACCTAGGATCCTGGATCCTTCCCCCCGGACAGATGCAGACCATCGTGCCAGTATAAGTCTGCATTCCTCCAGGTGGCTCCCCAGTCCCCAATGAAGCCAAAACCCTGAGCTCCACACCAGTGTTTCAACCATTCATTGAATTCCATGGTGCGGAATACCCTAGCATCATCCTTGCCATAGACAGGCAGCACCTCCAAGAAGGTTACCGTATATGCTACTTGTCTAAGGCCCCTCCCCAACTCCACAGACTCCTCTTGCACCGCTCTGATCCCATTTACAGCCAGGTCATTTGTCCCTAGGTGGACAATGACAACCAGTTCTCCCTCTCTCCCTTGTGCAGCTGCTCCCGCGATCCTAAGGATTCGCTTCCTGTTCCTCCAAGCCATGGTGCCAAGCAGGCACCTTACCTCCCTATCCCCTTCCTCCCCCACGTCTACCCCAGTAATGATTGAGTCCCCCTCTAGGAGTTGTTTCCCTCCCCTGTGGGGTCTCTTGCCACCCTCCTGTGGGTCTCGTTTGTGGAGGTTCTCAGCATCCTCCTTGGTCTGCACTGCAGGTGCCTCCATAGAGGAACCACTGTTTGTCAGAACAGCATATGAATTGTGGAGAGCTACAGCTGGAGGGATGCACCTCTGTTCCACCACCTCTCCCTCCCTGAGCCCACCTTGGTCCAACCGCTCCTCTTTCTTGGCAATCTCTGAGGTAACGGTGGTGGCCCTGGTGGTCTCTGGGTGGGGGAAGAGGTTTCACAAATCCTAGCCAGGTCAGCCTGGAGATGGGCAACCTCCTCCCTCAGACCGCAGCATCGCAGCCTCCAGAATGTCTCCCGGAACACTGCTGCTCCACAGCCATTGCACTGCACCACTCCTATCATGTCTTATTTTGTGTCCCCTCTCCTGTTGCTTTGTATGCTTGTCTCCTCCCTCTATGTATTTTTACACTTACTTTCCTACTGCCTATGTGCCATTACAACTCTCACCCTTCCTGTTCTGGGACAGGAACTTCCTGTAGTCTCCTTCCTCCGTGCTTGGATTCAGACCTCCAGCAGCCGGGGGATAAAGAGAGTTTGTTTTTAGGTTCCTTCAAGGTTGCTGAAACTAATGTCTCAGTGATCCTTCCTTTTCTACTGCCAAACAGGAAGTTCCTGTTGTCAGTCAAATTCAGTGGCTATAAATCTAGAACTGGCTTTGGGTGGAGGGGTGGGAAGGAAGAAAATCAGTAAAAAATCTGTAGTTCTGGACTTCTGTTTCTTGCTCTGCAACCATTTCTCTTCTGCCAGAAGCAGCCAGGCTGTAGTAGAATGATTTCGGACTGAATCAGAGTTGTCAGAATGAATTAATGCCACTGAACTGTGACCAGGCTTGAAACCTGAAGAAGACTGAAGATTTGCTGAATGCGATCGGCCTGTCAGGACTTCCAGTCACTTCTGAGCTCCCGGTTTGTGTAGAGACTGTTATTGCTACTGAGTAGTAATCTGCCTGGTACATTAGAATTTCCTTACATGTACACTACCGGTCAAAAGTTTTAGAACATCCCCATTTTCCAGTATTTATTGAAATTTAAGCAATTCAAGTCCAGTGAATAACCTGAAATGGTACAAAGGTAAGCGGTAAACTGCTAGAGGTTAAAAAAAAAAAAAAGGATTAGGTTAGCAAAAACTGCTTTAGAGAAATTGCAAAGAAAGCCAAGGTGTCGGTGAGTACAGTTTCCTACACCATCAAAAGGCACTTGGAAACTGGAGGAGACTCTGACAGGAAGAGGTCTGGCAGACCCAAAGCCACAACAGAATCGGAAGACAAGTTTCTGAGAGTCAACAGCTTGCGTGATAGGCGGCTCACAGGACAACAGCACAGAGTGACTGGCACCCTGAACCAAAAGGGCTACCACAGCATTTTGCAGCGCCATGCAATACCCTCTGGTCTACACCTAGTTGGTCAGGGGTTCATCCTACAGCAAGATAACGACCCAAAACATACCTCCAGGCTATGTAAGAACTACCTTCGAGGAAAAGAACAAGACGGTAGGCTTCAAATCATGGAATGGCCAGCACAGTCTCTAGACTTAAACCCCATCTAGCTGGTTTGGGATGAACTGGACAGAAGGGTGAAAGCAAAGCAACCTACAAGTGCAACACATTTGTGGGAACTTCTGCAACAGTGTTGGGAAGAACTTCCCGAACAATATTTGATGTCCATTGTAGGAAGAATGCCACGAGCGTGTTCGGCGGTTACAGTATATCTGCAAAAGGTGGCTACTTTGAGTCAAAAATTTTGATTACATTTTGTTAAAATGATTCTATGATTTCTTTTTTATTTCCAATTGTTTATTTGTTCTATGCTTTAATTTCAGAGTACATTGAGACATTAACCTGCGTAAATTTCAATAAAAACTGGAAAAATGGGGGTGTTCTAAAACTTTTGACCGGTAGTGTAAATGTGCCGAGAGTTGCTAGTGGGTCGTGATTTGGTTCTCCACTGTGTGAACGGTGTACTGCTTGCTGGAAGCTGGATCCAGCCCAAACGGACTGCATCCGAATTTATCTCCATTTGGCCTGGGTCTTGCCACAGTGGCCCAGCCAGGCTACCCATTGCACAGAGAAAGCCATCGACGAGAGACCTGCCTGGGGATCAGCCCCCTGCTCAATGCTTTGAACAGGAACGATGCCTCGGTGATTCGTGTGGGCCCTGCTTCTCCTGGCACTCCAGCTCAACCACCTGCAGTCTCAATTTCGTCCTGCCTGTCATGTATTGGGTATCGTGAGTAACCATCAGGGTAGCTCCCTGCAACAGCCAACTCAAAATGTGTTATCTGATTGCCTTGTTGTCTTTCTTTCTCAAACTGAGCCCTCCGGCTCCGGATTACGAAGTGTGTTACGTATGTTTTCTTCATCACAGGGCCCCAACCAGCTGTGATGCCGGCCTACCCCGGGCAACGATCCTGGCTAGCCCACTTCTTCTCCACCTGGGTACCCAGAGTGTGTGACTGTTTAGGGACTCTGAAGTGCATGCATAACTGTTTGATTGATATAGCCTTTAAGCAAATCATCCTGATTATGCACCTCCCTTGTTCAAGTCCCCTCAATAAATCGGATCCAACTCTTTTTGCATTTAACTGGACTGTGGTTCCAGTTTGTACTCTAAGTACTGTATTGTTGCTATTTGCTGTGCATAACCTTGTTTTCTAGGGACATGGATATGTTGTTCAATCCATACTTACTGGCAGGTTCCTTGCCGCTTAAAATCTCACCGGAAGGTCTTCAAGCTGGCTCCTCCCACCCACCCGGGTGGTAAAACTCTCTGCTCCGCCCCATGACGTCAGATCTTCCTTACCGCTTGGAAGCTCAGGTTCCCTCCTTAGCGCTCTGTTTTAGACTGGATCCTAACTCTTTGGTTCATCCGAAACTAGTTTTGAAGTTTTCTAAACTTCGGTCTTCATCATCCCTTGCGGCTGCGATGGACAAATAGATTCCCGGCTTTCAGAGGTGCCCTTGGGGGCAGAAAATGTCCAGGACGGATCCGCAGTCCACATGCGTCTACTGCCTAGGCCTAGATGACGACCCGCAGGCCTGCGAGTTGTGCCGCTCTTTTTCGGCCACCGTCCTGGAGGATCACGCTGCCCAACTGGAGCTCGGGCACCCGGAGAAGCGTTACCCGCCAGTATAATCCAAAGAGGCTCGTTGGGCGGTGTCAGCGGTGGCTGGCTCGACTGAGCAGCTCGAGCATATGATGCGCCCTCGAGCAGGAGAACGTGAACCGCATCTTCCTCCTCCTCCTCCTCCTCGGCCGTGGCATTTGTCTCCACTCTTGAGTTCCTCGTGCCATGCTTCATTCAAGGGCTTTGTCAGTCCCTTTCCACGAAGGAGAGGGCCATCAGTACATTCCTCTCAGCCCAGAAGGAGTCAAAGGTAAGTCCACTGTCTGGGTTCATGAGGCGGGGAGGTCTCCTTCTCGGACAGCTGACAGTTGACGGTCGAAGTTGCGGCTCAGGCGCTGGCTTCCACGGTGTCCCGTCAGGCCAGCCTGCGAGACTCCCATCGACGCAGTCGAGATTTTCCTCGACCCGTCGGACAGGTTGTCGACTAAAGCATACAACCCACCTTCGCCGGTTCTCCTAGTGGAGACTGAGGAACTGCCTGCGCCTTTGGGGCGGCAGTCCCCGGATAAAGTGTCCGAGCTGAGGGAAGAGCGGGTGTCCCCTGCCCCTTCCCAGACCCACCCTCGGTCACCCCAAGGGTCTCTGTCTCTGACTTCATCTCAGTCAAGCCGTTCCCGCCGACATCGGCGGTCTCGGTACCGAAGTAAGCGGCGACACCGTTCCTCCTCGTCCTCCTCCTTGGGTGAGGAGAGGCTTCGACGTATATTGCGTCGATGTTACGAGGAGCTTATGTGGCAGCAGTTGCTGTTGTCTGGGACTAAATCTACTCCTATTCAGCCCCCGGCAATCAAGTGGCTGTCGCCCGAACGACCAAGGTAACCGCTCGCCCCAGTTGAGATGCCCATTTTTGGGCCGGTTGTTCGGCCGAAACCAGCTGCTCCACCAATTTTGTGGTGGAACCTCCGCCTCCACAACCGAAGTCTGGAGCACCGACCAAGGATTCTCAGTCGGGTCATGGCCTGCCCCACAGGTTGTCGGTCACCCTCACTCCCGACCATCCTCGGCAGGTGGAGGGTGGCTCAGGGCCGAGGCAGCTCTTCGCAGACTCTTTGGAGTCCGATGACTACTCCTCCCTGTTCTCCAGGCAGGTCGACCTGGAGTCCTCCGTGGGCCAGTCATTGGACGATAGCCCATCGTCCTTCTTGGGACTGCTTCAACTCCTCTCGGAGTCCACCGGGATGCAGCTCGAGCCCGTGTCCAAACGGGCCAAGTATCCCCTGACGGAGATGCTGGATCGAGGGGATTCCCCCACAGAGGCCTTTCTGGTGGCGGAGGCCATTGTTGGCCCAGCCTTGGAGCTTTGGCAGCGGCCTGCTTCCTGTCCTGCGCCTTCGGCCAGGATGGCCAGGAAGTATGCAGTCCCTGCCGGCTCTTTGCCAGGTTTCTCGGAGCACCCCTCTGCCAAGGGGTTAGTCACAGACAGCGTCTTCCAGCGTTCCAGAAACGCTCAGGACGCGGATAAGCCCCCCTGACAGAGTCCAAAAAGCTGGACTTTGCCGGGCGCAAGGTGTACACTGCATCCTCCCTTGGCCTCCGACAGGCCAGCTCGGCCGTGCTGATGGCACACTTCTCCCACACCCTCATGGGCTCCCTGGATGAGGTTGTCCCTCATCTCCTGGCCAACCTGCAGACCACGGTCCGTCAGGTGTGGGACCAAGGTAGGGCGGTGGCGAAGCAGCAGCTTCAGACTGCTCTGGACATAGGTGATTCCAGTGCCAGGTCAGTTGCGGCCATGGTGGCCATGCGCCACAGGGCGTGGCTGAGGATATCCACCTTCACGGCGGATACCCAGCACAAGTTGGTGGACGTCCCCTTCTTGGGGACTGACCTCTTCGGCCCTGGAGTGGAGGGACACCTCCAGCTGATCGAAAAGTCCAATGCCACTCTGGACTCTGTCACTTCCGCCCAGAGGGACAAAGGCCGCCGTCAACAACAGCATAAGTCCTTTCGTCCTTCGGCCCCTGCAGCACGACCGGCCCAGCAGCACCAGCAACAGGGCCAGCAGGCTTGCGCTTGGCATCCCAAACCCAAGCTGGCGGCTTCCTCCAACAGGAAGCAAGGAGGCAAAGGCCCAGGAGGTCCCTCGGCCGGTTCCTCCTCCAAGCCTGCCCAGTGACAGGTTGAGGGGTGCCGCCCCCAGCCTCGTCACTCCCCCCTGGGTTCCCCCCGTGGTGAGACGGCTCCACCACTTCCTTTCCACCTGGTCTGCTATCACCACGGACCGCTGGGTGTTGGAGGTGTCAGGAAAGGGCCTGCCTCTGGAGTTCGAGCAGAGCCCACCCTTTTGAGCCGTCACCCCTCGGGGGTCCACAGGCTCGCTGTCGGCCCGCTGAGCCAATATTGCCCTACTCCTCGAAAAAAGAGGTAATCAGGAAGGTGGCGGATCCTCCTCCAGACCCGGGGTTTGTGTCCAGGTACTTCCTGGTCCCAAAACGGTCGGGGGGCTGGCGCCCCATCCTCGACCTGCACAACCTGAACAGGTTCCCAAGGTCTCGGACCTTCAGGATGGTCACTCTGGCTCAGATAATCCCATCCTTGGAACGAGGTGTGGTTCTGTTCCCTGGACCTCCAGGACACGTTCTTTCACGTCCCGATCCATCCGTCTCATCAGAGATTCCTCCGCTTCAGAGCGGAGGGATCCCTTTACAGTTCCGGGCCATGATCTTCGGCCTCTCTCTAGCTCCCAGGGTCTTCACCAAATGCATGGCAGTGGTGACAGCATTCCTGCGGCGCTGAAGGGTCCGGGTGTACCCCTACCTGGACGACTGGCTGATTGCAGCCTCCTCCAGAGCGGAGGTAGAGCGGTCCAGAGATCTGGCCCTCCAGGTTTGCTCTCAGATTGGCCTCTCATCAACGAGGCCAAGTCGGAACTCATGCCGAAGCAGGTGATGCTCTTCATCGGGGCAGAGCTAGACTCTCTTCGAGCCAGAGCTCGGCTCCCGGTGGACAGGGACGAGGTTCTTTCCTCCTTTGCCCAATCATTTCTGGTTGGGCAATCGTGCCCTGCCCGGGACTTCCTGCGCCTCCTGGGCCTCATGGCGGCCTGCACCAGCATGGTCTGTTGGGCCCATTGGTACATGCATCCCCTTCAATGGGGACTGGCCAGCTAGTGACAGTGACCCAGGAGATGTGGAACGCTCTCCAGTGGTGGACCGTTCCGGCACATCTGCAGGAGGGCATCCTGTTCGTCCGCCCCGAGCCGACGGTCTCTCTATAGACCGATGCATCTCTGATGGGTTGGGGTGCCCATCTGGGGGAGCACAGAGCGCACTGCCTCTGGTCCCCGGGAGTCCTGATGCCACATCAACCTGCTGGAGCTCCGAGCGGTCCGCCTAGCTCTCATCGCCTTCGCCTCGTTTCTACGGGGTCAAGTGGTTCAGGTCCAGATGGACAATACCACGACCATGTACTACCTAAACGCCAGGGGCGGGACGCACTTCATGCTGTTATGCAAGGCTCTCCGCATATGGTCCCTCGTGCGCAGCCTGGAGGCGGATCTCCTAGCCGTTCCGTGGCAGGAGCCTCCCCAACACCCTGGCCGATGCCCTAAGTCGGATAGGGGCTGCGTCTCACGAGTGGTCTTTCCTGCCGGAGGTAGTACAAGATCTGTTCTCCCACTGGGGCACGCCTCAGGTGGACCTGTTTGCCTCCAGGGAGAGTGCGAAACTGAGACTGTTCCATGCCGGCCCCCCTCAGCAGGGCTTGCTGCAGGGGGATGCCTTCTCAAGGCCATGGACCCCGGGCCTCTTCTACGCCTTTCCCCCATTTCTCTTGATCCACAAGGTGCTTCTCAAGGCGAGGAGGGACAAGGCGCAGGTGATTCTGGTAGCCCCAGACTGGCCCCACCAGTTCTGGTATCCAGATCACCTCAGTTTCAGCTCCAGGCTCCCAAGGCGGCTTCCAGCCCGCCCGGACCTGATCTCATTCAACCAGGGGAAGGTATTCCATCCGGACCTTCAATCCCTGCACCTGACGGCCTGGTTCCTGAGCGGCTAGAGTTCCAGGCCTTGGGTCTTTTCGATGAGGTCCTCAACGTCGTTGAGGCATCCCTTAAGGAGTCGACCAGGAAATGTTATGCCTTCAAATGGAAGAGATTCTCCATTTAGTGTCGGGGGACAGGCTTGGACCCTTCCGCCTGTCCCTTGGCAAGCATTCTGGACTACCTGTGGTCCCTTTCTCAGCAAGGGCTTCGGTCGACAACCCTTAAGGTGCACCTGGCAGCCATCTCTGCTTACCGAGCACGGGCCAGGAAGCAGTCAGGCGCAGGAGAAGGTGGTCAGTGCTTTTCCAAAGGCCTTGATCACATTTCCCCTCCGGTGCGAGAACCTCCACCTCCGTGGGATCTACGTCTGGTATTGGCCACGCTCATGGGCAGGCCATTCGAACCATTGCACAGGTGCAATATCTCCCACCTGTCGTGGAAGACCGCCTTCTTGGTGGCTATCATGTCAGCCAGAAGGATGGGAGAGCTCCAGGCGCTTTCCATAGAGTCTCCTTATCTGGTCTTCCACAGGGACAAGGTTGTCCTTCGCCCCAACCCGAAGTTCCTTCCGAAGGTGGTTTCAGAGTTTCACCTTAACCAGGTGTTGACTCTGCTGGTGTTCTACCCCAGTCACACCTCGGAGGCTGCATATAGGCTCCATACTTTGGACCCTAGAAGAGCGCTTGCTTATTAGGAGCGGACAGCTGGAGTTCGGGGAGAGGTTCGCCAGCTGTTTGTCACCTACGCTGAAGCCGCACCTGGCAGACCTGCAGCCAAGCGGACAATAAGCAGGTGGGTCACCTCCTTCATAGACCTCTGCTATAGGTTGGCGGGCATGGAGCCTCCCAGAGGGATAAGAGCTCATTCTACCCGCCATACTGCTGCATTGGTAGCTGCTTCCAGGGACGTCCCTATCCAGGATATCTGCAGGGCTGCTACCTGGAAGTCTGCACATACCTTCAATACCCACTACCACATCGACCTTGAGTCACGCCGGGATGCTGGTTTTGGGGCCATGGTTCTCCAGCCCTTATTCCCTAAGTAGGGGGTGTGCGCCTTGTCTTCTTCCTCCCGGAGAACTGCTAGGAGTCTGCCAATAAGTGGGGATTGAACAACATATCCTTGTCCTAAGTACAGGTTACTCACCTGTAACAGGAGTTCTAGGAATGGTATATGTTGTTCATCCACACGACCTCCCCGGCTTCGACGCACAACCTGGCTTCCAGCGGGCTAGATATGGCATCATGGGGCGGAGCCAAGAGTTTTACCACCTGGGTGGGTGGGAGGAGCCAGCTTGAAGACCTTCCGGCAAGATTTAAAGCGGCAAGGAACCTGCCAATAAGTGTGGATGAACAACATATACCATTCCTAGAACTCCTGTTACAGGTGAGGAACCTGTATTTACAGGGGGTACCCAGGGTCGAGCTAGAGGAATCTGCTCTGGTGGTAAGTGCAAACAGTGTGGGTAGTTGCGTGGTGTACATGGGGTATTGTGAAAGTGATTTGTGTATTTTTCCGGCCACTAGAAGAGAAGGGGGGGGGGGTTAGTGTCCCGGAGGGCTGTGCCTAGGTTAACTTGACCACTGCTGACCCTGACCTTTGGGTGGAGGCACCCATTTTGGAAGTTCTGGCCCCTTAACCTGCAACTAGCCATGCAGGCAGGGGTAGTAGCCCTTGTGGTAGCGCCACCTAGGGCTTACGTATATAAATATATATATATATATATATATATATATATATATATATATATATATATATATATATATATATATATATATATATATATATATATATATTATTTATTTTTTTTTTTTTTTTTAATTGGTGAGCCTACTTTTGGCAGGTCAGAATTACCCCTTTAATCTTCAAAGGAACTTCCTGACCGCTATTTCTCCTAGTGGTGAGAAGTGTAACTGTATCTGTCAGAAGTTGCTTTCCTCCTAATAGGTCATAAAATGCAATACTGTGTACAAGTGGCTGGTTTTACAACCTGTTACAACCTGGTGTAAAGGAAGCTGTTAGATTTTCCATTCTGAGGGAGAGCAATATCTTTTTGAAAATCCAAGGTCCCACAATGCCTTGTGCTGTTTGCAATGTTTTCCAAGCAGGAATAAAACATATTTATCACAACTATGATGCAATATAATAACAAGCAGATGGGCGAAGCAGTGGTGGAGGAATAGCTATTGCAGCCGGTGCAGTGGCACAGGGACCCGACACACTTAGTGGCCCAATAAGTTTATTCAGTATTTTAACATTTTTTGGCGAAAGATTTAACATTTAGTAACCCTCCCAGTCCCAGACAGCTGACTGAACTGTCAGTGTGCTGTGCCCAAACTGTGCTGCCTGACTGCGTACTGCAGATGGCAGCAGTCTCGTGATGTGACAAGACTGAGTCGGATAGGGACTAAAGCTGTTGCCTGCACTGTGTGATGGTAAGAACTTTACTTTTACTTGTCTTACTGCATTGTGCTGTGGCAGAGCAGCAGAGAGAAGACAGAGAGTGAAAGCGAGACTAGAGTAGAGGGAGAGCGCACCCGCATGCCTGCATGGGCGGTGACTGTCCGGTCACTCACTCGCTGCTGCAAGCCTGCACAGATGAACCCCTCCTGGTCTGGACCGAGAGTCCGACTCCGACCCCCATGTACTTAATCTGCTCAACAACAGTCCATCTTCTCTCACTCTCTTCTGTGCTTCTCTTGTCTCTCTCTTTCTCACTATGTACCTCGACTTGTCCTGTAGGTGGTGGTTGGCAGAAGGGGGGGGATGAGGTTGAACTTGCGAGTGGCTGACTGTCTGCTGCAACCATTGACCTTTTGACTTTCGGTGCAAGGCCTGGGCCAGCTGGGGGAAGGTTTTGTTTGTAGCGCTGAGGGGGCACATGGCTGGCTGGCCGCTGCCGCTCCGTCTCGCGAGTTGCGAGTGGTTGACTACCGTGGAGTGCTCACTCTCACTGCTGCTGCATGTTGCTGTACTGTGTGAGACTAGGGGAGGGAGGCAGAGGCTTAACTAGGGTCAAGCAAGCAGGCAGGCACACAAAGGGCAGAATGGGTCCTAGCAAGCTTGAGCTCTGCACCACATGACTGGCTGCTGGCTGACACATCCCATTGGACAGGGACACTGTCTGTCAGTCAGTGGTAGGCTGGGCTATATATTGCACTGCAGCATGACAGATGGGTCACATTGTGTGTAGCTCAGGGATCGCCTAACCACGCGGTGTCTGTGTGTGTGTGGAGTAGTGGGGACACAATCACAATCTTTCTTTTGTTACTAAAAAACTCATGGGGGCCGGGCGAGAGGGTTTGCAGCTCCAGGGTGGGGTGGGTGAGGCCCACAGTTACAACCTGCACTGGGGCCCATTTTCTCTTCCTTTGCCACTGGGGCGGATCGTCCACAGCTATTACTTCTGCTCAAAGGATTTCCAAACTTCAGACATGTAAAGATCCTGATCTCTTTTTTTTTCACAAAGACAGGGCTTTGTGTACCCAACCTTAAGTTCTTGCCCAAGGTGGTGTCTGAGTTTACGTTAAACCAGTCCATCCACCTTCCAGTTTATTTCCCTGAGCATTCTAATCGGGGAGGCCTTGTTGCATACTCTTGATGCTCACAGGGTGCTATATTACACTAACCGCACCCTACACATTCGTAAGTCTGATCAGTAGTTTTGTTTACCACTAAGAGAAGGGGCACCCGTTTGGAGACTGTGTTGGTCTAAATGGTTGTCAAATTGCATTGTGTACTGTTAGCGTAAGTACTACAAGCTCTTACCTGGGACGGTTAAGGGCCACTCTAATAGGGGTATGGCAGCCTCTGCCGCCTGCTTCAGAAATGTGTCCATTACAGACATTTGCGTAGCTGCCACTTGCAGTTCGATTCACACCTTTATCCGGTACTACAGTCTGGATACTGCCACCAGGCACAGGGCCAGTTTTGTACTAGCTGTCCTTCAGGGCCTGCTCTTATGAACGGCCTTCTGCTAGCTGTTTTCTGCATCCTTCCGGTTGACTTAAGGTCAGTTCTGGTACTGCTTGGGATTCAGTCCTACCAGTGTTGTCTGCTGCAAGAGCCGCCCCCCCCCCCGTGCAAGATAGTACAAGTAAGAACTTGCCATAACAGTACATCTTTGAGAGGAGCTCTTGCAGCAGGCGCTGCTTTCCACCCCTCCTTCCCCAATTGCTGCTTTTCCTTGGTCTTGAGAAACCGCCGTGGTTCTTCATTTTTGCTTTCTTCGCGGGGGGTCTCCAGCAGGAGAACTTGGGTAGGTCTGGGAGACTACCCCTTTCATAGGATAGGCGGACGTCAGCGTGCTGGTGCTCGTGGGAGCAGTCCCCTGCTGTGGACTGTTGGTTAGAAGTTTTCTGTGTAGTCCTGGTGCCTGGCGGCTTAAGTCCTACTAGTGTTGCCTGCTGCAAGAGCTCCTCTCAAAGATCTACTGATCTTACTTCAAGGGGGAGCTCTTGCAGCAGGCTATTACTATTGGGAATATTGCCACAGGCCTTGGGGACCCACCGGAAAAATCAGTACCAAGAGGACTGGCCCCCATCCCCGTCGGCTCCGCCCGACATTCATGCTACAAAGGGTGGACCCCTGCTCCACCACAGTTCTTTTCCCGCCGCAGACCCGCTCACGATGGGAAGTTCTTAGTCATTTTTTTTCACAGCAGTTCCAGTGAATCTACTGTGTGGTTTTATTTATTGTGGTGGGGGTTTCTCCTGGGGCCTGCAGTTGGCCAGTCCATCCCCCACATCCCTTTCTCTGGCTGCCATCTGACCCGTACCAGTCTCCTAGGAGGGCAGTCTCATAGTACCCACAGCTCACCCCGCGGCATATCTTCCCGCCAAGTTCCAGGATCAAATGGTGATCCCTTTGTAGCTAGCGCCAGGTGCTCAGAGGCAGCCATCAAGCCGCTGCAACTGGAGTGCCCTTTTTCCACTTTCTCCCCTGCGGTCTCGCGTGCAGTGGCGCCAGTGACTGGAGTGCCTGCAGCTCCCGTGCATGCCCCTGTCAAGCATCTGCTCGTCCCACCCCATGGTATCGGCTCCGGGCGGTCAGGTAGGCACCGGCCGCTGGGAACTCCCAATCCCGCAGATGGGGAGCAGTCAGTCAGACGCTCAATCCACATCTTCCCTGCCAAACCATAGTGACCTGTGCTTGTTCCCGAGCGCGAGCCGCCAGCGTGGTGAGGTGTGGTGCCCAGTGCCACCAGGCTGGCACAGTCTACTGTGTGTTCTCAACTATGTGTATCGTTTTTCTGTTTCGTTCCTTTTTGCAGTTCGTTGGCTCCCTTTCTGCCTTGGTACAGTCTCATGTAGTCACAGTCGTCTGTCTCTTCCAATCCTAAGAAGACGAAGTGCGCCTGTGGCCTCCAAATTCCATCCGCAAATCGGAGCAGTTGTTTGTGGCCTTTGTGCCTCAACACCTGGGCAAACCTGTGTCAAAGCAGACCATTTCCCGGTGGCTTGTACATTGCATAGTGTACTGCTATATCAAGTACAACAAACCTTTACCAGGCACAGTGAGAGGTCATTCCACTAGAGGAGTCTCTACTCCTTCGCATCCTAAAAAAAAAAAACTCCGAGCATCTGTGCAGCTGCTGCTTGGAATTCAGTGCACACCTTTGTGAGGCATTACAGTCTGGACATTGCTTCCAGGTCCTGAACCGTTTTCGGCCTGGCAGTTCAGGGATTCTTGTCCTAGTTTGCTGACTCCAGTCATAGGCTTTACCATCACTTCATCTGTCATCCTACCTCTCGAGGCTAGCCACCTCCTTGGAGCGGGACTGCTTGGGATTCTGTTGTAATAGTCTGCTGCAAGAGCTCCCCCTCGAAGTAAAATGGTACAGTTACGTAAGAACTTACCGTAACAGTAGATCTTCGGGAGGAGCTCTTGCTGCAGCTGCTTTCCGGCCCTCCATTCCCCTGAAGAATTTTTCAGCACGTCTAGGGCAAGCTTCGCCCCGGTCTCTCGCTGAGATCCGTTTGTGGGTCTTTGGCGGGGGAACTGAGGTGGATCTGGGTCCGCCTCCTTTTGTAGCATGACTGGCAGAGCAGAGCCAATGTCAGGGGCGGTCCCCGTTGGGTACTGCTAGCTAAGTTTTTTCCGGTGGGTCCTAAGGCCTGCGGCAATAGTCCTAATAGTAATAGCCTGCTGCAAGAGCTCCTCTCAAAGATGTATTGTTACGGTAAGTTCTTACATAACTGTACTTCACAGTGAGTATCTTATTCTTTCTTGGCATGCGCCTAATGTGCATCTCTGGATACCTGATACATATGGTGACCTATAGCAGTCACCTGTGATTGCAACTATACAGACAGTTAACTACATTGCCACCAAGCAAAATAGTCTGGCAGTCCATTGACCTTTCTACCAGGGTCTAGAGATGGTACAGCACCAGTAAAGGGCATCTTAAGATGCCAACAAGGTGATGGCATCGTTTGGAGTGTGTGGATTTATTGGACCAAAATGTGATGTTTTGACAGCAGTTTAATGTTTTTATAAATGTTTTTCTAATTGATTGTATTGGAATAAGTGGCTGAATAATAATAATAATAAATCTTTGAGGAGAAGCTTTTGCAGTAGGTTCCACATTGAGGACTGACGTCACCTAGCGGCAGTTCCGGCAGCTTTTTCTGTAGTAGTACCGGCGTGGGCAGGCACCCCCCACCCCCCTCCCTCCGCTGGCGTCTGCTCCATCCCAGATGTCGCCCTATATAAGGGAGGAGTTCCCCTCGTGTTCCAGTTCATTCCCGCCACATGGTCAGGGTTAGTTCGCTCAGTTACTGCGCAGTACCGATCTCTTCTTCTCCACCTAGATTTTCGCATCTACCGCTCTTAAGAGCTTCTGTGCCCACTTCTCACCTCAACAAGTGCGCTCATGGGTGACAGATTCCCGCTAAGGACGGCCATTTGTGTCTGTACTGCCTGGGGCCCGACCAAGACACCAGTCCTGCCCCCACTGTCAGGTCTTCAACTCGCGGATGCGAATCCGGCATCAAATCTCTCGCAGCCTACCTCACCGAGACAAAACTTGTCACCATGGAAAGGGCCTCCTCCAGGGAATCTGATCCACCTCCTGCCCACAAGTCCCACAATCACGGGAACAGGATAGGGGTCGGTCGCTTTCAAAGCACAGGTCTTCAGGCTCGAAGTCTGGGTTGGGGCATGAATTGCGCCTCACGGCCCTTAAACCCTCTTCTGTCTCCAAGTCCTCTGGTTCCACCCTCCTGCCTCTGAGGGTCTCAGCCCGCTGAAAAAACTTCGGACTCTGGTAAGGGCACCTCCCGCTCGGCCTCTTCATCGAATGCAGACTCCCAGGAGTCCAGCAAGGCCTCTGGGTCTTCGAGCGGCAGGGCCTCTTCCTTGCCGCCAAAACACAGATTCAGACTGACGCCAGCCTCCAGCGACTGACCGGAGTTCAGCCAAAAAACACATTGGCCACAAAGCCGACCATCCTAAGGACCACACCTCCCATAGACATCCGGCACCTAAGGAGGAGCGGATGCTGGATCCTCGTCCACCAGTTGCCGTTCCGGCACCGGTCCCGACGGCAGTTATTCTGCCACTGGTGGTCTTTTAAATCGTCGCCCGGTTACCCCGGCTCCACCTGGCGTCAGCTCTGGCACCTCGCTTCCCGTTCGGCTGTCACCAGACCCAGACGATGATGATGCTGACGCCACCCCGGTGTCCTCCTTTGGCCAACACCGGTCGATAAGGGTGCAAACCTGACATCTGTACCACCAGACTGTACAGACGCCGGCTCGGGTGCTCCTCCACCTTCTTCTGCTCCAGGTTCTCCCAAGCCAAAACTGTCACAGGTGAAGGAGCTTTTTTCCCCACTGGTGGGATATTGTAAAAAAAGACCTTCAGTGGGTGCACCCCCTCCTACGCTGGTACCAGTTCCTGACCCAATCAGCGTTGAACCGCTGGGGCGGAAGGGGAATCCCCTCCTAGAAAGCACTCCAAAAAGTCTAGAAGGCATAGGTCTCAGAGTTCCTCCTTCTCTCCCTCTCCATTACTGGACAAGAGGTGCAAGAGGAAATGCAGCCCTTCTCCCTCTTCCTCTCCAGACTCCTACGTAGACTCGGACTCTTCGTCCTCCGATGCCGACGCAGAGGGCTTTCCCAAATCCCCTCCGGACGATCCCAGCTTCATGGAGGTGATGAGGCACATCCCAAGCCAACATGGGACATTGAGGCCCTGGACCCCGAGCGTTTTGCAGTTGGCTAAATACCTCCGCCAAAAGGACCCAAAGCCAGTGGTCATCCCTCCCGTGGTCGACACCTTTCAGGATGTCTCCCATGCAACCTGGAAGCGTGCTCATTCCTCCTCTGCTGTGCCCAAGAAGGCTCATCAGCTATACTGGGCACCTTCGGACCATCCCTTTCTGGCCGAACCACCCACTCCGGACTCTGGTGATTTCAGCAGCTCACGACCATTCGCAGAGGCCCAAACACCTGAGCACCCAGCAGCCTGATTGAGAATCGAAGCAGCTGGATTCGATGGGCCGCAAGGTGTACTCTGCTGCCACCTGCAGTATAAGGAGCCTGAACATCCTTACACACATGGTCCAATTACAGAACACCCTTTGGGAACAAGGAATGGACATTATGCAGAGCATGCCAGATTGCCCTCAATGGGCAGAGTTAGCCAAAGTCTTACAGATGGCACAGACCTGGGAACTCATGTACTTTGTTCTGCCTATGATTCTGCGGACACTTCTTCAAGGGTAGCCACTACTGGCATTTGCCTTCGCCATGCTTGACTTCGGGTCTCTGGGTTCGATCCAGACGTGCAAACCAACCTTCTGGATGCTCCCTTTAAGGGCTCCGTGCCTTTGGCAAGGACACTGAGCACATCATCACCAGGCTGCAGGACTCCGGGAAGGTTATCCATTCCGTGCAGTCCATGTATCACCCAAAACCAGGACGGGCTCGTAAGCCTCATTTTCGTGGCCGTGGGGGACATCAACCACAGCAGCCTCGCTTTCAGCAGCATGCGCAGTGAGGGGGCTTTGGTCGTAGAGGCAGAGCCAGAGGCACTGCAGCCTCCGCCCCTAGACATCCAAAATCAACCACTGCCACCCTTCTCCTCCCCCCCCCCCCAATGCCTGAGTATCCAGGCGAGACTCCTCCTTGGGTCACTCAGCCAGAGGAGCTGGTCGGGGGTCGCTTTTCCCTCTACGCGGACGCGTGGGGCCAGGTGACCTCAGATCATTGGGTTCTAGAGCTCGTGGGATTTGGGCACTCCATAGAGTTAGACTCCATTCCTCTGGACAGACCACTGCCTCCATCCCGATACCCAAGGGAACGCAGAACGACCCAAGTTCAGGAACATGCCTGGGTCACTGAGGGTTGGTTGGGGAGGGAAAGGATTGAGCGTCCGATGGACTGCTCTCCTTTCCATGGGGAGGGAATCGGGGTTTCTATTGCTCTGCTGCAGCCCCTGATGGAGATCAGGGGCACTGTAGGAGCGGTGCACTTGTGGGTTGAAGTGCGGCAGACGTCGGCACGCAGTGCCTTGATGTCCTTGCACGTCCGCACTTCAGGGGAGAAAACCGGAGGATAATGGCAGTCGACCAGGCAGATTGATGGCCGCACTGCTCCACCCAGGGGGCCTGTCATGGAGTCGCACACCAGTACTGGTTCCCAACCCTGTGAGAGGGAATGGTTGTCCTCTCCGCAGGCATGGCATGCCAGCCGTATGCGAGTGACCCTGCGGGCTGAATGGGGGAGAAGGCGGTGGCTGGATGTAAGGCAGGTTGAGCTGCGTGGAGCAAAAACAAGAGAAAAAAAAAAATTTCACCTACCTACTTACATTACTGTGGAAATGCAACTGTCCTTTCTGGTTTTTAAAATTAAATCTTTATATTAAACCACAAAAGGGCCTAAAAATGTCCCACTTCCCTATCACTGGCGCAGCTATTTTAATCTGGTGTTACATTTTAGCATTCTTTGCAAATGAGAGAGAGAGAGAGAGAGATGGATCTGAATTGAATATTTATTTCTGTGCACAACAGGTTGTCGGTATTGGAGCAGGACAGCAATCCCGGATTCACTGTACGAGGCTGGCAGGAGACAAGGCCAACCACTGGTGGCTGAGACATCATCCCAGAGTGCTAGACATGAAGTTCAAACCCGGGGTCAAGAGAGCAGAGATCTCCAATGCTATCGACCAGTATGTCAGTGGGGCCATTGAGGTATGCACAGGGTTCCCCACAGCCTGCAAATATAGGGTGATGGTTGTGGTGCTCAGGACCTAAGGTGTATTATTCCTTGGGCCTCCTAAATATAGCCTACATGTGTGCAACTGCTTTTAAGTAAGGTTTAGAGCACTGGTATCAAAACAAGGGTAGCAATGCAATAAAGAATGGTGGTAAAAGGCCATTTTGGAAGATTTTATAAAAAGAAATTAAGCCGATGGCTACACATGTAGGGCGGTGATGGTAGAAATTCAGAGCGGTGTTCAAAAAAAAAAAAAAAAAATGTGTGTGTGTGTATATACATAAATACACATTTATATGTATGTATTATATTTGTTCAATAGAGGTAGACATAAATGGACTGTGATAAAACTATTTATCTGAGTAACTGTGTATAAATTGCGCAGGCCGTTTATATATACAGTTAGTACGTCACAAATCCCTCTCCCTGGCTGCCGACACTATATCCACCCATTTTCACTTTTCCTCTGTCACACACAATAACACACTCTAGCTGTCTGCATAAAAGTTGCCCCATCCCACATTAAGCCACCCAGTTCATGTATCACTTTTTTCTGTCTCCCCAACGTCAGTCATGATTTCCACTCACCTCACACATTGCCAAAAGCTGCAACTCTACACTTGTTGCTGTCCTCCCCACGCTGCAGCCATAAAGTGTCCCTGTGGCTTGCACTGTAATTCTTGCTCGCTCCCCCAAAATACCGCTGCCCCATCCCACACACAAATTCTGCCGAGTTTGGCAGAAAGAACTGTTAAAAAAAAAAAAAAAAAACAACCATCTCCACTCTTTCTTTCAGTCTGCAGAAGTCTCCTGATGTCTTTCGCTAACAGTCTCTCCCAGTCGCACTCGCCAACCACAACACATGCCACAGTGTGTATTTTTTTTCAAAACTGGGCAGTTAAAAATTAAAAAGAACTCTGCCCCTCTAAATTCTGTTCTAGGATCGTGGATATGTTCATACACACTTATTGGCATGTCCCTTTCCCTTTTAAATCTTGCCGGAAGTCTTCAAGCTGCTCCTCCCACCCACCCGGGTGGTATATACCTCTGCTCCGCCCCATGACACTAGATCATCCTTTTCGCTGGAAGATGCAGGTTGCCTTCCTCATGCTCACGCATTTTGTAGGCCCTGGCTTTCAAAACTTCGTTTTTGCCGGAATTAAAAATTATTCGAGTTTGCAATCGCCACTTCGCGTCATCGATCATGGAGGAGAAATCTTCCCCTGGATTTTACTGGTGTCCTTGCGGCCAAAAAATGTTGTGCACTGATCCCTACCTCACGTGAGTCTACTGCTTCGATGTCTGCCATGACACCTCATCCTGCAGTTTTTGTCTGGCCTTCCATCCCAACGTCCTAGACGACCACCTGGCATGTCTTAAACTGGGAGACCGGAGAAGAGGAATCCTCCAGCAAGGCTCAAGTAGGATAGGTGGGCGGTTTCCACGGCTGTGGGTTCTGCTAAATAGCTGGACCGCATGAAGGCGTTCGAGGAAGGAGCTGCCCGTGCTTTGGACACTCTAAGCTTCTTCGTTCCACTCAACTTGGGCTCCACAGTCTCTGGCTCCTTCAAGGAGTTGTGCCAGTCTCTCCCCACCTGGGGAGAGGTGCCTGTGGGCTTGCACTCCTCCCGATCTTGCAAGCGAGATAAGGAACCGAGCACGTCTTCGTCTCGGCGAAGGCGCTTTTGGAACCGAGCAAGGTCTCTGTCCCAGGAGCGTGCGGTCTCTACCTCGGTCAAGGATGCGGCCGATGAGTTCGAGATTGTTCTTGATCCAATTGACCCACTGTTGCCAGCCCTGGTCAGTGACCCTTTGGAAAAGACTACAGTCCTTGTCTTTCCCCGATGAGGAGACCCAGCCCGCTGGTATCCCCATCGAGGACCCGGTTCCGGACCCCCAGGTTTCACCGGCCCCACAGGTGTCTCTCGAGCGACTGAGTCGGCCTGGCTGATCTCAGTCGAGGTCTTGAACCCCCTCGTCCAGACAGCCGAGGAAGAGTCATAAGCGCTCCAGAAAGAAGCGACGCCACCAGTCGTCTTAGTACTCCTCGGATGAGGAGAGGCAACGATGGAACCTCTGGCACTACGAGGACCTCATGTGGCAACAGCAGATTTTGTCTGTGTACAAGTCAACTTTGACCCTGGCCATTACTTGGCTTTCTCCTCCTAGGCCAAAGCCGATCCCCTCAGAACCGAAGACTTCGATTTCCCCGCCCGCGGGGCCAGCGCGACTCCTGTTCGGCCTATACTGGTCTCTCCACCAATACTGGTGGAGCTGCTGCCTAAGCAGCCTCGTGGGAGGGGCTCCTTCCAAAGAGGACTGACCAGATACCGGACTTCCCTGACTTCTGGTGGTTACAGTCACCCCGGACCACCCTCGGCAGATCAAGGGTGATTTGGGCAGCAGGCCTCTGTAACCCAACGCTTCGGACTCTGTCACCGGGCTTCATTCTGATCCCAGGGATGATGAGTCGTCCATTGTAATAAGGATGAAGGTCCTTCCTCCTTCCAAGGGATCCTTCGCCTCATCTCTGATTCCACAGGGATACCCCTGGAACTAAGCCAAAAAAAGGCGGAGTACCCTCTTACGGACATCCTCAAGACAGGATACCCTGACGAAGACCTTTCCTGTGGCTGAGGCCCTTGTTGGTCCGGTGCTAGAACTATGCAGCATCCTGCCTTATGTCCAGCACAGTCTGCCCACATGGCCCGCAAGTACACGGTGCCCATGGGGTTCACAGAGCACCCTTCGGCCTAGACCCTGGTGACCCTCTGTGTTCAGCCATACTGGCAGTTCTGCCGACACTGACTGACCTCCCGACAGAGTCCAAGCACTTGGACCATTCAGCGCAAAAGGTCTGTGCGGCTTCCTCCTTGGGCCTTCGTCAGGCAAGTTTGGCAGTCATCATGGCACACTTCTGTCATGCCCTTCACGGGTCATTAGATGAAGTCCTCCCACATCTCTCCGTGGACATGCAGACCACAGTTAAGCAGATCAGAGATCAGGGCCGAGCTGTTGCCAAACGGCAGCTCCAGATGGCACTAGACTTTGTGGACTCTTGTGACCGCTCGATGGCTGCCGCAGTTGCCTCTTGCCACAGGGCTTGGCTGAGGCTCTCCTCCTTTCCGGCGGATGCTCAGCACAAGTTAGCTGATGTGCCATTCCTTGGGACCAACTTGTTTGGCCCAGGAGTGGCCGGTCACCTACAGCGCATAGAGCAGTACAGTGCCACCTTGAACTCCACTTCTGCTAAGAGTTCTTCCGGCAAGAACCAGCAGAAGAAGCCTTTTCTGCACTCTTTCCCTGCGGTTCAGCAGTCCTCCTTCCAGGGAGGACAGCAGCATCGGTATCAGCAGCAGGCTCTAACTTGGCACCCTCAGCCCAAACTTGGACCCCGACAGGCCTGCAGAGGAGTCAGAGGCTCAGGTCCTGGAGCTTCCTCCTCCAAACCTGCTCAGTGATGGGGTGGGGGTTGCCACCCCTATTCCAGTCACGGCAGCTCTGAGTCTTCCTGTGGGGGGGCTGGCTCCACCACTTTCTTTCCGCCTAGTCTGCTATCACCACGGATAGGTGGGTTCTTGAAGTGGTCGGTCAGGGACTGCCTCTAGAATTCGAGCAGTACCCTCCCAGCCGAGCCCGCACCCTTTCGGGAAGAACGGTTTTCCACACGCACCCAGTCAGCTCTTCGAGATGACATCGCTCAGCTCCTCCTCAAGGAGGCAGTAGCTCTTGTAGGAGATCCTTCAGCTGACACAGGCTTTGTCTCCAAGTACTTTCTGGTGCCCAAGCGGACAGGGGGCTGGTGCCCCATTCTAGATCTCCACGACCTGAATCAAAATCTCGGGTCATGCACTTTTTGGATGGTCACTCTGTCCCAGATCATACCATCCTTGGAGCGAAACATGTGGTTCTGCTCACTGGATCTGCAGGACACGTTCTTTCATGTCCCAATCCACCCGTCCCATCAGTGGTTCCTCTACTTAGGGGTCGAAGGGACCTTGTACGAGTTCCAAACCATGCCGTTTGGCCTGACATCGGCCCCACGAGTCTTCACCAAATGCATTGCAGTGGTGGCGGACCATCTCTGGCATTTGGGGAAGGGGGTGTCAGGATTTACCCCTACCTAGACTATTGGCTCCTTGCAGGTTCCACCCAGCAGGAGGTGGAGAGGTCCACAGATCTGGTCCTCCAAACCTGATCCCAACTCTGCCTCCTGATTAATGAGGCCAAGTCAAAACTCGTGCCTTCTCAGGTGATGGGCTTCATCAGGGCAGAGTTCGGCTCCCGGCGGACAGGACGGAGGTTCTTTCCTCCTTTGCCCAGTCATTTCTGGTTGGGCACTTGCGCCCTGCCCGGGACTTCCTACGCCTCCTGGGTTACATGGCGGCATGCACCTCAGTGGTCCGTTGGGCCAGATTGCACATGCGCCCCCTTCAGTGGGAGCTGGCAGCTCAGTGGTCTCAGCGTCAGGGTCTCTTCAACCAGCTGGTGACTGTCACCCAGAGGATGTGGGACGCTCTCCAGTGGTGGACCATCCCAAGTCATTTGTGGGAAGGGATCCCATTCGTTCGCCCTGAGCCGACAGTCGTCCTTACGACCGATGCCTCTCTCATGGGCTGGGGAGCCCACATAGGGACAACAGAGCTCACGGGTTCTGGACCCCTGAGGTGTCCCGATGCCACATCAACCTGTTGGAGCTCAGAGCAGTCAGACTGGCGCTGTCAGCTTTCACTCCTTAGCTCCGGGGTCAAGTGGTTAAAGTCCAGACGGACAATACCACAACCGTGTACTGCCTCAGCAGGGCGGCACGCACTCCCGTCTGCTGTGCAAGGAGGCGCTCCACATCTGGACCCTCATAAGTAGGTTGGAGGCAGATCTCCTAGCCATCCATGTGGCAGGAGCATCGAACCAGCTGGCAGATGCTCTCAGCCGTATAGGCCAGACATCCCATGAGTGGTCTCCCCATCCAGAAGTAGCTTACAACCTGTTCTTCCATTGGAGCAAACCGATGGTGGATTGGTTTGCTTCCAGGGACAACAAGTTGAGGCTGTATCATGCCCGCCCCCCTCGGGGCTTGCTCGGCGGAGGGGTTCCTTCGAGACTGTGGACCCCAAGCCTCCTCTTCGCCTTCCCTCCATTTCTCTTGATCCACAAGGTGTTGCTCAAGGTGATGAGGGACAAGGCAAAGGTAATTCTGGTAGCCCCAGACTGGCCACACCAGCTCTGGTACCCAGATCTCCTCAGCCTCAGTTGCAGGCCACCTGAGCAGCTTTGTAGACGCCCGGACCTGATATCTCTGAATCTGGGGAAGGTATTTAATCCGGACCTTCAGTCCCTGCACCTGACAGCCTGGTACCTGAGCAACTAGAGTTCCAGGCTTTGGGTCTTTCTGACGATGTCTGCACCATGATGGAGACATCCGTAAGGAATCAACCAAGAAATGTTATGCCTTCAAATGGAAAAGGTTTTCTATTTGGTGCCAGGATAAGAGTCTGGACCCCTTACCCTGCTCTGTGGCTAACATTCTTGACCACCTTTGGTCTCTCTCCAAAGGGGGTCTACGGTCATCGACCCTTAGGGTGCACCTGGCAGCCATCTCTGCTTACCGGGCGCGGGTCAGTCAGCTGGCATTGGCGCAGGAGATGGTGGTCAGGCGCTTTTTCAAAGGCCTAGATCACATATCCCATCCGGTGTGTGAACCTCCATCTCCGTGGGATCTATTGCTGGTTTTGGCAAAGCTCATGGGCAAACCATTCGAGCACATGCACAAGAGTGAGCTCACACACTTGTGGAAGACTGCCTTCCTGGTGGCTATCATGTCGGCCAGAAGGACAGGAGAGCTCTGGATGCTTTCGGTGGACTCCCCTTATCTTGTCTTCCACAGGGACAAGGTTGTCCTGCGCCCCCACCCAAAATTCCTTCCGAAGGTGGTGATTAGAGTTTCACCTTAACCAGATGTTGATTATGCCAGTATACTACCCCAGTTACACCTCGGACGCCAAGTACAGGCTCCATACTTTGGACCTGAGATGTGCTCTCTCCTATTATAAGGAGAGAGTGGCAGAAATTCGTGGAGAGGTTCGCCAGCTGTTTGTCACCTACACTGAAGCCGCTTCTGGCAGACCTGCAGCCAAACGGACCATAGCAATATGGATCACATCATCCATAGGTCTGTGCTATGAGTTGGTGGGCAGGAAGCCTCCCAGAAGGATAAGGGCTCACTCTACCCGCCATACTGCTGCTTCGGTGGCTGCTTCCAGGGACATCCCTATCCAGGAAATCTGTTGGGCTGCTACCTGGAAGTCGCAAACACCTTCATTACCCATTACCACATTGATCTTGAGTCATGCCGGGATGCTGGTTTTAGGGCCTCGGTTCTTCAATCTTTATTTCCCAGGTAGGGGGTGTGCGCCTTGCCTCCATCCTTCCAGAGAACTGCTTGGAGTCTGCCAAGAGGTGTGGATGAACAACATATCCACACTCGTAGAACAGGTTACTCACCTGTAACGGTAGTTCTAGGAGTGGTATATGTTGTTCATCCACATGCACCTACCCAACCTTGCTTCCAGCGAGCTAAGATCTGGCGTCATGGGGCGGGGCCGAGGTATTAACCACCCAGGTGGATGGGAGGAGCCAGCTTGAAGACTTCTGGCAAGATTTAAAGGGGAAAGGGACATGCCAAAAAGTGTGGATGAACAACATATACCACTCCTAGAACTACTGTTACAGGTGAGTAATCTGTTCATTCTGCTCACTGGAACTTCAGGAGACATTTCATGTTGCGATCTGTCCATCCCACTGAAGGTTATTTCGCTTCAGGTTAGAGGGAACCTTCTACGAGTTCCAAACCATGCCGTTCAGCCTGTCATCGGCCCGTCATCGGCCCCCAGGGTCTTCACCAAATGCATAGTAGTGGTGGCGGCCCATCTTTGGCGTCGAAAGGTCAGTGTGTACCCTTATCTCAACGATTGGCTTATAGCGGGTCCCTCCAGACTGGAGTTGGAGAGGTCCAGGGATCTGGTCCTCCAAACCTGCCTCAGCCTTGGCCTCCTAGTCAGCAAGGCTGTCAGAACTCATGCCCTCGCAGGTGATTTGCTTTATCGGTGCAGAGCTCAACTCTTGCCAACCCAGAGCCAGGCTTCTGGAGGACAGGGTGGAGGTTCTCTCCTCCTTTGCCCAGTCATTCTGGTTGTGCAGTTGCGCCCTGCCCAGGACTTCCTGCGACTTCTGGGTTACATGGCATCCTGCATCACTGTGGTCCAATGGGCCCGGTGGCATATGCACCCCCTTCAATAGGAGCTGTCCAGCAACATGGTCTTTTCGACCAGCTGGTCACTTGTGATCCAGAAGATGTTGGACACCCTTCTCTGGTGGACTGTCCGGAAACATCTGCAGGAAGGGATCCAGTTTGTCCGCCCCGAGCAGGTGGTCGTCCTCACAACAGACTTTTCTCACAGGCTGGGGTGCCCACATGGGGAATCAGTCCACAGGCGCTGGACCCACGAGGAATCCCGATGCCATATCAACCTGTTTGAGTTCTGAGCAGTTCGGCTGGCGCTGGCTGCATTCATCCGCTCCTTTGGGGTCAAGTGGTTCAAGTCCAGACAGACAACAGGAAGTGCTCCGCATCTGGACCCTCGTGAGCCGACTGGAGACAGATCTCCTAGCCATCCACGTTGGTAGGAACCTCTAATCATCTAGTGGACACCCTCAGCTGTGTGGGTGAGGCATCCCAAGAATGGTCTCTCCATCCAGAGGTAGCTCACAGCCTGTTCTCCCAGTGTGGCACCCCTCAGGTGGACCTGTTCGCCTCCAGGGAGAACACCAAGCTGAGTCTTGTTTAATGCCCGCCCCCTTCAGCAGTGCTCGTTGCAGGGGACGCCTTCTCGAGGCCGTGGACCCCAGGCCTCTTCTGTGCCTTCCAGCAACTTCCCTTGGTCAACAAGGTGCTCCTCAAGGTCAGGAGGGACAAGGCAAGGATGATCCTGGTAGCCCTAGACTGGCCCCGCCTGTTCTGGTATCCTGATCTCCTCTGCCTCCGCACCAGGCTCCCGAGGCATCTTCCAGTACACCTGGACCTGATCTCCGTCACTCGGGGAAAGGTACTCCATCCGGTCCTTCAATCCCTGCACCTGACAGCCTGGTTCCTGAGTGGCTAGAGTTCCAGGCTTTGGGTCTCTTGAGACGATGTACTCACTAGTTTCGAGGCATCTAGGAATGAGTCAGCCAGGAGGTGCTATGCCTTCGAATGCAAGAGATTCTCCATTTGGTGTCGGGGCAAGGGCCTGGACCCTTCGTTCTGTCCAGTGGCTAACATCCTTGTCTACCTTTTGGTCTCTGTCCAGAGGAGGTCTGTGACCCTTAAGGTGCACCCGGCATCTATCTCCACTTACTGGGCACAGGCCGGTCAAGAAGACGGTGACACAGGAAAAGGTGGTCTGGCATTTCTTTAAAGGCCATGACCACATATCCCTGCCATGCTTGAACCTCCACCTCCGTGGGATTTACTGCTGGTTTTGGCATGGCTCATGGGCAAGCCATTCGAACCGATGCACAGGTGTGAGATGTTGCATATGTCGTGGAAGACCGCCTTCTTGGTGGCTATCATATCAGCCAGAAAGACTGGGGAACTACAGGCACTCAGTCTCCCCATCTGGTCTTCCAAAGGGACAAGGTTGCCCTTCACCCCCACCCAAAATTCCTTCCAAAGGTGGTGTCAGAGTTGCATTTTTTTTTTTGTACAATTTATTGGTTTTGCAAGAAAAACTTACAAAGGTTTACATAGGAGGATATCAGAAAAATACTACAGATACTGAGCTCTTACAAAGATCTTGTGAATAACACCCCCTCCAGTGGTACGACATAGGAGGGATTCCCATTAAGAAAAATTTACATCAAATATTACCCAATGCAGACAGCCAGGAAGGACAACAGGGAATCTTAATAGGTTGTGTGTTTTTAAAAAAAAATAAAAAAATAAAAAAAAAAATCAACTAGACTATAAAGTCTGAATGATTCCCCCTTAAACGTATCCAATTCAGTCCAGTAGTAAAGAACCTAAGCTTATTCCCAAGTCTCCCAGAGCTAATATGATCGCTGTTTGTTAATCTGATCAGCATCAATCGTGAAGTTAACCATATTTAATATATGTAGAAAGAAAACTATATTTGAAAGCAGTTTTCCCCCTTCCCTCCCATGGTGCAGAAGAGCAGCAACATGAGGCATCCCAACCCCCTTAAACGTATCCAAACTAAACATGGAGGAGTAACTTGACTAGTCGCAGTAACAGTTCCCCGAATTAGGAGTAGTCCTAAGGCCCTGTGTGAATCTATGAATTGGGTCCACAGTTAAGCCATAATGCGCAGCAAATGAAAAGCGTGATGCAATTTACAGTCCAATTCATGTACATACAATCAGGAAGGTCCTTGGGGTTGAGGAGTCTGTTGCGTCTCTTCTGGGAGTTATTCTATAGACCTTTTCAAGGGACATAGGGGGATCTGCGTCGTCAAAACCCAGTATAGCAGGCAGAAACATTTTGGCAAAGTTCAGGCTGTCCTCCCCTTCGGCTCCCTCTGTCAGCCCGATCACTCGTATATTCTGCTCCTTAGTCTGGTTCTCAACTGTCTCCAGTCTTTGACAGAGATGAGAATTTTCTTTAATTAATTTAGTAATCTTATCCATCGATTTTAAGGATAGAGGATTCTAAATGCTGGACAATTGCTTCACAATGTTCCATTTTAGTTTCCAGAGCAGACAGTCTCGGAGTGAGTGAGATTTTATCTAGGTCCTGCACTGTTTTGACAAGTTGAAGCGTGGCTAATATGGAAGTCGGCGAGGCCTCTTTCCGTTTGTCACCAGTGTCCCTTGCTCCACCACGTTGGCCAGGCCTTTTCTCTCTGCACTGCTTCTTTGGAGCGAAAAAGTTGCCAGCTGGTGCCCCAGCCCCTTTAGTTTTGCCAATCTTGGCAACAGATGATGGTCTATAAACACTCTAAAACTGTTTAGCACTTTCTAGATAGAATAGATTAGATTTCATACTTTAAAATATTTTTCTCTGTGGGAGCTCGAGTAAAATGCTGCTTCCTCTTGGCTGCTCAGCAGCGCCCTCACCCAGAGTTGCACCTTAATCAGGTGTTGACTCTGCTGGTGTACTACCCCAGTTGCACCTCTGAGGCAGAGTACAGGCTGCATACTTTGGACCAGAGCCGAGCGCTCTTATTATAAGGCGCTAACAGCTGAAGTTCGGGGAGAGATTCGCCACCTACGCTGAAGCTGCACCTGGCAGACATGCAGCAAAGTGGACGATTGGCAGATGGATTACATCCTGCATTGATCTCTGCTATAGGTTGGCAGGCTAGGAGCCTCCCAGAGGGATAAGAGCTCATTCTACCCACCATACTACTGCATTGGTGGCTGCTTCTAGGGATGTCCCTATCCAGGATATCTGCAGGGCTGCTACTTGGAAGTCAGAAAACACCTTCATTACCCATTGCCACATCGACCTTGAGTCACGCCGGGGTGCTGGTTTTGGGGCCTTAGTTCTCCAATCTCTGTTCCACAAGTAGGGGGTTGTGCACCTTGCTTTCCTCCTCCCGGAGAACTGCTAGGAGGTCTGCCAACAAGTGTGGATAAGAACAGCATATCCACATCCCTAGAAACACAGGTTACTCACCTGTAACAGTAGATCTTACTTTGAGAGGGCTCTTGCAGTAGGTAATTACATATAGGACTGACGCCGGCCGGCGTCAGGACCCCACAGAAAAAATTTCTAGCTAGCAGTCCCTGGCAAGGGACCGCCCCACGTCAGGTGACTGGCGTCATACGACGTCTGTATAAAGGGGCGGTCCCGGACACCAGCCTTCCAGTTCTTTCCTGCTGTTAGCTTGTGCAGCGCCTCGCGGTAAATTTCATGCTTCGTCAGCCCTACCTTTCGTCAGTTTTTAACCGAAAATAGTTATTCTTCGATCAATCATCAGGTACATCATCGGTGTATGTCGTCCCCTACACCCTCCGAGCACAAAAACAAGTGCGACTCATGCGGCGCCCAACTGCCACACCAGGACTGCCATTCCCTGTGCCTTTTCTGCCTAGGCACCAATCACCTGGTCGAGAAGTGCCAGCATTGCCTCAGCTTCAACGCGGCTACCCGTAAACTGCGCCAACAGTCCCTGGAAGCTCATCTCCTCAAGAAAAAGATGTCTTCTATGGAAAAGGAGTTGACAAAGTTGAGGCAGGCGTCTGCTTCCCCCCGAAGGACATCGGAAAAAGAAAGACAAGGAGAGGCACCGGGAGAGGTCCTCTCTACTGCGTCTCCCACTGGAAACGCCAGGATGAGTAACCTCCCCGGGGAACTGTTGACGCCTCCAAGGTTTGGAGGAGACGTCGGCCCGCCCATCTGGCTCGGGCCTTGTGGGCGCCTCCGGGAAAATGGAGGCCTCCGCCCCTGGTTCGGCCGCAGCCTTGCGGCCTACTGGCATGGGCGACCATAGACTTAAACTTGCCGAGCATCTGGATCTGCCTCTGACAGCTCCAACTTTAGTGCCACCCTGGATTGAGCCTCACGCCGACCTTGTTACCACGATTTGGAAACAATCGTCGGCATTGGCCCCACTTTCCAGGAAGTCAAACAGGCTATACCAGGCTCCGAAGGGTGTGGACTACCTTGAGTCTCACCCTCGGGCCGATTCGGTCGTGATTACTGTAGAGCCGCTCACTGCCGGTCGGTACATCCGAAACATCTGAGCTTGTCTCCTCCTGATAAGGAGTCTCGCCTTCTGGACCAGTATGGAAGAAAGATTTATGCCTCCTCCACACTGGGAATTCGGGCCCTGAATTACGTCACCCACATGGGGGATTACCAGAAGGCTGTCCTTACCCAGGTGGAATCCAAGCTGGACTCCTTACCTGACTCCCAAGTCAAACAGGAGTTGGCCGGACCTCGTCCGTTCTGCTTGTTCGGCCAGTCGCCACATTTTGCGGGCAACATACGATGCAGTGGACACTGCTGGGTGGAGCTCCGCTTTCGCCATGGGTCTACAGCGTCATGCCTGGCTCCGCGTGTCAGGTTTGGTCCCGGAGGTGCAATCCGCTATTCAGGAAGCACCTTTTCGGGGGTCAGTGCTTTTCAGGGGTGATGTCAGACGTCACCGACTTGCAGGAGAAGGGGACGGCTCTGAAATCCGTAGATTCCATGTCCCATCCCCAACAGCCGCTGCGCCGTCCTTTTCACAGACTGATTCGGCCAAAAGCAAAACGGGGAAGGCGGGCCACAAAACGCTGGGCCCCCGCGGCTGCTAAGCTCCCTCCGCCCAAAAAAGCAGTGGGTGCTTCAGCTGCGGCGCTGCCCCACACCACCAGACTCCTTTCCTCTCCCACCACCTCTGGAATTCCCAGAGGAACCGGTAGGAGGGAGGTTTTCCCTCCACCTTCCGGGATGGGAGAGGATAACCACGGATTCTTGGGTGCTCCAGCTTATAGTGGAAGGGCATTCCATAGAGTTTCTTCAGAAACCACCCCGCCACCCACCCCCTGAAGTCGTCCTATTCAAGGGAACATCTTCCTTTGGTCCAGGAAGAAATCTCGGTCCTCTCGTGAAGCAGGCGATAGATCCCGTCCCCCTTCATCTTCAAGGGACGGGTTACTATTCTCATTTCTTCCTGGTCCCAAAGAGACGGGAGATCTCAGACCCATTCTGGATCTCAGTTCCTTGAATCCTTTATGTGGAATACAAAAGGTTCAGGATGCTCTCTGCAGAACCTTCTGCCCCTCCTTCGGCTGGGTCAGTGGCTTTGTGCGCTGGATATGCAGGATGCCTATCTGCACATTCCCATTCGCCTTTCTCACCACAAGTATCTTCGTTTTGCGTTTCATGGGGGACCACTACCAATTCAAGGCACTCCCCTTTGGTCTATCCTCGGCCCCCCGAGTATTTACCAAATGCCTGGCTGTGGTAGCGGCCCACCTGCGTACAATGGGAGTACAGGTGTTACCTTATCTGGACGACTGGCTCCTGGCGGCCTCATCCAGGGAGAAACTCCTGCGTTTTTCTCTCCCTCACCCATCAAGTTTTCACTTGCCTGGGTATTCCCATCAACCATGCCAAGTCTCATCTGGATCCTTCCCAGAGACTACAGTTCATTGGGGCTATCCTCGATACGACTGAGCAAGGCCTTCCTCCCTCCGGACAGGGCAGCCTCTCTTCAATCCCAGATTTCCCTGCTCTCAGAACGCAGGAGGATCTCGGCGAGGTCGGTCCTCCGTCTTCTAGGGCTCATGGCGGCCGCTATTCAGACGGTCCCCCGAGCTCGACTCCACATGAGGATCTCTCAGTGGACTCTTCGCTCCCAGTGGGATCAACTTGTGGACGACCTAGATCGATTAGTTCTGATCTCATCGCCGATGGTACGAGACTTGCAATGGTGGATGGTTCGAGAGAACCTATTTCGGGGGGGTCCCCTTCTTTCATCCTCCCCTCTCCCAGACCCTGACTACAGACTAATCAGGCGAAGGTTGGGGAGCCCATCTAGGTCTTCACCGGACCCAGGGCTCCTGGTCCAAGCTGGAACAAGTTCTCCACATCAATGTGCTCGAGCTTCGGGCGGTATTGTACGCTCTAAGCCCTTCACCAGTATATCCTCCCGGGCCACCTAGCCGTCCAGATGGACAAAATGTGCGTAGTGTGGTAGATCAACAAACAGGGAGGAACTCTGTCCTACTCTCTATGCAGGGAGGCAATGAGGGTTTGGGATTGGGCAACACAACACGACCTTCACCTAACGGCGATTCATGTCCCAGGAGTTGACAACACTCTGGCAGACAAGCTAAGCCACGCCTCTGCTCTGGCTCACGAGTGGGAACTGGACCAAGGGGTACTAGACGATATCTTTCAGCTTTGGGGAACTCCACAGGTAGACCTGTTCGCCTCTCCCCAAAACGCAAAACTTCCCACATTTTGCTCGCTTGTTCCAGAGCGAGGTGCTTTCTGGAGTGACGCTCTGTCTCTAGATTGGAAGGACAGATTCGTCTATGCTTCCCCCCCAATTCCTCTGATCCCACGAGTGTTATAGAAACTAGCTACAGAAAGAGCGAGAGTGATTCTGATCGCTCCTTTCTGGCCCAGGCAAATCTGGTTCTCTCTTCTACAACAATATTCAGAGGATCCTCCTCTTCCTCTATCTCGAGGTTTGCTGACCCAGGATCAGGGGACCCTGGTAGATCTAGGCCTCAAGTCCCTTCAACTTCATGCATGGCTCCTGCAGACCTAGCCCAATCCCGTTTTGGGGTGTCTCCAAAGGTGGCTGATATTTTAGTGGCGGCTAAAAGGCCCTCCACCAGGTCCACTTATGCCATGAAGTGGAAGAGATTCTCTATTTGGGCAGCCTCTAAGAATGTGGAACCTTTCTCCTGTTCAGTGGCTTTTCTGCTGGAGTACCTATGTCACCTGTTCGACCTGGGTCTCAGCCATTCCTCCCTGAAGGTTCACATGGCAGCTATCTCAGCCTATCATGTTCCCTTCGCAGATAAAGCTTTCTCTCAACTGGAGGTCTCTAAGACCTTTCTCAGAGGGTCCTCCAGCTGAAGCCCCACATCCGTACTCCTGCTCCCCGGACTTGAATTTTGTTCTCGAGAAACTTATCTTCTCTCTCTCCCCAGACCTGCAGATTTGAAATTTCTTTAGTGGAAGACTCTCTTCTTGGTGGCCATTACTTCGGCTCAAAGAATCTCTGAGCTTCAGGTCCTGATGTGCAAAATTCCTTAGTTAATTTTTCACAAAGAACGAGTTGCTCTTCGCACGAATCCGAAGTTTCCACCTAAAGTTGTAGCAGAGTCTACCCTAAATCAGTCCATAGAGCTACCTGTCTTTTTCACGCAGTACTCAAACCAAGGGGAATATTTACTCCACACTATGGATGTTCACCGGATTCTGAGATACACCAACAGGACGAAAGATCTCAGAAAGACTGATCAGTTGTTCGTCTCTTTTGCTCACAAAAGGGAAGGCAATGCTGTTTCTAAGCAATGCCTGTCAAAGTGGTTGGCTCATTGCATCACTTTGTTATGACAAGTACAACAAGACCCTTCCGGGCCAAGTTAGAGGTCACTCCACAAGAGGAATAGCGGCCTCTGCGGCTTGTTTCAAGAATGTGTCTGCAGCAGTCATATGCGCTGCCACCACCTGGTCTTCCGTCCATACCTTTACGAAACACTACAGTTTGGATATTGCCTCTCGCCGTAGGGCAGGCTTTGGATTGGCTGTTTTGCAAGGCCTCCTCTCTTGAGACTTGCACGGCTAGGGCTACTTTTTAGAGTAGTTCCCTCCTCCCAGTGCCTTTCCTTTGTTCCAGACTGCTTGGGATTCAGTCCTATATGTAATTACCTACTGCAAGAGCCCTCTCGAGTAAGATAGTACAGTTACGTAAGAACTTACCGTAACAGTAGATCTTCGAGAGCTATTGCAATAAGTATCTCCCATCCTCCATCCCACAAGGCTTTTCAGCTCCTTTTCAGGAATAAAACATCCGCTTCTCTCGTCCGGGCCTTCCTGGCCTGCGAGAAAAGAACTGGAAAGCGGGCGTCGATGCCGCCCTTTATACCGGCGTCGTATAGCGCGGTCGCTGATGATAGGCGGTCCTCACCAGGACTGCTAGCTAGAAATTTTTCCATTGGGTCCTGCCGCCGGCCGGCGTCAGTCCTATATGTAATTACCTACTGCAAGAGCCTCTCTCAAAGATGTACTGTTACGGTAAGTTCTTGCGTAACTGTACTATCTTCTACAGACTGATCTCTTGCAATAGGTTATAACACTTGGGAGTTCCACCAGGTGGCGCTATCACACGGCAGCTTTTTCCAGCAGTCGTCTTCAGGGACTGCCCACATGACATCACTTCATCAGGCTCAGTATGTGCGGGCAGGCCCAGGTAGCCTCTGTTCATTTTCCTGCCGGCTTCAGCCCACGCAGCAGCTAGCTCACTCTTCCGTGTTGCAGTCTTTGACATGAACTCGAACCCAAATTTTCTACACTCTTTTGGGCCTGTGAACCACTCACAGCTACCCTACTGCTCCATGGCCTGCCACTCTTTTTGGGACCTTGGCCTCTTCTGTGGCTGAAAAGGAAGCCCTGCCTGAACGGACCTCTAGGACCTGTGCTAAGGGTTTCCCAGCTCAGGGCTTAAGTTCTGGCATAAGAAGGAGAGGGACTCTTAATCCACACATTCCCTCCAGCACTCCCAGTCGACGGTGGCTTCTCCTGCTCTTCCATCGTTGACTGAGCGTTCCTTGTTGATGGGGCTGCTTCCCCCATCGACTGAGCCTTTGCTCCTTTCCTCATCGATGGGATGCATCCCCATCGATGGAGCACTCTAATTATCGTTTCTCAATCAGATGGGCACTGTTTCCCCCATCAACAAAACTTTCTCTTTTGCATTTCTCCGTCGATGGGGGTGGTTCCCCATCGACGGCAGGAGCTCCGCACCCCAGGACATACCCTGTTTGGGGGGGGCCCTTCCGTTTCCCCCCTTTGCCCTTCCTGGCACTCTATTCCCGTGTCGACGGGGGACCCACCTCCTTTGCTGTTTTTGTGCCCCTTGGGTGCCTCTTCTATTCTGCCCTCAGAGGGGGTTCTTGGGGCTCGCCCCATTCTTTGCCCTCCTCGCAGGGGTCGGGATGCCCTCCCACGGCTTTCCGGGACTGACGTCCCCGATGTTCCTTGCCCTCCAACTGTTGAAATCCCACCTTCCCAGGTGCCTGGCATTGTCCTTGATGTTCTGCAATCTTTGGGACATGGTCAGTCTCAGGACCCGCTGCCAGGTCCTTTGCCGCACCCCCCATTTCTGAGGAGTCTGTCTGGGGATTTGGATGTGGAGGATCTCTTTGTGGAGGCTGCTTCTGATGTGGGCTTTCCAGACTATGGGACCTGGATTCCTCATTCTCAGTGTCCTCTATTGTGGACGCCACTCTGCCTGCCCCATCTGATGCCTCCATTCCCATGACCCTTCTTTCTCGGAACTGCTGTTGCAGATCTAGGAAGTGCTTGGCTTCTCCTCTGCGGAGCAGGATACCCTTTGGGACATGGCCACCTGCCTCGACCTGCCCGAGGAACCTGTCCTGGTCGTCCCTCCCTTGATTTCTGCTTATTTGAATGCCATGTCTGTGGCTTGGTGTCGCCCCTCTTCCGCTCCGCCCACCCGGCGTGGGCCTGACTGGCTGTACAGGGCTCCTTCGGACCATCCCTATTAGTCCGCCGCTCCTACTGTTGACTCCGTTATTACGGCAGCTCATGACTGGACCGCTCTGCCCCGCCACACCAGTTCAGTGCCGCTGGATAAGGAATCCTGGCGACGTGATTTTCTTGGCAAGAAGATTTGCATATTTGGTACCTTGCTGCTTCGCATTCTCAACTGTGTGGTCCATATGGTCCGGTACCTCTGCACCTTGAGTGCCTCGGCTTTGGGCCTGCTTTCTACCTTGCCTCCCTCCCAGGGGTCTTCCCTGTTGGCACAGCCCCTGTCTGCCATTTCCTCTTTTCTCATCACCTGCTGTGATTGGGCAACGATGCGGTCGACGCCTCTGCCAGTCTGTCTGCCACCAGCATCGCCTTGCGATGTCACGCCTGGCCTCGGGTGTCAGGTCTGGCCCATGTATCGGAGTGTGGATCGGGACCTCGATAGGGTTTCCATAGGGGCTGCCATGTCTGTCCCTCCATCCAGTGCCCGTTCCTCTGGGGAGGCCGGGCCCAACACCTGTGCATTAGTCGCACCTCTGGGCTTTCCCCCACCTCCTCTTGCAAGCCTCTGAGGTGCCCGGGGGTCTGTCCGCCCTTTCTTTGGAGGCTTGCTTCCCAATCATGGAAGTTTCGCTCCTCCTTGCAGATCTTTTGGAACTCCTGCTATCCTCCCTCTTGGGGCCCTTCAGGTGTTCCTTGCTCTGGGATTCCCAGTGCATCTTGTCCCGGTACCCTCCTACACCTCCCGCGCACTCTGCCCTTTTGGAGCTCTACTGGAGTTACTGTACACCACGGCCTCTGTGACCCCTGCTCGTCAAGTTGAATCATTGGCATGGCCCTTCTACTCCTCTCCCTTCATGGAGTATTCATTCCTCGCCCACCCTTTGCATGTCTGCCTTGCCAGGTGTGGTGCGTGTTGTCCTGACTATGACTTGATATGACGCCGTCCCTTTCCTGGGCTCACACTGCCATCTCTTGGATTTTCTGCGGCTCCTCCATGGCTTCCACCTGGATTCTGCTAGCCGCTCTTTTGCCGTTCTCACTGAACAGTCCTGTTTGCTTTGCTTGTGGCTGCGGCTTCTCGGCCAGCCTCCTGCTTTGCCTATCCTCTTTTTTTTTTTTTTTTTTTCTGACTGCTTGGTATTCTCCCAAGTGTAATAACCTACTACAAGAGACCGGTCCGCAGAAGATAGTGTGGTTAGGTAAGAACTTACCATAACAGGAGATCTTCAAGGAACTGTCTCTTGCAGTAGGTACAGTCCCGTCCTCCATCCCCCTGCCTCTTGCGCAGTGTCCCCAGATCTCAGGACATCGGGTTGGGTCTCTCTGGGACTGCCCACACTTATACTGAGCTGAGGAAGTGATGTCATGTGGCCGGTCCCTGAAGAAGACTGCTGGAAGAAGCTGCCGTGTGATAGCGCCACTGGTTGGAACACCCAAGTGTAATAACCTACTGCAAGAGACAGTTCCTTGAAGATCTAACGTTACGATAAGTTCTTACGTAACCGCACTTTCTAGGAGTGGTATATCTTGCTCATCCACACTGATCCACCCGACCTCCCCGGCTTCAACGCACAACCTCTGCTTCCAGCGGGCAAGATCTTGCGTCAAGGGGCAGAGCCGAGGCATATACCACCAGGTGGGTGGAAGGAGGCAGCTTTCAGACCTTCCATCAAGATTTAATGGGAAAGGGACATGCCAACAAGTGTGGAGGAGCAACATATACCACTGCTAGAACTACTGTTACAGGTGAGTAACCTGTTGTTTTTGTGAACCTCAGTAGAATACTGTTAGTAGAAAAGTGGTTGCAGGTGCGTAACCACAATTCTTGTTTCTTGAACCTCCATGGTAGGTAAGAATTAAAGTTTATTTTATTAGTGGAACATCAAAGGAAGAACATCTGAAAAAGTCTCACTGCAATTGACCTTGCAGACTTTCCAAACTCCCTTTAAGAATCTGCTGTATGAAGTTCGTCGACCATTACCATTTCCCAGGGCCTTTCTGCCAAGGCCTTCAGTCTATCATTTGATTCAGCTGTATCATGTTTCAGCATTTTCTTGACATGGCGTCCCAATGAGTTCATGTTATTTAACTTCATGTTCTTTAGGAAGAAGACCGGGCTCAGTGGGAGGGTATGTTTGAGGTGGTGCCAGAGCTGCTGACAGAGACTGAGAAGAAGAACTGGATCAGCACTCTAAAAGGAGTGGCTCTGAGCTCGGATGCCTTTTTCCCATTCCGAGATAATGTGGATAGAGCTAAGAAGGTGAGTCTATAGAGAGCCGGGTTATATTGTTTTGAAAAAAAAATCAAAAGCCTGCTTGTTCAAAATGGGTATAAAACTCAGTGTGGCGTGGTTGGTCATGGAGCCATCCTCTGGGCCACTTTGAGCTGCATGGACTGCCCCCTTCTGATGTAGGGTCCTCCGAGGCCTTGCTGGGGTGCATTCATGGTAGGTAAGGGCTGCATGAGGTGGGTGGGTAAAATTATTATTTGTATGGTGTCATGTGGGTGAACCACCTTAAATGTGTTACAGTAAACCATGCAGTATTAAAAAAATATGTCAATAGATATGGTGGGTTAAGCACTGAATGCATATTCAGCATTTCACCAAAGAATACGTGGTGTTGGTGTTGGTGTAGGTGTTGGTGTTGGTGTTGGTGTTTCATTTCCCATATTTAAGAGCCAGTCTCCTATATAGAACCATACTCTGTAGTGCTGGACTAAAATTGCTCTACAAGAAATTGAACTTTCAGGGACAGCATATAGTGCTAGTTGAGTCAGTATGCGCCTTCACCATATAAGGTAGGGAAAGTCCCAGCCACCTCTGTTCCTTCCTTTCTTGCCGTCGAAGTACATGTTCCTCAGCTGGGAACTGGGACTTGAGGCTGTTCCTGCATAGGCTCTTTTCCCCCTTATTCTTTTTTTCTTTCATGTCTTGCTCGCACTTGTAAGTGTTGAGACCTTTATTCTGGCTATAATTGCTAGAAAGATCCACTACTCAGTTTTTGCCGCCTGTTTGTCACAACCACGACACTTGTCAGTGCAAATGCTGCAGTGAGGTGACCAGCTGGACCCTTTTGTGACTGGGCCAGGTGCCTGGTAATGGTCTTCAACTGGAGAAACGATGGGTTTGTCCAGAGTGACATTTCTTCCACCAGACTCCCAATTTCTCATCTGTCTCCATCTGCAGCCCTGACAGTCTGGGATGTGGACGACCGTGTTTGATGCAGGGAATCTTTTCTTTGTGATGCAATGACTGATCTCCTTTGAGGATATCACTTCCAGTAGGCCACACCTGTGGAACTATGTCCGTATCAGCGCTTGGATCATATGGAAAATTTTGCTAACCGGGGGCTCACAATGACATCAGTGTCGGCATCTATCTAAACCTAGGTGGCCCCATTTTGCCTCGGTTATTTTCCTGCAGTCAACTGTACTCTTTGGACCTGTTGTGGAAACGAATAGTCTAGCCATTGTCTTATTTTTTTTAGAAAGTAATCGCTAAATGTTGTGGTCTTACTTAGAGAACGCTCTTGCAGCGGTCAACACCGGTAGGACTGAAGCCACCAGGACCACTCTGATAACCTGCCGATCCTATAAAGGGGGCAGTCCCCTACAGTTATCGCAGTTCTTTCCCGCTGTTGACCCACGCACGTTGGACCTTCATGGGCGCCAGCTACAGTCTGCCGCCATTTTCTCGTGTTTAACCTGCGCTTTTATTTTTTCATCTTTTAGTGCTTAAAAAATGTTTTCAGTGTTTTCCCCACCTAAGTTTGTCATCTCCTCCAGACCTGTCTTCCGATCAATCGATGGTGTGCCTGTGGCAAGCAAATTCCCTGCTAAGGATGACCACTCTGCATGCCTGCTCTGCCTAAGCCCCAGCCATGACAGAGGTCTGCCAGGACTTCAACCATTCCACACAGACATGTCGTTTGAAGACCTTAGAAAGTTGTCTGCTCAAGCAGAAGTTGGCCATGATGGAGAAGGAGTTGCAGACAAGAAGATCTTATTTTGAGAGGGTTCCTGCAGTAGGTCATCACTAATAGGACTGTGCCGTCTGGCATCAGGACTGCACAGCAAACTTTCCTAGCAATGCCTAGCAGTAGACCACCCACCAGATGTCACGTGATGGATGTCAGCATGACCCTGTATAGTGGGCAGTCCCCATGCCTGCCCTTCAGTTCTTTCCCGCCGTCTACCTTCTCAGAGTACCTCGTGGTTACACTTGCCCAGCCGAGCGCCATTTTTTGCTTGAATTCTCGCTTGAGTGGTCTTATTTTTGTCTTCTCCACTGACTACAATGAAGTGCGGCACCCAGATTCCCCATAAGGAAGGCCATCTTCTATGCCTCTCTTGCTTGAGCCCAAACCACAATACAGCGGCCTGCTCAGACTGCCAGCCCTTCAACCAGGCCACTTGGAAAAGGAGACAGCAGGCCCTGGAAGCCCATGTTCTGAAGTCAATGATGGCTTCGCTAGAAAGAGATGCATAAGCTTCGGGACACTGCATCTTCCCCTTTTTTTCAGAGTCTAAAAAGAAAAAAAAAAACATCTGGAGGAGTGCTCGGAGGATTGGGACCGAGGGAACTCTAATAGGCCCTTGACCAGCAAGACCCCTCCCCCTTCTCTAGTGGTTCTTCAGGCCGCTCCTTGTGCTGTTCCAGATACCTCTACTGCTGCTTTTCTCCCGATATCCACCAGTAAGTAGTCCACCAGCTCCTCCAGCGAATGCCCGGTTCTAGGGATGTGGATATGTTCTTATCCACATTGGTTGGTATGTCCCTTTCCCCCTTTATTTCTTGCCGGAAGGTCTTCAGGCTGGCTCTTCCCACCCACCTGGGTGGTGTAACCCTCATCTCCGCCCCATGACACCAGATCTTCCTTTCTGCTGGAAGATGCAGGTTGCCACCTCTCTGCTACCATGTGTTGTAGGCCCTGGCTCTAAAACCTTCAGATCCACTGAAGATTACACTCATCTGAGCTAGCGATTGTAGAATTTGCTTCTCGATAATGGACGATAAATCTTCCCCTGGTTTTTGCCGGTGCCCATGCGGACGGAAAATGTCACGCACAGACCCACACTCCGCGTGCATCTACTGCTTGGGTGCCGGCCATGACACCCAGGCTTGAGTTTTGCCTCACATTCCAACCAAACATACTCGACAGTCGTCTCGTACGCTTGAAGCTGGGCAGGACCAAGAAACTGAATCCACCTATGAAATCCAGAGGCCTGTTAGGCGGTGTCCACCCGAGTAGTTAAAACAGATGCAGTCCTTCGAGGAAGAGGCAGGACATGCTGCGGAACGTTCCTCTAGGTTGATTTTCGTTCCTCTCAACCTGGGCTCCTTTCAGGAGATGTGCCTTTCTCTCCCCACTAAGGACGAGGGACCTTCAGGCTGTCATACCTCCCGGTCCCATAAAAAGGAAAAAGAACCAAGAGATTAGTCTCTGTGAAGACATTCTTGGGATCGAGAGCAATCTCGGTCCTAGGAATCTCCGGTCTCTTATCTCTGTCGAGATTGCAGCTTTTCGGTCCCACCATCAGGCCAGCTGGCCGAATCTCAATCGAAGACGTGGTTGAGTTAACTCTCAACTGTCGATTGGTTGTCAGCCGAGCAGGTAGACTACTCTTAACAAGAATCTGGTCTTGTTTATCCCTGATGAGACCCAGCTTGCTGGCAGTCCCATCGAGGAACCAGTCCTAGATCTGGGGAAATCACCGTATCTTACTTTGAGTGGGCGCTCTTGCAGCAGGCTATTACAATCAGGACTACGCCGCAGGCACTAGGACCCTCCGGTGAAACTTCTGCCAGCAATACACAGCAGGGACCGACGCCGGCCCCGCCCCGATGTCGGTCAGGGTACAAGAGGGGGCAGACCCAGCTCCACCTCAGTTCTTTCCCACCACGTCCTGCACGTGAAGTCTAAGGAACAGCTTCTGCTTGCAGTTGCAGCTAAAGAACCTCGTGGATTTGATCTACAATCAAGATTATTCTTTCGTTTTCGACGGGTTTTCTTGTCCTCAGGTACCCGACGTCAGTCCGCTGCTCGTCATTTGCATTTCCACATTTTGAGCGTTGTTTTCCTCACTCTCAGCTCCATTTACAGAGTCTGATGTCAGCCATTTCCCGGCCGAGATCGACGGGATGTCTTCTCGGGCGTCGGTATCTCCTGAACACAAAACAAGTGTGAGTATGGGAGGCAGATCCCAGCGAAGGACGGCCATCGGCAGTGCATTTTTTGTCTAGGCCCGGACCACGACACTGCCAATTGCACAGATAGCCAGGCCTTTACCAGCCGGACCCGCATCTGCCGCCTGAAGGCCCTTAAAGCCTACCTGCTAGAGCAGAAGATGGATCTTCCCTCCTCTGAGGGGAAGCGGAAAGAGAAAAAGCGCCATAGCAAGGACCATAGTCGGTCGCGCTCGCATTCACGGCCCTCTCCTAAAATGGCCCGTCCCTCAGGTTCTGGAGGCTCCTGAAGACTGCTAAGGCCGGCCCGTCGGGCTTGCGCCAAGCTAAAGGTGACCCCGCTTAAGGGTCACGCGGAAGCTCCTTAGAGGTGCCTGCTTCGCCCCACCTGCTAAGGCACCAACGCCGCCAGCAAGGCGCGCCCAGAGACCAAGGACTCTCCGCATCACCCTTCTGTCCTCGACCAATGCCGGGTCGGCGACGAGGACTGTCGTGGAAGAACAGACGTCCCTGTCGCCCAAGTCCTCCTCCCTCCGGCCCTCAGGAGAGCTCTCTCATGCCCCGACGTTCCAGAGACTTCCTTCCCGAAACGAGCGGCTGAAATATTCACCAAGGATGAGCTCAAGGATCTTTTATCCTTTTGGTGGGGGCAGGTCCACAAGCGGACCTCCTCGTCGCCAGCCCTGACACCGGTACTGGACCCTGCAGAAAAATCACAGCCGGGAGGTGAGTCTTCCCCGAGGAGAGGTTGCTAGAGCGCCAGCCTTCACCTCCCTCCAGGGCTCATTCCCACACAGGGTCTCAAGACCACAGACGTCGCTGCTGGCACTCGGGTGACCGTAGGTCTAGGCCGCACTCCAGGAGCCCTTCTCACTCTAGGTGAGAACGCTCCTGACGTCGGTCATTGCTCCGTCGCCGGTCCAGGGACCGGAGTTGGTCCTCAGACTGACGTCGGTCCCCTAGCTACTGACGTCAGCGAAGGCATGGTCATAGGACAGGGTCAGACTACTCCAAGTCGGATAGTCGATCCTCCTCACCAACGTCTACCTCCTCTTCCTCTCAGTCTCAAGTGCTCCCCGGGAGAAAAGTACCAGCCTTGCTCGCCTCCAGACGATCCTACTTTTATGGATGTCATGAGGCACATCCAGGCCTCCAACGAGTGGGACACGGAGGACCTGAATCCGGAACGCCGGAGACTGGCCAAGTACCTGAGGCAAAAGGAACCAAAGCCTCTGGTTATCCCTCTTTTAGTCGATACATTCCAGGACCTTACCAGAACCACCTGGTTACATCCGGCCTCATTCCTGGAAGTTCCAAAAAAGTCTGACAGGCTGTATAAGGCCCAGAGGGCAGAACCCTTTCTGGCGGAACACCCTCAGACCCATTCTTCAGTGATCACGGCTGCCCATGACAAGTCTCTGCAACCGAAGCACCTCAGCTCCCAGCCTCCCGACCCGGAGTCTCGTTACCTGGACCAGGTGGGAAAGAAAGTATATGCTGCCTCCACCTGTTCTATCCGTTCCCTCAGTTTCCTAACACATATGGTACAGTACCAGAATGCAATGTGGGAAAGGGGACTAGAGCTGACGAAGACCATGCCAGACTCTGACCAAAAGGCAGAGCTCCTGGCTCTCCTCCAGTCTGGCTCAGACGTAGGCTCCCATGTTCTGAGGGTCTCGTGTGACACTGTAGACACGGCAGCCAGGGCAGCTGCTTCTGGGGTGTGCCTCCGGCGCCATGCCTGGTTGAGAGTTTCGGGCTTTCACCAAGATCTGCGGGCCAGTATCAAGGATCTGCCCTTCCAGGGTACTGTGCTGTTTGGGCAGGAGACTGAGGCTTTGATCTCCCACCTCCAGGAGTTGGGCAAGTCGATCTGGTCAGTCCGCCAGATGTACCGTGGCAACCAGCAACGACAACACCGTAGACTGCCTTTTCTTAAGTCCTCAGGCAGTCAAGATCCAGCCCGTGGCAACCAACAAGGGCAGAGAGGAGGCTTTCACAGGAGATCCGGCAACCAGCAATCTGGTGGGCCTCCTGCCCGTGGGCCGAAGTCCTTCCAGGCCTCTCTTCCCCACTCCCGGCTCTGCCGGATTACTCCCTTCCGCCTCCCCCTTCCACGGGAAGATCCAGGGGAACCGGTTGGGGGCCGCTTCTCCCTTTATTTCGAAGGGTGGAAGTTGATCACCGCAGACCAGTGGGTCTTGGATATCATCAGGAGAGGACACACGCTGGAGTTCAGAGTTTCCACCACTTACGCCACCAAAGCCCTCCCGTTATCATCCTCCTCACATCCCACTAATAGGAGAGATACAGATCCTCTTGCAGAAGAGAGCAATAGAGAGGTTCCCCTTGCATCAGCAAGGGCAGGGGTTCTATTCCCACTTCTTTCTGGTCCCAAAACAGACTCTGGACCTTCGTCCCATTCTAGACCTCAGTCCTGTAAACCTCTTTATCGAGTACAAAAGGTTCAGGATGGTGACTCTTCAAGGACTCCTTCCCTTGCTGCACCAAGGGGACTGGCTCTGCTCTCTCAACATGCAAGATGCATATCGGGATCTATCCTCCCCCACAGGAAGTTTCTGAGGTTCCACTTCCAAGGGGAGCACTTTCAGTTTCGAGTGCTTCCGTTCGGCCTCTCTTCCGCTCCATGAGTCTTCACCAAATGCCTAGCAGTGGTGGCTGTGGCTCTAAGGCATGTGGGGTACTATATGTTCCCCTACCTAGACAATCGGTTGCTTACGGCCCCGTCAAGAGTAAGCCTTTTATGAGCTCTGGGAAGACGCTTGTACCCTGTTCAGAGAGCTGAGGATCACCCTGAACTTACGAAAATCATCCCCGGAGCCCAGCCAAAAGCTCACCTTCATAGGAGCAATCCTGGGTTCAGTCCAGGGCATGGCCTTCCTTTCCCAGGACAGGGGAGTTCGCCTGCGAGAGATGGCAGAACAGATCTCCATAACTCCTCGAGTTCCAGCTCAGAACTCCCTCAGTTCACTGGGGCACATGGCGGCCATTCCTGTCACTCCCTTGGCCCGCTCCACATGAGGGTCCCGCAATGGATGCTCAGGGTGCAGTGGGACCAGAGTCACAATGATCTAGACTCCCCGGTCAAGATCTCTGAGCCAGTCAGGAGAACTCTGCTTTGGTGGATGGACCCCAGCAATCTAGAGAAAGGGGTCAGCTTTCATCCGGAGCCACCAGGTCAAACTCTAACAGATGCCTCGGACCTGGGGTGGGGGGTGCATCTGGGTGCTTGTCGAATGCAAGGGGTTTGGTCACCTGAGGAGCAGTCCCTTCACATCAGTGTGCTGGAAATGCGAGCGGTCCTCTACGCCCTACAGGCTTTTAAAGAGGACCTGGTGCCAGACTAGTACATCAACACGCAAGGGGGCACTCATTCGTTTCCTCTTTGCAGGGAGGCGATGAGTCTGGTACTGGGCGCTGGAGCGGGGCATCCTGCTGTCCGCAGTGCACTTTCCAGGCATCCTAAACAATCTGGCTGACAGCCTCAGCAGGTCGTGTTCCAGAGCGCACGAGTGGGAGCTGCTACAGTCCATGGCGGACCAGCTGTTCGACAGGTGGGGTCTTCCAGAGCTGGACCTCTTTGTGTCACCACGCAACGCCAAACTGCCAATGTTCTGCTTGTGAGAGCACGTGCCTGGAGTTTTCTGGCCAGACGTGTTATCCCTTTGCTGGGCAGGAAGGTTTCTCTATGCCTTTCCGCCCTTCCTCCTCATTCAGAGGGTGCTGCTCAAGTTACAGGCAGAAGGGGCCCAAATGATCCTAGTGGCCCCCAAATAGCCTCAGCAGATTTGGTTCCCACTACTGCAGCGGTTATCAACGAAACCTCCAATTCCGCTGCCCATATGCTCGCAGTTGCTGTCCCAGGACCAAGGGTCGCTGGTCCATCTGGATCTTCAATCCTTACACCTACGTGCTTGGCTCCTTCAGACATAGCTCAACATAGATACAGGGTTTCCCGGGAAGTGGCAGCGGTCCTAGTGTTGGCAAGAAAGCCCTCTACTCGCTCCGCCTACGCTATGAAGTGGAAGCGTTTCTGTCTCTGGGCATTGCCGCAGCATTTGGATCCCGTCACCTGCCCTGTGAACTCAGCTTTTACAGCATCTCCTCTCCTTGTACGATAAGGGTCTGAGTTACTCCTCTATCAGGGTGCACGTGGGCCGGTCCCGCCCCTGACGTCAGGCTTAGTACATAAGGAGGCGGTCCCACCAGAATCACCAGTTCTTTCCCGCCGTCTACTTGCATGTCTCGAGCTCTTCGGTTTAGTCTAGCGCGCGACGACCAGGAAGTCTTTTCAGAAATCCAGAACTTTGGAAGAAATCCTCCTTCAAGCAGTCTTTCTTCGTCTGATGTCCTTCCCAATTTCAGTGGAGGGCCATTCTTCGAAGTGTGCCTGTGGGAAGCAGATTCCGTTCAAAGACCCTCATTCGGCCTGCGTTCGGTTCCTGGGCCCGGACCACGACACCCAGGCTTCTCCTTCTGCCAGGGCTTTAACAGCCGAACCAGAATCCGTTGACAGAAGGCTCTCCAGGTCTTCTGTCTTGAAGAAAAGCTCAAGGCCATGGAACCTTCCTCCAGGGGGGAATCTTCGGGCAAGTCGCACAGGCACCACGAGAAGCATCTAGAGAAAGTGAGACCTAGATCCCACTCTAGGGCCTCGGACTCCCGCAGCTCCAGCTTCAGGTCGGACCGCTTCAGTCAGCCAGCGGTTCTTCGACTCTGCGGCCTGCCAAGACCTCCAGGCCAACTTCTTCAGCTATGACCTCGTCCAGGTGAGGGGAGCATCACAAGTCCTCATCCCGGCACTCTGCCTCTGACATCCGGTCAGTCTCCCTGCCACCGCCACCCCAACGCAAGACCAAAGAGCTGACCTCCCTTAAGTGGGCATCGGACCTGACGTCTGCCCATCCAACGTCGGCTAAGGTTCACAAACACTCCCATGAACCGGCGGCAGTTCGTCGCTCGTCACCTGTCGGGCATTCACCCCCCAGGACGCCGGCAGGGGGACCAGCGTCAGATACGCAGCCAGAAGAACCACACCGCCCGCCTACCACGGCGTCTGTCAGGGCGTCGGAGGAGTCGTCCACTCAGCCGGAAGACCAGGCGATTCGGACCCGTCGAGCTCCCACGGGAATCCTCCCCAGAACCGGAGACCCCCAGGGAGCAGACGCCCAGCCCCGACGACAGGCCACCAGCGCCTGGTCCATCATCGAGCCTCAACTTGGCAGAAGTGAAGGAGCTCTTCACTTTCTGATGGGACACCTTCAAAAAGGATGTGGTCACCACGCACCCTCCTCCCACACCCGCAGCACCACCGATGCCTGCGCCCCCTCCTTCGCCAAAAGGGTCAGCAGGCCGAGCACCTTCTCTCCCCCCCAGGAGCCAGCAGCACCTCCTAGGGGCAGATCTACAGAGAAGAGAAGGCCTCTGTCTAGATCCTCTTCAGGGTCACCCAGTCTCAAGAGACCCAGAAGACGTCAGTACTTGCCGTCTACGGAGGACTCCAGATCTGACATCTCGGAATGCTCCAGAGCTCCTTCACCGATCAGCATCCCTTCTCCGGACCCATGCGACCTCCCTAGGTCTCCTCCGGACGACCCCTCGTTCTCAGAGATAATGAGACACATCCAAGAGAACATGGGATGGGATGGGATGCAGAGGAACTAGACCCCGAAAGACTACGCCTTGCCCACTACCTTCGGCAAAAGGATCCCAAGCCTGTGGTAGTGCCACCCTTGGTGGACACCTTCGTGGACGTCACCAAGGCAGCGTGGAAGCGTCCACATTCGACCCCAGCAATGCCGAAGAAGACTGACCGCCTGTACAAGGCCCCAAGGGAGGACCAGTACCTGGCTAACCATCCTCTGGCCGACTCCCTGGTCATTACAGCCTCTCATGACCAGTCTCAAAGACCAACATCTGAGCACTCAGCCACTGGACCCGGAGTCTAAGCAACTGGACGTGCTGGGTAGGCGCACTTAAGTGGCCGCGACTTGCGCCATTAGATCGTTTAATTACCTGACCCGCATGGTTCAGTTCCAGAACACGCTGTGGGAACAGGAACAGGAACTGGCAGAGAAATTGCCAGACGGTGGCCAAAAGGAGGAACTCCTCCAGCTCCTCCGCACGGGTTCAGACGTGGGGACCCAAGTGCTCCGAGCCGCGTATGACTCTGCGGACTCTTCGGCCAGAGCGGCAGCCTCAGGCGTATGTCTTCGGAGACGCTCATGGCTCCATGTCTCCGGGTTTACCCCGGACGTCCAGAAAAAACATTATGGACACCCCCTTCCATGGCAAAGTTTTGTTTGGTGAAGCCTTGGAAAAGGTCATCACCAAATTACAGGAAGCTGGGAAGGCTGTTAGATCTGTCCAGGCCATGTACAGATCTAGACTCGGTTCCTTTCGTAGGAACCAGAGTCGTTTTCGCAGCCGGACTCTGAGGCAACAACCTCGTTCCGGTCAGCAACAGAGGGGCTCCTTCTCCTGGAAAGCCCAGGTCAAGACGTCCTCGGGTAAGGGCCAACGTGCTACCAAATCAGCCCAACCTACAGGACCCTCTGCTGCCACAGCATGACTCCTTCCCGGCCCCCGGCCCTCAGGGTCAACAGGAAACGAAGGTCGGGGGTCGCATCGCAGACCACCTGCCAGGATGGCGCTCGATCACCACTGACAGGTGGGTGCTACAGTTGGTCAAAAAAGGTCACTATATAGAATTCCTAGACAAGCCCCCCACAAGGCCTTCTCTGCTCTCCCGTTACTCGAGTCAGCACGCTCTGCTCATAAAGCAGGAAGTGCTCACGCTTTTACAGAAAGAAGCTGTGGAGCACGTTCCAGGGAACCAGACAGGGGCAGGTTATTATTCGCACTTCTTCCTGTTTCCAAAGAAACCGGGGGACCTCCGTCCAATCTTGGACCTCAGCGACCTCAATATGTTGGTCGTTTACAAGCGTTTCCGCATGGTGACCCTCTCAGGACTAATCCCCATGCTGAAGGATGCTTTCTTGGCGTCCCTAGACATGCAGGACGCCTACCTGCACATCCCCATCGCTCAAGCACACAGGAAGTTTCTGCGCTTCGAGTTTCTCGGTCGCCACTACCAGTTCCAAGCACTTCCTTTCGGGCTGTCATCAGCACCCAGAGTATTCACTAAGTGCATGGCAGTCGTGGCAGCATCTCTGAGGAGACAGGGCCACTACGTGTTCCCATACCTGGACGACTGGCTTCTCATGGCCTCCTCCAAGGAGGCATTGCTGCTCGCCATTCAGCATACCCAGGCTCTCTTTCAGTCTCTGGGCATCTTAATCAACTACGAGAAGTCTCTCCTGGTACTGTCCCAGAAACTGCAGTTCATAGGATCAGTTCTGGACACCGTCAAGGGGAAAGCCTTTCTTCCCGAAGACAGAGCGGAACGTATACAATCCCTCATAAGGGACATGTCAGCGAAGAAGACTGTCCCGGCCAGATTGGTCCTTCGCCTGCTCGGACACATGGCTTCGGCCATTCCAACGGTCCCGATGGCAAGACTCCACATGTGGGTAACCCAGTGGATGTTAAGGGTGCAGTGGGACCAAAGGCAGGACCATCTGCAGGAGCCAGTCAGAATCACGAAGACCATGGTTCGGGACTGGCAATGGTGGCTAAATCCGGGAACCCTCTCATTGGGGGTTCCCTTCACAGCGCCGTCCCCGGTGATAACACTCTCCACAGACTCCTCAGGGCTGGGGTGGGGAGTGCATTTGAACGAGGTGAGGTCTCAGGGCACATGGACTACCCAGGAATCTCATCTCCATATCAGCATATTGGAAATGAGGGCGGTCCTTTATGCCTTGCGAGCCTTCCAGTCAGAGTTTCCACCAAGTACTCTCCTGTTACAGACAATACTGCAGTGATGTATTATCTCAACAAACAAGGAGGCACACACTCCGACCCCCTTTGCAGGGAGGCCATGAGGGTGTGGGAATGGGTAATGCGACACAGCGCAAACCTCATTGCAGTTCACATTCCTGGGGTGGACAACACTGTCGCCAACAGCCTGAGTCGTTCCCAGGCCAGATTCCACGAGTGGGAACTTCTACAGGAGGTAGCAGAGGATCTGTTCCACAGATGGGGTACTCCAGAATTGGATCTATTCGCCTCCCCATCCAACGCAAAACTACCCAATTTGTGCTCGCTAGATCCAGGGCCTGGTGTTCCCTGACGCGTTGTCCCTCTCCTGGGCGGGCAGATTCCTCTACGCCTTCCCTCCTTTCCCGTTGATCCAGAAGTCCTTCTCAAACTTGAAGACGCATAGCGCTTATTTTGATAGTGCCTTTTGGCCCAGGCAAATTTGGTTCCCTTCTGAATCAGCAGTCCTGGGAACCTCCGCTTCCTTTGCCAATCAGCTCCCACCTGTTGTCTCAGGAGGAGGGTTCACTAGTCCACCGGACTTATATTCACTGAACCTACATGCTTGGCTCCTAGAGACATAGCCATGTTGCGACAGGTTCATGAGAGGTGGCCAGAGTACTTTCTGCCGCCAGAAAACCGGCGACACATGCAACATACGCCATGAAGTGGCACAGGTTTTGCCTGTGGTCTCAGGCACGTGGTTTCTCGCCCTTAGAAGCTGGTTCTGGAGTACCTGCCTTTTCTCTTTCAATCCGGATTAGCTTACTCCTCTTTCAAAGTGCACCTTTGTGCAGTATCAACTTATCATGCCCCCATAGGCCAACGCATGGTGGCCCAGCTGCATACCACTCGTGCCTTTTTAAGGGGGGTCCTCCACCTTAGGCCGCCCATTAAGGATCCCGTCCCTCCCTGGGATTTACCTTTCGTCCTGGAGCAGCTTACGCTGCCACCGTTTGAACCTGCCGCAGATTGCGAGCTACTTTTTCTGTCGTGGAAAACGTTGTTTTTGGTTGCCGTTACTTCAGCGAGAAGAATCTCCGAATTACATGCTCTCATGTGCAAGGAGCCTTATTTAATTTTTCATCAGGATGGGGTGTCCCTGAGGACGAATCCTAAGATCTTACTTCGAGAGGGCTCTTGCAGTAGATAATTACATATAGGACTGACGTCGGCAGGCGGCAGGACCCCACGGAAAAATTTCTAGCTAGCAGTCGCTGGCAGAGGACTGCCCCCGTCAGGTGACGGCGTCCGGACGACGTCGGTATAAAGGCGGTCCGGACACTTCGCCTTCCAGTTTTTCCCGCTGTCAGCTTGTTGGCGCCTGCGGTGAGTTCAGTGCTCAGCCCTGTTTTTTCGTCGGTTTCTACAGAAAAGTTATCAGTATTTTAGTACGATTTCGTCAGGTGAACGTCTGTTTATGTCGTCCCCTTCAAAAAAGTGCGACTTGTGCGGCGCCCAACTGCCTCACAAGGACTGTCACTCTCTTTGCCTTTTTTGCTTAGGCCCGACCACGCAGTCAGAGTGCCTGCACTGCCTGCATTTCAACGCGGCCACCTGCAGAAGACGCCAGCAGTCTTTGGAAGCCCATCTCCTCAAAAAGATGTCTGCAATGGAGAAGGAGTTGAAGAAGCTTAGGCAGGCGTCGACCTCCCCAGAAGGACACAAGAAGTGGGATAAAGAAAGGCACAGAGAGGCCTCATCTGCGACTCTGGCCGGAGCCGCGGTTCAGGTAACATCCCCTCCGGGGGATCACCCGACAGCCCCTCAAGGCTTTGGAGGAGGCGTCTGCCCTCCATCGGGCTACGTTTGGTCCTCACGGGTGCCTCCGGGCAAGAGGCCTCTGCCCCCAATACCGCGGCAGGCTTGCGGCCTACTGGTGCGGGCACCTCCCATAAGCCGGACGTCGGCTCCTCCGAAGCGCCAGCCGGAGAAGGCGCTAAGCAGCCCGACCCGCCGGTGGCGCCGGAAGTGTCCCCTCGGACCAGGCCGCCTCCACCCTCGGCCCGCCTCCGAGGGGACTCAAGTCAGGCGCCCGGCTCCTCTGGCGTCTGGCGGGGTCAACCACTAAGTCACCGTCGGCTTCTCCGACGTGCGGCGAGCGTTGGAGCCTCGGCAGACCCCCATCGTCTGTTGTCTCAGGTTCTCGCGGCCTTCGCTGCTGTCCGGGAGCCCAGTCACCCATGCCTGACCCTGGGACTTTTCCCCTCGTCCCGGGCGATGCGGGATGTTGCCCTGCTGTCAGACCCGCTGAACCGGATCTGGCGGCGCGGCGTGATATTTCTCCTCCATTGGGCCCCCACGGGCCTATCACTGTGGATCCGCCCGTGGGGCTCCCTACTGGGCCAGCTGCTCCGGCAGCTCCTCCGGTACCAGAGTATCCACAGTCGTATCCGACACCGGCTTACCCAGGTCCGCAGTATCCAGCGCCGCAGTACCCGACGCCGCAATACCCAGCACCGGTATTCCCGCAGCCAGGTTACGGATACTCTCCTTATAGAAATAATCCGTGTAACTATCCTCCTCCACTGCCCCCCAGGCGGCCGGTGGATCTTCAGGAGACTCTGGCCTCCTGGTGGGCAGAGGCCAAAGCTCAGCTCACCAAGGAAGTCGAAAGCTGCCTCACGGTGGCGGTGCCACCTCCGACCCCCTTACGTCCGAGATTGCACACTCCTTCTCCACCTCTGGATTCCTGAGCTCTCCCCTCAGGATCCAGAGAGGGGCAGGACACGTGTCCAGGGATTCCCCCCTAAGGAATCCGTTCCTCCCCCTAGACGAGTCAGGGAGTCTTACTCTGCTTCTAATTCTTCTTCTAATTCTCCTCCTCCTCCTCCGAGAAGGACGACGAGCCTCGCTCTCCGTCCAAGCCCCGGCCGAGGACTCCTCCGAAGTCTCCTCCGGAGGATCCTTCTTTCACGGAGTTGCTCAGGAAGATCCAGGAAGTACATCGGTGGCGTTCTTTGGATCCAGATCCTCAGCGGGTTAAACTCACCGAACATCTGGACCTGCCCCTTACGGCTCCTACTTTAGTGCCACCCTGGATCGAGCCTCATGCCCACCTTGTTTCCACTATTTGGAAACTACCGTCGGCTCTAGCCCCACTTCCTCAGAAGTCCAACAGGCTATACCAGGCTCCGGAGGGTGTAGATTTTTTGGATTCTCACCCTCGTGCAGATTCGGTTGTGATTAGTGCTGCTCACTGCCGATCAGCACAACCTAAACATTTGAGCTTGTCTCCCCCGGATAAGGAATCTCGCCTTCTGGATCAGTATGGAAGGAAGATATAAGCTTCTTCCACACTAGGAATCGGGGCCCTGGATTATGTAGCACATATGGGGGATTACCAGAAGGCTATCCTTACCCAGGCGGAATCTAAGATTGACTCCTTGCCTGACTCCCAGGTCAAGCAGGAGTTAGCTGACCTAGTCCGTTCTGCTCGTTCGGCCAGTCGTCACATTCTGAGGACGACCTACGATGCAGTGGACACTGCAGGGCGGAGCTCCGCCTTCACCATAAGTCTTCGGCGTCATGCCTGGCTCCGCGTATCAGGTTTGGTCCCGGAGGTGCAATCCGCAGTCCAAGAAGCACCTTTCAGGGGTTCGGTGCTTTTCGGCGGTGATGTCAAGGACCTCACCGATTTGCAGGAGAAGGGGACGGCTCTGAAATCTGTGCATTCCATGTACCGTCCCATCCCCCACAGCGCCGTCCTTTTTGCAGACGCAGCCGGCCTCAAGCGAAACCCCAAGGAAGGCGGGCCACCAAACGCCGGGCCCCCGCCGCCCAAAAAAGCAGCGGGCACCCCAGCCGCGGAGCTGCCTCACACCACCTGACTCCTTCCCTCTCCCACCGCCTCCAGACTCCCCAGAGGAACCAGTAGGAGGGAGATTCTCCCTCCACCTTCCGGGTTGGGAGAGGATAACGTTGGACTCATGGGTGCTTCAGATTATCGAGGAGGGGCACTCCATAGGGTTTCTGCAAAAACCTCCACGTCACCCCCCTCTGAAGTCCTCTTACTCAAGGGACCATCTTCCTTTGGTCAGGGAAGAAATATCCGCTCTTCTTGTGAAGCAGGCCATAGAACCCGTTCCTCCTCACCTTCACGGGACGGGTTACTATTCCCATTTCTTCCTTGTTCCAAAGAAGACTGGAGATCTCAGACCTATTCTCGATCTCAGCTCCCTGAACTTTTATGTGGAATACGAAAGGTTCAGGATGCTCTCCTTCCAAACCCTCCTGCCCCTTCTTCGGCTGGGTCAATGGCTTTGTGCGCTGGATATGCAGGATGCATACCTGCACATCCCCATTCGTCCCTCCCACATAAGTACCTCCGGTTTGCTTTCCAGGGGGACCATTACCAATTCCGGGCTCTCCCATTTGGTCTTTCCTCAGCTCCTCGAGTTTTTACCAAATGCCTGGCAGTGGTAGCAGCCCACCTACGTACTTTGGGAGTTCAGGTTTTTCCCTACCTGGACGACTGGCTCCTGGCGGCCTCGTCCAGGGAGGAACTCCTGCATTTTCTCTCCCTCACCCAGCAGGTTTTCACTTGTCTGGGTATCGCCATCAACCATTCAAAGTCTCATCTGGACCCCTCCCAGAGACTTCAGTTCATCGGGGCAATCCTCGTCGACAGTGTGCAGGGCCTTCCTCCCTCACGGACAGGGCGGCCTCCCTCAGTCACAGATTTCCCTGCTTTCAGAGCAGGGAAGGTTCAGCGGTGGTTGCTTCATCTCTTGGGGCTTATGGCGGCCACCATCCCGACGGTTCCCCGCACGCGGCTCTACATGAGGATCTCTCAGTGGGATCAACTAGTAGACGACCTGGATCATCTGGTGCTGATCTCCTCGCCGATGACAAGAGACTTGAAATGGTGGATGGTTCGAGAGAACCTGTTTCGGGGGGGGAGGGTCCCCTTCTGTCATCCTGCCCCCCTCCCAGACTTTGACCACGGATGTATCAGGAGAAGGTTGGGGAGCCCATCTGGGTCCTCACTGAACCCAGGGTTTATGGTCCTGATTGGAGTTAGCTCTTCACATCAACATGCTCGAGCTTTGAGCAGTTCTGTCTGCTCTCTACGCCCTTCACCAATACATCCTTCCCGGTCACCTAACTGTCCAAACGGACATGTGTGTGGTGTGGTACATCAACAAGCAGGGAGGAACTCTATCCTACCCGCTGTGCAGGGAAGCAATGAGGGTTTGGGACTGTGCAGCGCTTCACAACCTTCACCTCACAGCGATCCATGTTCCAGGAGTCGACAGTACCCTGGCAGACAAGCTAAGTCGCTCCTCGGCTCTGCCACACGAGTGGGAACTGGACCAAAAGGTTCTAGACGGCTTCTTCCAGCTCTGGGGGACTCCACAGGTAGACCTGTTCGCCTCTTCCGTAAATGCAAAACTTCCCACCTTTTACTCGCTCGCTCCAGAGCCAGGCGCCTTCTGGAGCGATGCTCTGTCTCTAAGCTGGAAGAGCAGATTCATCTATGCTTTTCCCCAATTCCTTTGGTCCCTCGTGTGCTGCAGAAGCTTGCAATGGAAGGAGCGAGAATGATTCTGATCGCTCCTTTCTGGCCCAGGCAAATCTGGTTCTCTCTTCTACAACAATACTCGGAGGTTCTCTCCTCTTCCTCTTCCTTTATCTCAGGGATTGCTGACCCAGGATCAGGGGACCTTGGTCCATCCGGGACTCGAGTCCCTTCAACTTCATGCATGGCTCCTGCAGACCTAGCCCAATCTCGATTTGGTGTCTCTCCTAAGGTGGCTGAGATTCTGGTGGAGGCTAGAAAACCCTCCACTAGATCCACCTACGCCATGAAATGGAAGAGATTTTCCATTTGGGCTGCCTCCAGGAACGTGGAGCCTTTCTCCTGTCCTGTGGCCGTTCTGCTCGATTATTTACGTCATCTCTTCGACCTGGGTCTCAGTCATTCCTCTTTGAAAGTTCACATGGCCGCTATTTCAGCCTACCATGTCCCTTTCACTGATAAAGCCTTTGCCCAATTAGAGGCATCCAAGACTTTTCTTAGAGGGGTCCTCCATCTCAGGCCTCCTGTCTGGACTCCTGCTCCCCCTTGGGATTTGAACTTTGTTCTCGAAACTTACCCTTCCTCCTTTTGAGCCTGTGGCTTCCGCAGACTTGAAGTTTCTATCGTGGAAGACGCTCTTCTTGGTGGCCATTACTTCTGCTCTAAGAATTTCCGAGCTCCAGGCCCTTATGTGTAAGGTCCCTTACCTGATTTTTCACAAAGAACGAGTAGCTCTTCGCACGAACCCTAAGTTTCTTCCGAAAGTGGTAGCGGAGTCTACTTTAAATCAGTCTATTGAGTTACCTGCCTTTTTCACGAAGTATTCCAATCAGGGAGAATATTTGCTCCATACCATGGATGTTCACAGGATTCTGAGATACTACACTGATAGGACAAAGGATCTCAGAAAGACTGACCAGTAGTTTCTCTTTTGCTCACAAAAGGGAAGGCAATGCTGTTTCCAAGCAATGCCTATCAAAGTGGTTGGCTAATTGCATCACTTTCTGTTATAACAAGTACAAGAAGACCCTCCCGGGTCAAGTCAGAGGTCACTCCACTCGTGGAGTAGCTGCCTCTTCGGCTTGTTTTAAGAGTGTCTGTTTTAAGAATGTGTCTGCGGTGGACATCTGTGCTGCCGCCACTTGGACTTCCATCCATACCTTCACGAAACATTAGTTTGGACATTGCCTCTCGCCGTAGAGCAGGCTTCGGCTTAGCGGTCTTGCAAGGCCTCCTCTCTTGAGGTTTGCAAGTTTTTTGCTACTTCTAGGAGTATTTCCTCCTCCTGGTGCCTTTCATTGTTCCAGACTGCTTGGGATTCTGTCCTATATGTAATTACCTACTGCAAGAGCCCTCTCGAAGTAAGATAGTACAGTTATGTAAGAACTTACCGTAACAGTAGATCTTCGAGAGAGGCTCTTGCAGTAGGTAATACCTTCCCGCCCTCCATCCCCCTAGGCTTTTTCAGATCCTTTTCCATTTGAGGGAACATCTGCTTCTCTCTTATCCGGGCCTGTGGCGGGAAAGAACTGGAAGGTGGGCATCCGGGACCGCCCCTTTATACCGACGTCGGTCACCTGATGTGGGGGCAGTCCCTCGCCAGGGACTGCTAGCTAGAAATCTTTCCGTGGGGGTCCTGCCGATGTCAGTCCTATATGTAATTACCTACTGCAAGAGCCTCTCTCGAAGATCTGCTGTTACGGTAAGTTCTTACGTAACCATACTTCCTGCCTAAGGTGGTTTCAGCCCTTACTCTTAACCAAGATATTGATTTACCAGTGTACTTTCCTAAGTACGCCAATCGAGGAGAAGCACTGCTCCACACCCTGGATGTTCACAGGTGTCTCAGATATTATTTGACCAGAACCAAACAGCACCGGAAAGCAGAGCAGCTGTTCGTTTCATTCGCTGAGAGGATGAAAGGGGCCTCAGTTTCGAAACAGACCCTTTCACGCTGGCTCATTCAGTGTATCTTGTTTTGCTATGACAAGCACAAGAAACCCTTACCTGGGTGGTCAAGGGCCATTCAACAAGAGGAGTGGCTTCCTCCTTTGCGGCACTGAAGAACGTATCTACGTCGGCCATATGTGCCGCAGCCACCTGGAGTTCGGTGCACACTTTTATCAGGCATTATAGCCTGGATATCACCTCAAGGCGAAGAGCGGATTTCGGCCTTGCTGTTCTTCAGGGCTTCCTGTCTTAGGCTCAGGACGGGTCTGAATCTCCGTATTGCCTCCTCCCGATGGCCTCTGAAGGCGCCATTGCTTGGGAATCAGTCCTAATGGTGTAACCTGCTGTAAGAGCTGTACCTCGAAGAAGATAGTACAGTTACGTAAGAACTTACCGTAACAGTAGATCTTCGAGAACAGCTCTTGCAGCAGGTACCTTCCCGCCCACCATTCCCCCTTGGAGGAAGTAGGTTCCAGCCTACGCTATCCTTAGGATTGGAAAGGTCAGTTCTTAGTTTTGGCCATCTGATGGCGGGTCCTCGGTCTCCTCTTCTGATGTCATCCAGCAACCCGAAGTCTCCGGCGGGAGAACTGGGAATTCTGGCGGGACCGCCTCCTGATGTACTACGCCTGACGTCAGGGGTGGGACTGACATCGGAGGCGTTCCCCGCTGAAGACTGCTAGCTAGAAAACCTCCTTGGGGTCCTGACGTCTGCCAGCTTCAGTCCTATCTGTAATTACCTACTGCAAGAGCCTCTCTCGAAGATCTACTGTTACAGTAAGTTCTTGCGTAACTGTACTTTTCTTCCGAAAGTGGTCTCAGAATTGACCCTCAACCAGTCGGTTGACCTTCCTGTTTGTTTTCCTTCTGCTTCCAATAGAGGGGAGGCTCTCCTCCACACATTGGATGTCCACAGAACTTTGAGGTATTACCTCAAAAGGACAGCTCAGCATCATAAATCGGAGCAACTCTTTGCGGCATTTGCACCACATTGCTTGGGTCGACCGGTGTCCAAGCAAACTCTCTCTCTCTCTCTCTCTCTATCTCTCTCTCTAAATGGATAGTTTGCTTTATCTCGTTTTGTTACGAGAAACACAGTAAACCCCTGCCGGACCCAGTTAGGGGTCATTCCACCAGAGGAGTGTTAGCTTCTTTCGCCACCCTGCAAAATGTCACCATAAAGGACATTTGTGCGGCCGCAACCCGGAACTCTGTGCATACCTTCGTCAAGCATTACAGCTTGGATATCGTCTCCAGATGCCGGGCTGGCTTCAGCCTAGCCATATTACAAGGGTTTTTGTCCTAAGGCCTCTAGAATCAACATATTCCACCTCCCGGGGTCGTCTACCTCCTTGTTGTGGGACTGCTTGGGACTTGGTCCTGATTGTAATAGCCTGCTGCAAGAGCTCCCACTCGAAGTAAGATAGTACAGTTACGTAAGAACTTACCGTTACAGTACATCTTCGAGAGGAGCTCTTGCAGCAGGCGCTACTTCCCACCCGCCTTCCCCTTCGGTGTGCAGATCCATTTTCGTTTTTCTTCTCAGATTCTCTTCATGGTAAGCTTCATCTCCTTCTCTTATCAGGCCGCCTTCTGGGTCTTGGCGGGAGAACTGAGGTGGAGCTGGGTCTGCCCCCTCTTGTACCCTGGCCGACGTTGGGGCAGGGCCGGCGTCTGGGACGGTCCCTGCTGTGTATTGCTGGCAGATGTTTCACCGGAGGGTCCTAGTGCCTGCGGCGTAGTCCTGATTGTAATAGCCTGCTGCAAGAGCTCCTCTCGAAGATCTACTGTTACGGTAAGTTCTTGCATAACTGTACTTTCCACCGGTGTCTCCCAATCGACCCAGTCGGCCTGCCCAATTTGAGGTCAAGATCTCTGACCCCACGACCGATAGGCCGAGGAAGGCGCATGAGCGCGCCATAAAGGGGTGACATCACCGCTAATCTTCATCCTCCTCGGATGAGAGGAGGCTTCGGAAACTGTCGACACTACAAAGACTTGATGTGGCAACAGCTCATTCTGTCCAGGAGAAGCCTTACTCAGTTTCCACCCTGGCCATTACGTGGCTTTCGCCTCCCAGGCTGAAGCAGACTCCCTTGGAACGATAAAATTGGTTCCCCCACTCGTTTGAGCCAGTGAAACCTGCCTCTGTTTGGCCCAGACCAGTCTCTCCTCCGATAGTGGTGTAGCCACCACCAAAACAGCACTTGGGATGGGCTCCTATGAAGGATTCCCGAACGGTCCTGGATCTTCCTCACAGGTAATTGTTCACCCTTATGCCTGATTGCCCCGCTCGCATTCAGTAAGATCTTGGTGATCAACCAATTTATCAGGATACCTCTGATTCTGATGACACCAACCTTCACTCTTGCCCGCTGGATGAGTCGGTCGATAGTCTGTCTGGAGGATGGCCCGTCGTCTTCAAGGGATTCTCTGCCTTATCTCCGAATCCATGGAGATGCCCCGGAACCTGTCCAGAAATGGGTGGAGTACCCTCTTACAGATATTCTTAAAAGAGGGGATACCCCTACAGAGGCCTTTCCGGCGGCTAAGGCCATTGTTGGCCCAGCATTGGAGCTCTGGCAGCATCCTGCCTCCTGCCCAGCACCATCTGCCCGTAATGGCACGGAAGTATGCGGTGCCCATCGAGTCCCTCTCTGGGTTCTCTGAACATCCCTCGGCTGAGGGGTTAGTGACCGCTTCTGTGTTCAGATGCACAGGCAGCTCTGCTGACACAGATAGACCTCCAGACAAGGAGTCCAAAAAACTGGACCACTCTGCCAGGAAGGTCTATGCAGCCTCCTCTGTAGGTCTCCGTCAGGCTAGCTCGGCCGTCATCATGGCACACTTCTCCCATGTCCTCCTGGGGTCCTTGGACGAAGTTCTCCCGCTCCTCCCTGCGGACCTTCAGACTACTGTCGAGTAGGTCTAGGGCCGTGCCGTAGCCAAGCAGCAACTTCAGACGGCCTTGGACCTTGGGGATTCTTGCGCCCATTCAGTGGCAGCCACGGTTGTCTCGTATCACAGGGCTTGGCTGAGGCTTTCCAGCTTTATGGCGAATATCTAGCACAAACTCACTGATGTTCTTTGCCTGGGTACCGATATCTTCGGCCCAGGTGTGGATGGTCACCTTCAGCAAATAATGCTGTCCAATGCCACCTTGGACTCTGCAACTTCTGCTTGAAGTGCTCCTGGCAAGAAGCAGCAGCATAAGAAAAAGCCTTTTTGGCACCCTGCTCCTGTGGCCCAGCAGCCCTCCTTTCACGGTGGGCTGCAACAGTGGGCACAAGCTGGGCCTCCGGTGGCCTGCAGACAAGGAGGTCGAGGTTCAGGCCCTGGACCCTCTTCCTGCAAGCCTGCTCAGTGACTGGATAGGAGTTGCCATACCTATCCCTGTCACACCAGCTCTGGGTCCTCTTGTTGGGGGGGCAGGGTCGGCTCCGCCACTTTCTTTCCGTCTGGTCCGCTGTTACCACGGACAGGTGGATCTTAGAAGTGGTCGGCCAGGCTCTGCCTCTGGAATTTGAGCAGTACCCTCCTTGCCAAGCCTGCGCCTCACGGGAGGAGAGAGTATCGGCATACGCTTGGTCAGCTCTGAGACGACACAGCCCAGATCCTCCAGTCAACCCAGGATTAGTTTCCAGGTACTTCCTGGTCCCAAAGTGGACGAGGTGCTGGCACCCCATTCTAGATCTGCACGACCTGAATCAGTATCTCAAGCCACGCACCTTCAGGATGGTAACTTCTGTCCCAGATCATACCATCCCTTAAGCAAAATATGTGGTTCTGCTCTCTGGATCTCCAGGACGCGTTCTTTCATGTCCCAATCCGTCCATCCCACCAACGGTTCCTCCACTTCAGAGAGGGAACCCTATACGAGTTCCGTGCCATACCATTCCACCGATCATTGGCCCCAGGGGTCTTGACCAAATGCATGGCAGTGGTGGCAGGTCAGCGAGGGGTCAGAGTGTACCCTTACTATGATGACTGGCTCTTGGCAGGTTCCACCCAGCAAGAGGTGCAGAGGTCCAGGAACCTTGTCCTTCAGACTTGCTCTCAACTTGGCCTAGTGATCAACAAGGCCAAATTAGAGCTAGTTTCATCTCGGGCGATATGCTTCATCGGGGCAGAGCTCGACTCTTGTGGAGCCAGAGCACAGCTCCCAGTGGACAGGGCTGAAGTTCTCTCCTCCTTTTCCCAGTCATTTCTGATTGGGCACTTGCGCCCTGCCCGGGACTTTCTGCACCGTCCTGGGTTACATGGCAGCCTGCATCACTGTGGTCCGTTGAGCCCAGTGGCATATGTGCCCCCTTCAATGGGAGATGGCCACGCAGTGGACTTGGTGCCCAAGTCATTTCGCCCAGCTGATCACTGTGACCCAGAAGATGTGGGACGCCCTACAGTGGTGGACCGTCATAGATCGGTTGCAGGAAGGGATCCCATTTGTCCAACCCGAGCAGACTGTCATCCTCACGACCGATGCCTCTCGTGGGCTGGGGAGCCTACATGAGGAACGGGGACCATGGGTTCTGGGCCCAGTACCATATCAGCCTGCTGGAGCTCAGAGCGGTCAGACTGGCACTGGCGGCATTTGCACAGCAGCTTTGGAGTAGAGTGGTTCCAGTCCAGATGGACAATACCACAACCATATACTACCTCAACAAGGAGGGCGGCACGCACTCCCAACTGCTGTGCAGGGAAATGCTCCACATCTGGTCATTCATGAGCCGACTGGAGGCAGATCTAGCCATCCGTATGGCAGGAGCTTAGAACCAACTGGTGGATGCTCTCGGACGCATAGGCCGGACATCCCACAAGTGGTCTCCCCATCCAGAGGTAGCTCACAGCCTGTTCTTCCACTGGGGCAAACCGATGGTAGACTGGTTTGTCTCCAGGGAAAACACCATGCTGAGGCTGTTTCATGCCCGCCGCTCTCAGCAGGGAGCACTAAAGGGGTTGTCTTCTCGAGGCTGTGGACCCCAGGCCTCTTCTACGCCTTCCCTCCATTTCCCTTGATCCACAGGGTGCTCCTCAAGGTGAGGAGGGACAAGGCACAGGTGATCCTGGTAGTCCCAGACTGGCCTGCCAGATCTAGTATCCAGATCTCCTCGGTCTTGGCAACAGGCTCCTGAGGTGTCTTCCGGCACGCCCAGACCTGATCTCAGTCATTCAGGGGACGGTATTCCATCGGGACCATCAATCCTTGCACCTGACAGCCTGGTTCCTGCGCGGCTAGAGTTCCAGGCTTTGGGTCTCTCTGAGGATGTACTCGCTGTAGTGGAAGCGTCCAGGAAGGAGTCAACCAGATGGTGCTGTGCCTTCGGGAGGGAGAGATTTTCCATTTGGTGTCTGAATAAGGGCTTGGACCCTCTGTCTTGTCCAGTGGCTAGCATCCTAGACTACCTTTGGTCACTGTCCAAAGGGGGTCTTCAACCCTTAAGATGCACCTGGCAACCATCTCTGCTTACTGGGCGTGGGCCAGTCAGCAGACAGTGGCACAGGAGAAGGTGGTCTGGCGCTTTTTCAGAGGCCTTGATCACATATCCCCTGTGGTGCGTGAACCTCCATGGAATTTACTGCTGGTTTTGGCAAAGCTTATGGGCAAGCCATTCGAACCAGTGCACAAGTGAGATGTCACACTTGTCATGGAAGATGGCCTTCCTGGTGACTGTCATGTCAGCCAGAAGGACTGGGGAGCTCCAGGTACTCTCGATGGAGTCTCCTTGTCCGGTTTTCCACAGGGACAAGGTTGTCCTGCATCCCCACCCGAAATTCCTCCAGAAGGTGGTGTCAGAGTTTCACCTTAATTAGGTGTTGACTCTGCCTGTGTTCTACCCAAACTACACCCTGGATGCAGAATACAGGCTGTATACTCTGGACCTGAGACGTGCTCTCTCCTACTATAAAAAGAGGACGGCGGAAGTTTGGGGAGCAGTTCACCAGCTGTTTGTCACCTCCCATGAAGCCGCACCTGGCAGGCTTGCAGCAAAGCGAACGATTGGCAGATGGATTACATCATGTATTGATCTCTGCTGTAGGTTGGCGGGCAAGGAGCCTCCCAGAGGGCTAAGAGCTCATTCTGCTTGCCATACCGCTGCATCAGTGGCTGTTTCCAGGGACATCCCTATCCAGGAAATCTGCCGGGCTGCTACCTGGAAGACAGCAAACCCCTTCATCACCCATTACCACATCAATGCTGGTTTTGGGGCCTCAGTTCTCCAGTCTGTTTCCTAAGTAGAGGGTATGCACCTTGCTTCCCTCCTCCCAGAGAACTGCTAGGAGTCAGCCAACAAGTGTGGATAAGACCAACATATGCACATCCCTAGAAAACGAGTTACCACAGTAGTTATAGGAGTGGTATATGTTCATCCACACTGACTCACCCGACCTCCCTGGCTGTGACGCACAGCCTGGCTTACAGTGGGCTAAGATCTGGCGTCATTGGGCGGAGCCGAGGGTTATACCACCTGGGTGGGTGGGAGGAGCCAGCTTGAAGACCTTCTGGCAAGAATTAAAGGGGAAAGGGACATGCCAACAAGTGTGGATGAACAACATATACCATTCCTAGAACTACTTTTACAGGTGAGTAATCTGGTTTTTCTAGCCGATAAGTCGGCCCCCTGCTCCTTCAGGGCCCGCCCAGCTGCCCTTCGTTCGAGTCACCAGGGCTCTGTTGGGACTTGCTCGGCCTCTACCGGTAAGTTGGTCAAGGGTTCTTTCCTCCACCGCCCGGTTACTTCAGTGTCCGATAAGCCGGTCGTCACTGATGTCCGCTCAGACCCTGCTCTCCCGTCGGGGGCTCGCGCAGTCACAGCTGACGTCCGGACGAGCACTGCTGTGGCTGCTAGCCATTCCCCCGGCTTTGCCTGAGCGGGAACCTTCTCTCCCACCTCCCCAGGTGGTCTCTCTCAGTCTGCCGTGGTAACCACTGGTTCGGAGGAGGGGACTGGATCCCTGGTGGTGGCTCCTCCTTCGTCCACCCCAGCGTCGATCCCGCTAACTTCTGCAGAAGGCCCCAGACCAGTGGCTCCGATGACTACTTCAGACGTCCCCGTCTCGCTCTCTGGATCATCAGACCCTTCGTTGGGTCTCCTTTTGTCTGATTTGCCTCTTCTGCCATCAGATTGTCCCCGGTCGGGGCCCGCACGTCTGATCCCAACAACGTCTTTTCTAGGAGCGTGGATATGTTTTTCATCCGCACTGTCTGGCATTGTCCCTTTCCCCTTTAAATCTTGCCGGAAGTCTTCAAGCTGGCTCCTCCCACCCACCCAGGTGGTAAATACCTTGGCTCCGCCCCATGACGCCAGATCTTCTTTCCGCTGGAAGATGTAGGTTCCTTTGTGCTACTTTGCAAGTACCATAGGCCCTGGAGTCTAATCAACTGTTTTCGACACACTTACTCGCCTTAAAACTCGTCCGAGTTTACAATTTGGATCTGAATGTTTCGGATATGGAGGACAAGTTGTCCCCCGGGTTCCGCCGGTGTCCTTGTGGACAGAAAATGTCTCGCACCAATCCCCACCTCTCGTGCGTGTATTGCCTAGGCGCCTGGCACGATACTTCGGCCTGCACCATCTGTTCGGCCTTCCATCCCACCGTCCTAGAAAACTGTAAGGCACGCCTTAAGCTGGGGAGACCGGAGCTTCGCAATCCACCGGTGAAATCGAAGGAGGCCAGGTAGGCGGTGTCCGCAGCTGCGGGATCCGTCAAGCAGCTCGAACAGATGGCGGCTTTTGAAGAGGAAGCTGCCCAAGCTCCGGCCAACCGAAGTTTCTTCGCCTGCTCAACCTGGGCTCCACCATCACGGGATCCTTTCGGGAGCCGTGCCAGTCTCTCCCTACCAAGGGTGAGGCACCTTCGGGCTCGCACTCCTCCCGATCCAAGAAAAAGGATAAGGACCCCAAATCATCATCTTCTAGCCGAAGACATTCCTGGAACCGAGAGCGGTCCGACACTCAGGAGCAGGCGGTCTCAGCCACAGTAGAGATCGCTTCCTCGGCTGCCGGCTTTTCGGACCTTCCGTCAGGCCAGGTCACCGAAGCCGAGGATACGGCAGAACCGGCCGAGATTTCTCTCAACCTGATCGAGTTGTTGTCACAGACACCTGTTGACGACTCCTTGGAAAGGACTCTCCTTCCCTGATGAGGAGACCCATCCTTCGGGCATCCCGATCAAGGGATAAGAGCCGGAACCTCTGTTTTCATCTAATCCAGCTTCTCCCGACTGACAGAGCAGACGCCGTCTGTCTCGATCGAGGAGTAGGACCCCGTCGGCCGAAAAACTGAGAAAGGATCACAGTCACTCCCGGAAGAGGCGCCACCACCGTTCCTCATCCTCCTCGGATGAGGAGAGACTTAAACGGAAACTCCGTCGACGTTATGAGGACCTCATGTCGCAGCAACTCCTTTTGACCGGTCAAAAGCAGTCTACTCCGGCTGTACTGGCCATTACTTGACCCTAGCCTCTTCGGCCGACACAGACTTGCTCAGTTCCGAGGACTCCAGTGGGACTGGTACGTATTTCTGGTCGGCCTGTTACAGGCTTCCCACCAATTTTGGTGGAACCACCACCCAAACAGCCTCAGGGAGGGGTTCCCTCTAAGGAGGATTGGACAACTATGAGCTTGCCCCTTAGGTTGTCCATTACAGTCACTCCTGATTGCCCTAGGCGCATCGAGGGGGACTTGGGTAGGAGACCCCTGCATCCGGATTCCTCTGACTCAGATACTACTGACCTTCACTCACATGATGAGCTGTCAGTGACAGGCCTGGAGGAAGGTCCTTCTTCCTTCCAGGGCATCCTTCCGACTCATTTCCAAGTCCACGGGTATGCCTTTGCAGCCTATACAAAAGAAGACGGAATATCCTCTCACGGATATTCTTAAGAGGGGGGATACCCCGACAGAGGCCTTTCCAGTGGCCGAAGCTATAGTTGGCCCTGCACTGGAGCTTTGGCAGTGCCCTGCCTGTTGCCCGGCTCAGTCTGCCCGTATGGCCCACAAGTACGCGGTGCCCATGGGGTCCTTGGGCTTCACTGAGCATCCCTCACCGAGAGCCTTGTGACTGCCTCAGTGTTTCAGCGCACGGGGCAGCTCTGTGGATACTGACCGCCCTCCGGACAAGGAGTCCAAAAATATGGACCACTCAGTCAGGAAAGTTTGTGGCATCATCCCTGGCCTTCATCAGGCCAGCTCAGCAGTGATTATGGCACACTTCTCTCATGCCCTTCTGGGGACGCTTGTTGAAGTCCTCCCTCATCTGCCAGCAGACATGCAGACCACGGTCAAGCAGGTCCGTGACCAGGGCCGTGCTGTTGCTAAACAGCTCCAGACGGCTCTGGACATAGGAGATTCCTGTGCCCATTCACTAGCTGCCACAGTGGCCACTCGCCGCAGGGCTTGGCTGAGGCTATCCTCCTTTCCCACGGATACTCGGCATAATCTAGCTGATGTGCCCTTCCTTGGCACTGACCTCTTTGGTCCGGGAGTGGCAGGTCATCTACAGCACATTGAGCAGTCTAATGCCACCTTAGATGCCACCTCTGCTAAGGGTTCTTCGGGCAAGAACCAGCAGAAGCGCAAGAAGTCCTTTTGGCACTCTTCCCCTGCGGTTAGACAGCCCTCCTTCCTGGGAGGTCAGCAACAGCAGCAGGCTCAAGCTTGGCGCCCTAGGCCCAAGCAAGGTCCCCAACAGCCCCGCAAAGGAGGCAAAGATGCTGGTCCAGGTGCCTCCTCCTCAGTCTGCACAGTGACAGGTCGGGGGTGGTCTCCCCTACACCCGTCACGCCAGTTCTGGGTCATCTCGTGGGGGGCCGGCTCGGCCACTTTCTTTCTGCCAGGTCCGGTGTCACTTCGGACAGGTGGGTTCTGGAAGTGGTTGGGCAGGGACTGCCTCTAGAGTTCGAACAGTACCCCCCCCACAGCCAAGCCTGTGCCCCACGGGAGGAAAGGATCTCAGTTGGCGCTCAGTCGGCCCTTCGGGACGACATTGCTCAGCTCCTCCACAAGGAGGCGGTAGCTCGAGTGCCGGATCCTCCTACAGACCCAGGCTTCATGTCCAGGTATTTCCTGGTGCCCAAGCGGACGGGGGGTTAGCGCCCCATCCTAGATCTCCACGACCTGAATCGATATCTCGGGTCTCGCACCTTCCGAATGGTAACTCTGAACCAGATCATACCATCTTTGGAGCGAAACATGTGGTTCTGTTCACTGGCTCTTCAGGACGCATTCTACCACGTCCCAATCCGTCCGTCCCACCAGCGGTTCCTCCGCTTCAGGGTCGAAGGGACCGTGGACAAGTTCAGAGTCATGCCGTTCGGCCTGTCATCAGCCCCACGGGTCTTCACCAAATGCATTGCAGTGGTGGCAGCCCATCTACGGCGTCAAGGGGTTCGTATTTACCCTTATCTAGATGATTGGCTCCTGGCGGGTTCCTCCCTACAGGAGGTGGAGAGGTCCAGGGACCTGACCCTCCGAACCTGTTCCCACCTGGGCCTCCTGGATAATGAGGCCAAGTCGGAACTCGTGCCCGCTCAGGTGATGGGCTTTATCAGGGCAGAACTCGACTCTCGCCAAGCCAGAGCTCGGCTCCCAGCGGACAGGGCGGAGGTTCATTCCTCCTTTGCCCAATCATTTCTGGTTGGGCACTTGCGCCCTGCCCAGGACTTCCTGCGCCTCCTGGGTTACATGGCAGCGTGCACCTCAGTGGTCCGTTGGGCCAGATTGCACATGCACCCCCTTCAGTGGGAGCTGGCCACTCAGTGGTCTCAGCGTCAGGGTCTCTTTGACCAGGTGGTCACCGTCACCCAGAGGATGTGGGACGCTCTCCAATGGTGGACCGTCCTGAGTCATTTGCGGGAAGGGATCCCATTCGTTTGGCCCAAGCAGACGGTCGTCCCTACGACAGATGCCTCTCTCATGGGCTGGGGAGCCGACATGGGGGACAACGGAGCTCACGGGTTCTGGACCCCCCCTCCCCCGAGGAGTCCCGATGCCACATCAACCTGTTGGAGCTCAGAGCAGTCACACTGGCACTGTTTGCTTTCGCTCCTCAGCTCCGGGGTCAGGTAGTTCAAGCCCAGACGGACAATACCACGACCATGTACTACCTCAACAAACAGGGCAGCACGCTCTTACGTCTGCTATGCAGGGAGGCGCTCCGGATCTGGACCTTCGTCAGCCGGCTGGAGGCAGATCTCCTGGCCATCCATGTGGCAGGAGTCTCGAACCAACTGGCAGATGCTCTTAGCTGCATAGACCAGACATCCCACGAGTGGTCTCTCCATCCAGAGGTAGCTTACAGTCTGTTCTCCCGTTGGGGCAAACCATTGGTGGACCTGTTCACCTCCAGGGAGAACACCAAGCTGCTGCTGTACCATGCCCACCCCCCTCAGCAGGGCTCGCTGCAGGGGGATGCCTTCTCGAGGCCGTGGACCCCAGGACTCCTTTACGCCTTCCCTCCATTTCCCTTGATCCACAAGGTGTTACTCAAGGTGAGGAGGGACAAGGCGAAGGTGATTCTGGTAGCCCCAGATTGGCCACGCCAGTTCTGGTATCCAGATCTCCTCAGCCTGAGCTGCAGGACCCAGGAGCGGCTTTGTACATGCCCGGACCTGATATCATTGAACCAGGGGAAGGTCTTCCACTCAGACCTTCAATCCCTGCACCTCATAGCCTGGTACCTGAGCGGTTAGAGTTCCAGGCTCTGGGTCTTTCTGAGGATGTCTACACTGGTGGAAGCATCTCGAAAGGAATCGACCAGGAAATGTTATGCCTTCAAATGGAAAAGGTTTTCCATTTGGTGTCGGGGAAAGAGCCTGAACCCCATATCCTGCTCTGTGGCTAACATTCTAGACTACCTTTGGTCCCTCTCCAAAGGGGTTCTTCGGTTATCGACCCTTAGGGTGCACCTGGCAGCCATCTCTGCTTACCAGGCGCATACTGGTCAGCCGACATTGGCACAGGAGACAGTGGTCGGGCGCTTTTTCAAAGGCCTGGATCACATATCCCCTCCGGTGCGTGACCCTCCACCTCTGTGGGATCTCTTGCTGGTTTTGGCAAAGCTCATGGGCAAGTCATTTGAACCCATGCACAAGTGTGAGCTCTCACACTTGTCGTGGAAGAGTGCCTTTCTGGTGGCTATTACGTCATTCAGAAGGACAGGGGAGCTCCAGGCGCTTTTGGTGGACTCCTCTTATCTGGTCTTTCACAGGGACAAAGTTGTCCTGCGCCCCGACCCGAAATTCCTTCCGAAGGTGGTGTCACAGTTTCACCTCAACCAGGTGTTGACTCTGCCGGTATATTACCCGAATTACACCTCAGACGCAGAGTACAGGCTCCATACTCTGGACCTCAGACGTGCTCTCTCCTATTATAGGGAGAGGACGGCGGAAATTCAGGGGGAGGTTTGCCAGCTGTTTGTCACCTACGCTGAAGCCACTTCTGGCAGACCTGCAGCCAAGCGGACTATTGCAAGATGGATCACATCATGCATAAGTCTGTTATGAGTTGGTGGGCAAGGAGCCTCCCAGAGGGATAAGAGCTCATTCTACCCGCCATACTGATCCATCGGTGGCTGCTTCCAGGGGCATCCCTATCCAGGAAATCTGTCTGGCTGCTACCTGGAAGTCAGCAAACACCTTCATTACCCATTACCACATCGACCTTGAGTCACGCCGAGATGCTGGTTTTGGGGCCTCGGTTCTCTAATCTTTTTCCTAAGTAGGGGGTGTGCGCCTTGCCTTCCTCCTCCCGGAGAACTGCTAGGAGTCTGCCAGACAGTGTGGGACGAACAACATATCCATGCTCCTAGAAAAAACAGGTTATTCACCTGTAACAGTAGTTCTAGGAGTGGTATATGTTCATCCACATGCACCCACCTGGCTTAAGGCGCACAACCTTGCTTCCAGCGGGCTAGATCTGGCGTCATGGGGCGGAGCCGGGGTATTTACCACCCAGGTGGGTGGGAGGAGCTGGCTTGAAGGCTTCCGGCAAGATTTAAAGGGGAAAGGGACAATGCCAGTGTGGATGAACAACATATACCACTCCTAGAACTACTGTTACAGGTGAGTAACCTGTGTTTTTTTTGTTTTTTGTTTTTTTTCTCTCTCTCTCTCTCTCACCTGGTCTGACATTGCCTACCTATAAGATGGCAGGTCTGACAACAGTTCCCCTGACGTCAGGAATCCTCACGCAGGGATTTATGCCTGGACCCTCTTGGCCTTGAGTTCCAGGCGTCTTCCTTCACTGCCAGATGTCTACTTATCCGTTGGGTCCTACGTCATATTTTCATTATTCTTGGTACCCTTCATACCAAGGTTACCAATACTTTTTCATGGTCAAGGTACTTCAGGTTACCACTATCCACCCACCCATGTTCCTCCTCCACCCCCACCCACTCCTGCTCCCCAGCAGGATTTTCAGGCCTTGATTCATTCTTGGTGGAAGGAGTCCATGCCTGTGCTAGTGTCTGATCTCGAAACGACTACCGGCCCCAGTGGTTACCCCTCCCCCACGGTCTTTCGCCCATCAGCTCGGTTAGCTTGACTGTGCATGTGTTGGGGCCCCAACCTAAGGAGATCGTCCTCCCTGACTTTGAACTCCCCCGAGGATGACTCATCTGTTTCTGGAGGAGAATCTCCAGAGGATTCCTCTGATGAGCATTCCTCTGTACCTAAAAGGAAGGATTCTCCTAAGTCTCCCCCCTTTACTGAGCACTTATGAATAATCCAGCATTCCAATGGCTAGAATGCAGAGGAGCAGGATCCCAAAAGGAAGTGCCTTGCAGAACATTTTGGATGTGGAGTCTGTTTCCCCGATCTCCATCCTTCCCTTGGACGGCTTCTCACGAAGACCTCACCAGTACTATCTGGCAGCTGCCACATTCGATCCTGGCAGTCCCGAAGAAGGCAGACCAGATCTATCATGCTCTGAAGGGAATTTCCTTTCTGGACGCTCACCCAAAGGCCAATTCGGTCGTCATTGCTGCGGCCCACGACCGGTCAGCAGCACCTAAGCCTATGAGCACATCTCCAGATAAGGAGTCTTGGCAGCTGGACCAGTATGGCAGAAAAGTTTATTCTTCTGCTATGTGCACTCTTTGTTCCCTTAGTTATGTAGTGCACTTGGTGTCCATCCAAAAGGCTACTATGGCCAAACTTGAGTGCTGGATCCAGGCCCTGGAGTCCTCTGAACTCTGAGTTGATAAAAGATCTGCATTTATCCAAAATTTCATGCCACCACATGCTTAGGGCTACCTATGACACTGTGGATGCCGTAGCATGCTCCTCTGCCACGGCGGTGTCCCTCAGATGACGCACCTGGCTCTGCATTTCTGGCCTTGGTAACAATGTCCAGTCTGCGATCCAAGATGCCCCTTTCAGAGGCTGTCCTTTTTTGGAGGTGACACCAAAGACCTTATGGGCCTACAGAACAGCAGCCAAGCCCTGAGATCGGTGAGGTCCATGTACTAATCGGGAACCCAGAAGAAATGGCCCTTTCAGAGACTGACCAAGAGGCATGGAAAACGGTCCTTCACTCGGCAACAGGGAAAAAAAAGGCCACAGGTGTTCCCTTTTCATCCCCCCACCCACCACCTCAAAAATCCAGTGAGGACCTGGGGTGGTCCTCCCATCGACCCTCTACTTCCTGACTGGCTGCCACCTCCCCCTCCTCTGCTTGCGAGCAAGGAACCGGTGGGAGGAAGATTTGCCCTCTATGTGCAGGAATGGAGGGACGTGACATCAGATGTATGGGTTCTGCAGCTCGTTTCAAAAGGGCACAGTCTGAGTTTCGGAGATCCCTGCCTCCCTGCCCCCGGACTTTCTCTCGGGTCGCTTGTCTTACACCCTCATCAAAGCTCCTAGTCGAGGAAGAAATCTGGTCTCTAAGCCAGAAGGCAGCCATAGAGACTGTCCCTCTGCCTCAGAGGGAAGGGATTTTACTCCACTTTTTTCTGGTTCCAAAAAAGATGGGCAACCTCAGACCCATACTGGATCTCAGCAGCCTAAAGTACAAAAGGTTTCACATGCTGACACTGCAGAGCCTTCTACCCTTTTTACAGGAGAATCATTGGCTTTGCGCACTGGACATGCAGGAGGATGCTTACTTGCATATACTGATGTTCCTGGGCCACCGCCTTCCTTCGGTTCTGTTTCCAAGGGGAGCACTACCAGTTCACAGCCCTCCCCTTTGGCCTTTCCTCTGCACCTCTGGTTTTTACCAAGTGCCTTGCGGTGGTGGCAGTGGCTTTATGCTGTCGGGGATTAGCAATGTTTCCTTACCTGGACGACTGGCTTCTGTCGACCTCGTCCAGGGACAGCCTCCTGGAAGTTCTCTCGTGCACTTTGGCCCTTTTTCTCACCTGGGTATCACGATCAGCTTCTTGAAGTCTATTACCCCTTCCCAGAACCTCCAGCTCATTGGGGCCATCTTGGACATGATCCAGTGCAAAGCCTTCCTCCCTCTGGACTGGGCGGAGACCATTCGAGAGCAGGTCAATGTTCTGAGCTCTTCCAGATACCTTCCTGCCAGAGCATGGTTACGTCTCTTGGGCCTGATGGCGGCCTCCATCTTCACAGTCCCATTTGCCAGGCTGCATGTGAGGATCACCCAGTGGATCTTGCAGGTCCAATGGGATCAGCGTTTGGATGACCTGGATCATCCGGTTCTTGTCTCCAGTGCAGTCCAGAAGGCTCTACTCTGGTGGTTATACCCTCTGAACCTTTCGCGGGGCCTTCCATTCTGAAGCCCCCCACCACTTTGCACTCACCAGACGTGTCTTGTCTGGGTTGGGGAGCCCACCTAGCGGACCACAGCACCCAGGGATTGTTTGTTTGTTTATTTATTTGTGAGAATCAGTTTACAACCTTTGAGCCAGCGGCTCGTTTCCAAAGGTACCTCGTCACATTGAGACATACATAGCATATAGGTTACATAGTACAGGTTTTCTTCAAGTAGGCGTTTGTTAGAGGCGCCACGTCACACTGGGCAGGCAACATAAATTTGAGTTACATGGTACATGTAATAGAGATAGGTCTGACACAATTGGTTTTACTAGCTGCACAATCAACTCTCGTGTGACAGCAGGCTCTGGCCAGGTTCTACTTAGGAATGGTGAGCTGGGTAGGGATGGGGTGGGCTAGTGTGGAGCTGCCGTGGCATTGTCACGAGTGAGAGGTCTAGGTGGGCCCTCAATCATAGACAAGAACAGCTACGAGTGTTGAGGAGTTGGCTGTGAAGGGTGGTTTTGAATTTGGAGATTGTGGTGGCATTGGAGATGGTGGCAGGGAGAGAGTTAAACCAGAGTGGGGCTCTGTACCAGAAGGACCTCTGACCATGAGTGGTTCTTGACCTGGGGACCAGTAGAGCGGTCTTGTAGGAGGACCGTGTAGAAACAGTGGGCGGGATTCGGTGGATGGATGCAGTCACCCCAGGTGGAGAGCCCGAGTAGGGTTTTTTTTGTGAGTAGGCAGGTATGGTAGCGAAGCCGTTCCTCTAGGGTCAGGAGTTTAGCATCGTTATACAGTTGAGAGGTGTGTGTGAGCCTGGGGGCACCAGTGATCAGTCTACAGGCCTTATTTAGGGTTATGTGAATTTTTTTGAGGGCTGTAGCGCTAGCAGCACCATAGATTGGTAGGCCATAGTCTACCAGGGACAGAACTGAGGATGTGACAGCGAGCTGGAGAGCATTTGGGGGGAGGCAGTTTCAATGGCGGAAGAGGATGCCAAACCGTTTGTTGGCGGGAAGCAAGGGCATCAATGTGTTCGTGGAATGTGAGTGCTGAGTCAAGGTAATCCCGAGGTATTTGTAGGAGCAGACTTGTTCCAGGGGTTGTTTGGTACTAGGGAAGAATATGGCGGGTGGTTGCTAGCTTTGTTTTGGGGGTGGGCAAAAAGCATAGCTTTGGTTTTTTTAAGATTAACGATGAGTCTGTGCTCCTTAAACCAGGCCTCTGCCTCATTGAAGGACTGTTGTAGGGAATCCTGAAGGGAGATGGGGTTACGGTGGGTGGCAAAAATGACCGCATCGTCAGCATACAGGAGCATTTTACCAGAGCAAGCACTGGGCAGGGTGTTCAGATAGAGCGAGAAGAGGATGGAGCCTTGGGGAACTCCTGAAAGTATGGGACGGATATCAGAGTATGTTCCACTGATTTTAACATACTGCGACCGGGCTCTCGGGTAGCTTGAGCACCATGTTAGTGGGCCAGCCGCGAGGCCAGTGTGGCAGAGGGCGTTCAGCAGAAGAGGGTGGGAGACAGTGTCAAAAGCCTTTGATAGGTCAATGAACACTGCTCCAGCTAGTGAGCTGGTGTCCAGGGAAGTGTGAAGGAAATTGGAGAATTCAATTAGTGCAGTGCTGGTACTGTGGCCAGCACGGAAGCCATGCTGCTCAGGGCATAAGATGTCATGCTTGGATAGATATTCGGTGATTTGAATGGCCACGACTTTTTCCAGGGCTTTTGAGAGGGGAGGGAGGATGGAGATTGGTCGGTGGTAGTTTGTTGTAGACCTGTCACCACCCTTATGAATGGGCGTGACTATGGCTGTTTTCCAGGCCGAGGGAAATTGTCCCAGGCAGAGTGATCGGTTTAGCAGGCTGGTGAGCGGGGCTAGGACTTCATCTGGTACCAACCTGAGGATGCTGGGGTCCAGTGAGTCACTGCCAGGATTGTTGCCATTTAACGCTTTGATAAGAATGGGTCTGGCTTCCCGGGCAGATACCTTGCGTAGGTGGAAGCTGGGGTGGTGGTGTCGGGGGGGGTTCAAAGAAATTACTGGGGAGGACTAAGCTAAGGTCGGTGAAAGCGGTGTTGAGGCAGTTAGCTATGAAGGCAGGATCGGTGGAAGTAGTACCATCACTAGAGAGCTGAGATGGGGAAGGGGACCGTGACTTCCCATTTAACTGTTTAATATTATCCCAGAACTTGCGCGCTGAGCCCCAGGAAGAGGTGAGGGTGGCCTGGTAGTGGTCAGCCTTGGCTTTTCGGACCGCCCAAGAGCACTTATTCCGGGCTGCATTGTAGGCTTGTCTATCAGCCTGCCGGCCTGTTTCAATGGCACGGTGCCAGAGGTTATCCCGATCTCTAAGTAATTGCAGGAGGGCGGGGCTGACCCAGGGTGCATTCTGTTTTTTGGATCGGGTTTTTGTGAAGGGTGCAAAGAGATCACAGGCATTGTTGAACATTTGGGAGAAGAAAGCGAGGGCAGTGTCAATGTCGGATGCATGCTGAGTGGGGGACCAGTTTATCTGGGTAAGAAACTGCCTAAGTTTTTTCAGTCCACCAGGGCGAAGGCACCTTCTGAGGGTGGTTTGTGTTTTGGGTTTGGGATTGGGGGCTGCCCACAGAAATAGGATAGGGGAGTGGTCACTTAGGGTGTCTGGTAGGACTTGGATGTTTTGGATTTTTTGGGGTCGATTGGTGACGAGTACATCCAGTAGGGTGCTGGTTCCTGTTTTGGAGTTTATTCTAGTGGGTTGGGTGACGAGTTGCGTCAGATCTTGGGTGTCGAAAGTGTCCTGGATTGAGGAGGAGGAGGAGGGGCTGAGCCAGTTTGTTTAGGTCACCAACTAGGATTTGCTCCGCTGTATGGTGAAGGTTGGCCAGATAGTCAATTAGATACACCAGGGCTGGATTCTGGTTTTTGGGGGGAATGTAGGCAGTAGTGAGATAGAGAGGGCCCCTCGAGGGGTCAGGAGTGAGCTTGAGGGTGAGGGCCTGGGCCTCATTGTGGTCCCAATTGGAGATGGCTCTCCACATCAGTACCCTGGAGATGAGGGCAGTTCTTTATGCTCTTCAGGCCTTTCAGACCATTTTGTCACAAGGATTGCTGCTAATCCAGACAGACAGTATGTCGGTAGTCTGGTACATCAACAAACAGGGAGGCACCAGATTGTACCCCCTTTGCAGGGAGGCAATGCGGGTGTGCAACTGGGCAATTCAACACAGTTTTTCTCACTGCCGTGCACGTCTCAGGAGTTTCAAATGTCCTGGCAGACAACCTCAGGCGAAACTCGTCCCTTGCCCATGAAAGGGAACTCAGTCAGGAAGTAGCAGATTCTCTCTTCCTGAGATGGTGATGACTTGCCTCCCCATTCTAGCGCAAAGCTTCTCAGCTGTTGCTCGCTCGCTCGCTCCAGAGCCTGGTGCTGTCTGGCACGACACGTCACTTTGTTGGACAAGGAAGTCCTTGTATGCCTTCCCTCTCTTTCCCATTCTTCAGCGGGTTCCTCTAAAACTCCAGGCAGAGGGAGCCTGGGTGATCTGATTGCTCCTTTCTGGTCGAGACAGATCTAGTCTCTGCCTCTGCAGCAGCTCTCAGTGGAACCCCCAGTTCCTCTTTCTCAACACGACCTGTTGACTCTGGATCAAGGCAGGTTAGTGCATCCCAGGCTCAGGACCCTGCATCTTCATGCGTGGCTCCTACAGACATAATAAAGTCTCATTTCGGGGTCTTGCATAAGGTCGCTCAGGTCCTGGTAGAGGCCAGAAAGCCCTCTACCAGATCGACCTATGCTATGAAATAGAAGCATTTTCCCATTTGGGTGACAACAAAAGGCTGGAACCCCTTTACATGCTTGGCTCCACAGATTAGAGTATATGTTGCACCTGTCTGATTCGGGTCTTTCTTATTCCTCCCTCAAGGTCCATCTGTCTGCCATTTCGGCCTATTATAATTTGGTAGGGGGAAAACCTGTGGCACAGCTGGAAATCTCAAACCTTTTCTGAAAGGGATTCTCCATCTGAAACCCCCTGTCCGTAACCCCACCCCACCTTGGGGATTTGAATTTTATTGAGAATCTTTCGCTTCCCCCTTTTGAACCAGTGATGAGCTGTGACTTGCGCAGGCTCTCCTGGAAGGCGCTGTTTTTGGTTGCCATTACTTCTGCTCGAAGAATTTCCGAGCTTCAGGCCTTGATGTATAAGGAGCCTTATTTGATTTTTCATAAAGACTGGGCAGTCTTACGAACCAATCCTTAGTTTCTTCCCAAGGTGGTTTCAGAATTCACCCTCAATCAGATGGCTGAACTTCCAGTGTAGTACCCTAACCATTCTAACAAAAGTGAGGGTCTTCATACACTGGACATGCACAGAATCCTGCATTGTTAGTCCACAGGACTAAAAGCTCCAGAAAGTCAGATCAGCTTTTAGTTTCCTTTGCCACCAAATCCGTGGGTTCAGCGGTGTCTAAGCAGTGCTTATCCAAGTGTCTCGCTAACTGCATTCGCTTCTATCAGAAGTACGACGAACCTCTGCCGGGGGAGGTCAAAGGTCAGTCCACTCGAGGAATGGCGGAGTCCACAGCCTTCTTGAGGAAAGTTTCTGCAGCAGAGATTTGTGCAGTAGCTACCTGGAGTTCAGTCCATACCTTCACGAAGCATTACAGTCTGGGCATTGCTTCTAGGCATAGGGCTGGGTTTGGCCTTGCTGTTTTACAGGGCTAATTGTCCTGAGGCCGAACCTGTTCTGTTTCAGTTGCTTCTTCTCCCGTGACACTCGCTCTGTCTCTTTGAGTGACTGCTTGGGATTCGGTTCTGTTAGTGATGACTTACTGCAGGAACCCTCTCGAAGTAATATAGTACAGCTACGTAAGAACTTACAGTAACAGTAGATCTTCGAGAGAGGTTCCTGCAGTAGGTCACATTTTCCCTAATCTTCCCATAGTTTTTGCATTTCTTGTAGCATTTTTTGTAACTGAGCTCCAGGATTCCATACTTTCTCCTGTCTTATCCTATTTGGATCTCCCGCGTGGGGACTGCCCACTATATAGGGTTGTGCTGACGTCTGTCACGTGAAGTCTGGTGGGCAGTCCCCCGCCAGGCATTGCAGGAAAAGTGTGCCGTGTGGCCCTGATGCCAGAGGGCGTTGTCCTGTTAGTGATGACCCACTGCAGGAACCTCTCTCTGATCTACTGTTACAGTAAGTTCTTACATAACTGTACTTTCTTCAGCCTCCCTGGCTCAATCCTCTGGGGCTACTGTTGCTTCCCAGAAGAAGAAGAAGTAGTAGGTGGGAAGCACAAGTACCGGGGCCATCCTCTGTCGGTCTCATTTGCATGGTCATGGCACAGACCGGCAACTGCCTCTTGGTCTTCCTCTTGCGGTGTATCGGCCTCTCCTGCCTAGTCAGCCCTTCCTCTGGGCTCCCAATGGCTCCACCGCTCACCCTTATCTCGATCTCAGGCGGCTCTTTTGGGGCAGTGGACGTTGTCCCCTGCCTCCCAGCCCCTGAGGCTCAGTCCCTTAGTTCCCCTGGGCTCTCATCCAGGCCGCTCAGCTAGGGTTGAATTCTCTGCCGCCCGGAGTTGCCTCTCTATCAGGACCAGGCCTGGGGCTGGCGCCAGTCTTGCCAGGCATCACCTGGAGCAAGCGCTCGCCTATTCTCTACTTAGGCGTCTCCTCTGCCCTTGCCTCTGGGGCCCTCTTCCCTGCAGGCACCTCCCTCACCATTGGGAATTTCTGTTGTCTCCTCCAGACCACCCTCCCTTGCTCTTCCATTACCCATTGGCCCACCACTCCCTCATTCAGGAAGAGATTCATGCTCTCCTACAGAAGAGGGCCATAGAGCCCGTCCCTCTTGCTCAGAGGAAGGGGGTTTTACTCACTCTCTTTCCTTGTCCCCAAGAAGACTGGGGACTTGAGGCCAATCCTGGACTTTGGCCACCCGAATCTGTACATAGAGTACAAGCGCTTCAGAATGGTTACTCACAAGGGGCTGCTGCCCCTCCTTCACCAGTGGGACTGGCTTTGTTCCCTGGACATGCAGGATGCCTACCTCCATATCCAGGTCTTCCCAGCCCACCTCTGTTTCCACTTCCAGAAGGACCATTTTCAGTTCCGGGCCCTCCCTTTTGGCCTTTTTTCATCACCATAGGATTTTACCAAGTGCCTAGCATTGGTGGCCACAGCTCTCTGGAGACGGTGCTTTTATGTGTTCCCCCTACCTGGACGACTGCTAGGAGTCTACCAGAAATGTGGACAAGTACACCATATCCACGTCCCTAGAAAAACTGGTTCTAAGGATGTGGATACGTTCTTATCCACACTTGCCGTCCTGTTTCTTTCCCTTTAAATCTTGCTGGATGGTCTAAAAGCAGGCTCCTCCCACCCACTTAGGTGGTATATGCCTCGGTTCCACCTCTTGACATCAGATCTTCCTTTCTGCTTGGAAGATTTAAGGTCTCCCCTTACTGCTCTGTGTTGAGTAGGCCCTGGCGCTTAATACGTCAGTTTACAGAAAATAAAACTTGTTTTGAGTTTCTCCACATAAATTCATGATTGCGACCACGATGGAGTCCTCACCCTGGTTTCATTGGTGTCCGTGCGGGCAGAAAATGTCCTGTACTGACCCGCATTCCACATGCGTCTACTGTCTTGGCCATGCACATGACCCACAGGCCTGCGATTTTTGTCACGCCTTTTATCCACAAGTTTTGGATGATCGCCTTGCATACTTGCAGCTTGGATGACTGGAAAAACTGCACCTGCTACTCAAATCTAAAGACACCCGTTGTGTGGTCTCCGCGGCTGCAGGATCCACTGACCAACTGGAGCAGATGAAAGCCTTGGAGGAGGAGGCGGCTCGTGCTGCCAAACAATCCTCTTCTGTATCTGGTTTTTTTTCCACTTAAACTGGGCACCTTCTTCTCCGGATCCTTCAAGGGGACGTGTCAGTCTCTCCCTACGAAAGGAGAGGGCCCATCCAGTTCGCACACACCCCAGTCCTGTAAGAAGGACAGAGGATAGAGAAGAGTCTTCATAACGTGGTCGCTCTTGAGACAGACAGACAGACAGACAGAGACAGACAGAGAGAGAGAGATCTCAGTCCCAGTTGTCTCCCATCTCGACTGCAGTCTAAATTGCAACCTCTGACGCTGGCTTCACAGTACCCCCATCAGGTCAACTGGCTCAGACGCAGGATGACAACCCGGTCAAAATTATAATAGACTCCATCGACCCGTTGTCGACTAAGGCAGACAATTCTCTATTTAGGACTCTGGTCCTACCAACCGATAAGGCACCCAGCTAGCTGGGTCTTCATGTGTGGTCATGGTCCTGATCTGAGGAGCCGTGGTTCTCCCCAGCCCCTTCTGAGAAACCCCGTGGGTCCACCGACTGTCATCTTCTAGATCTCGAACCCCCTTGACACATAGGCCGAGGAAGTCGCGCAAGCAGCGCTGTAAGAGGCGGCAGTGCCGCCATGCGTCCTCGGGTGAGGAGAGGCTTAGACGCAAGCTGTATCGTCGCTACGAGGACCTCATGTGGCAACAGCTCATACTGCCCGTTCTGAAGTCGACCCTGGCTTCTACTCTGGCCATCAATTGACTGTCGCCTTCCAGGCCGACTCCTCTGGAGCCGGTTGATACTATTCCTCCACCTGTGGAGCTGGTGAAGACCCTCCCAGCTCAGCGGAAGCTGGCCTCTCCACCTATTTTGGTGGATTCGCCACCACAGCAGTCTCCTTCAGGGGCTCCTGCCAAGGAGTCTCGGCCCGTTTAGGGTCTCCCACGCAGGCTGTCACCCCTACTCCCAATCGTCCGCGGTGGGTCGAGAGTGACTCTGGTGGTTGGCCACTGCATCCAGACCGGGGGGGGGGGGTTCGAGGATTTGGACCTGCATTCACATCCGTCTGACGACTGTTCCATGAATCTGTCAACGGAAGAAGGTCCCACATCCTTCCTGGGCATCCTCGGTCTCCTCTCAGATTCAACGGGGATGCCTTTGGAGCCTGTCGAAAAAAACGGGCCGATTACCCCCTGACTGATACTCGCAGGAAAGGGGATTCTTCATCTGAGGCCTTCCCAGTGGCCGAGGCTATAGTTGGTCTGGTCTTGGAGCTTTGGCAGCACCCAACCTCCTGCCCTGCGCCTTCTGCTCATCACAAGTATGCGGTTCCAATCAGGTCCCCCTCTGGGTTTACTTGGCATCCCTCGGCTGAGGGGTTGGTGACTGTCTGTTTCAGCACTCTGGCAAATTAGGAGACACAGATAGACCTCCAGACAGAGTCCAAGAAATTGGACCATTCAGCCAGAAAGGTCTATGCTGCCTCCTCACTTGGTCTCAGACAAGCAAGTTCAGCAGTTGTTATGGCACACTTTTCCCACGCCCTCTTGGGCTCTCTGGATGAGGTGCTTCTTCATGTCCCCACGGAACCTCAGACCATTGTCAAGCAGGTCCATGTCAAGGGTTGGGCGGTTGCTAAGCAGCAACTCCAGATGGCTCTGGACATGGGGGATTCTTGTGCCCGTTCAGTGGCAGCTGTAGTCACCATGCGCCGCAGGGCCTGGCCGAGGGTCTCTACCTTTACGGCAGACACCCAGCACAAATCGATGGATGTTTCCTTCTTGTGTAGCGACTTGTTCGGTCCAGGAGCCGATGGTCACCTCCAGCGTATCGGAGTCCAGTGCCACCTTGGACTCAATTAATTCCACCCAGAAAGAACCCCCAAGGGTTCTAAGAAACAGAAGAAACTTTTTCGGCCTTGTGCCCCTGCAACCAAACAGCTCCAGTATCAAACTGGGCAGGGGCAGCAGGCTCAATTTTGGCGCCCTCGGCCGAAGTCCGTGGCTTCAGTGAACCATAAGCCCAGAGGGAAAGGTTCTGGAGGCTCTGCTGACGGCTCTTCATCCTCCAAGCCTGCACAGGGGTTGGGGGCAGCCACCCCCATGCCCTTCACGACCACTCTGGGTCCTCCCTTGGGGGGCTGACTCCGCTACTTCCTTTCCATCTGGTCCACTGTTACAACAGACAGGTGGGTTCTGGAAGGAGTCAGCCAAGGTCTGCCTCTGGAATTTGAGCAGTACCCTCCAAGCCGAGCCCACCAGAGGAAAAGGTATCTGCTCATACTCTGTTGGCTCTCAGATGACATTGACCACTACCTCCTTGCGGAGGAGTTGGGCAGAGTCGAAGATTCCCAAGTCAGCCCAGGGTTATTTTCCAGGTACTTCCTGGTCCCAAACCGGAAAGGGGTTGGCATCCCATTCTAGATCTGCATGACCTGAATCAGTTTCTCAGATGGCGCACCTTTCAGATGGTAATGCTGTCCCAGATCATACTTTCCATTGAGCAGAACATGTGGTTCTGCTAACTAGATCTTAAGGATGCGTTCTTCCATGTCCCGATCCGTCCATCCCACCAAAGGTTCCTCCACTTCAGGGTGGAGGGAACAGTCTGTGAGTTACAAGCCATGCCATTCGGCCTGTCATTGACCCCCAGGGTTTTCACCAAATGCTTAGCAGTGGTGGCATCCCATCTTTGGCGTCAAGGGGTCAGAGTGTACCCCTATCTCGATGTTTGGCTAATAGTATGTCCCTCCAGACTGAAGGTGGAGAGGTCCAGGGATCTGGCCCTCCACACCTGCCTCAAACTTGGCCTCCTGGTCAACAAGGCCAAGTTGGAACTCGGGCCCCTCACAGGTGACTTGCTTCATTGTGGTAGAGCTCGCCTCTTGCCAAGCCAAGCCAGAGCCAGGCTCCCGGTGGACAGGACAAAGGTTCTCCCCTCCTTTGCCCGATCATTTCTGGTTGGGCACTTGCACCCTGCCGGGACTTCCTGTGACTTCTGGGATACATGGCAGTCTGCACCACTGTGGTCCAATGGACCCAGTGGCATATGCGCCCCTTCAATGGGAGATGGCTAGCCGGTGGTCTCAGCGACATGGACATTTTGACCAGCTGATCACTGTGACCCAGAAGATGTCGGACGCCCTCCAGTGGTGGTCTGTCCTGGAACATCTGTAGGGAGGGATCCTGTTTGTCCACCCCAAGTCGACGGCCGTCCTCACGACCAACGCCTCTCATGGGCTGGGGTGCCTACATGGGGAATCGGTCCACGGGCGCTGGACCCCCGAGAAATCCTGATATCACATCAACCTGCTTGAGCTCCGAGGAGTTCGGCTGGTGCTGGCTGCATTCGCTGCGTTCCTTTGGGGTCAAGTGGTCCAAGTTCAGACGGACAACACCACGACCATGTACTGTCTCAACAAACAGGGCATCACACACTCCTGGCCTCTCTGCAGGGAAGCGCTCCGCATCTGGACCCTCGTGAGCCGACTGGGGGGCTGTTCTCCTAACCGTTCATATGGCAGGATTCTCTAATCAGTTGGCGGACACCCTCAGCCGTGTGGGCGAGACGTCCCACAAGTGGTCTCTCCATCCAGAGGTAGTTCACAGCCTGTTCTCCCAGTGGGGCACCCCTCAGGTGGATCTGTTTGCCTCCAGAGAGAACACAAAGCTGAGGCTGTTTCATGCCTGCCTCCATCAGCAGGGCTCGCTGCATGAGGATGCCTTCTCGAGGTCATGGACCCAAGGCTTCTTCTATGCCTTCCCTCCACTTCCCTTGGTTCACAAGATGCTCCTCGAGGTCAGTCGGGACAAGGCACAGGTAATCCTGGTAGCCCCAGACTGGCCCTGCCAGTTCTGGCATCCAGATCTCCTCCGCCTCAGAAACCAGGCTCCCGTGGCATCTTCCAGTACACCTGGACCTGCTCTCCATCAGTTGGGGAAGGTATTCCATCCAGACCTTCAGTCCCTGCACCTGACTCCTGAGCGGCTAGAGTTCCAGGCTTTGGGTGTCTCCGACGATGTTCAGTGTAGTAGAGGCATTAAGGGAGGAGTCAACCAGGAGGTGCCGTGCCTTCAAATGGAGATTTTCCATTTCGACCCTTCGTTCTCTCCAGTGGCTAGCATCCTTGACTCTTTCCTCCCTTTCCAAAGGAGGTCTTCAGTCTACAACCCTTAAGGTGCACCTAGAAGACATCTCTGCTTATCGGGCGTGGGCCAGTCAACACTGTGGCACACGAAAAAGTGTCTGGCGCTTATTTAAAGGCCTCTACCACATTTCTCGTCCGGTGCATGAACCACCACCTCCATGGGATCTTCTGCTGGTTTTAGCAAAGCTCATGGGCAAGCCATTTGAACTAATGCACAGATGTGAGATGTCACATCTGTCATGGAAGACCGCCTTCTTGGTGGCTATCACATCAGCCAGAAAGATTGGGGAGCTACATACGCTCTCTGTCGAGTCTCTGTATCTTGTCTTCCACAGGGACAAGGTTGTCCTGCGCCCCCACCTGAAATTCCTTTCCGAAGATGGTGTCAGTTTCACCTCAACCAGGTGTTGACTCTGCCGGTGTACTACTGTGAAAGGGTGGAATAGGACCCTGTCCCAGTTGTTACAGAAAGTTTGAATGCTGGGATCTGCTCCGTCTCCTGTTGCTTCTCTGTCTGGTTGTGCAACCAAGTTTTCCCATGAGACCTAGGGATTGATCACCCCGACAGTTGCTCAGTTCTTTGCCTCTCACTGTCTTCACTTGCTGTTCTGTCTTTTTCCTCCTTTGCATATCTACTGATATAAAAATATATGCAAATCATTGTATGGAAATGTAACTGTTATTGGGATCCTGTTTGTTTAGAAATTATATAATTTGTTGAAATATATATATATATATATATAATAGTTCTAGGAGCGTGGATATGTTGTTCATCCACACTCTTTGGCATGTCCCTTTCCACTTTAAATCCAACCAGAAGTCTTCAGGCTGGATCCTCCCACCCACCCGGGTGGTATATACCTCAGCTCCAACCCATGACGCCAGATCTTCCTTTCTGCTGGAAGATTCAGCGTGCCTCCCTTGTGCTTTAGCACTTCGTAGGCCCTGGCTCTCAAACCTTCGGTTTTGCCGAAGATTCGCATCAACAATTGCAAGTTTGCAGCTTTGATCATGGAAGATAAATCTTTCCCCGGATTTCATCTGTGCCTGTGCAGCCAGAAGATGTCGCGTACCAGTCCCCACTCTGCATGCATGTACTGCCTCTGTGTAGGCCATGACACCTCGCCGTACAGTCTGTTTGGCCTTTCATCCCAATGTTCTCGACAACCGTCTCACATGCCTGAAGCTGGGGAGGCCGAAGAGGAGGAACCCTCCGGTGAAATCCAAGGAGGCCCAGTGGGTGGTTTTCGCGGCTGTGGGATCCGCTGAGCAGTTAGAACGCATGCAAGCGTTCGAGGATCAGGCGGCTCACGCCGCAGAGTCTTCTCAGAGCTTTTTCAGTCCACTCAACATGGGCTTCACCTTCTGGTTCCTTCAGGCAGTTGTGCCAGTCTCTCTCTCTCTCTCTACCAAGGGAGAAGCGCCTGCAGGTTCGCACTCCTCTCAGTCCCGTAAGAGGGAGAAAGATCAGAGAGACTAAGACAGTCCAGGGACCGCGAGAGGTCTCCTCCCCAGGAGCATGCAGTCTCGACTTCGGTTGAGATCACTTCCTCGGCCGCAGGCTTTTCGGACTTACCTTCCAGCCAGCCGACCGAGGGTTTGTTAGACGACTTGGAAATCATCCTCGAACCTCTCTGCCCTCTTGACCCTTTGTCGCAGACTCCTTAGAGGACTCTGGTCCTCGTTTTCCTCGATGAGAAGACCCAGCCTGCTGGAGTCCCCATCGAGGAACCGATCCCAGACTCCAGGAAGTCACTGGCCCTACAGGTGTCTCCCGACTGACCGAGTCGGCCTGCCCGATCTCGATCGAGGCTAGGACCCCCTCGACCGACAGGCCAAGGAAGAGCTATAAGCACTCTAACAAGAGGCGATGCCATCGGTCGTTGTCCTCGGATGAGGAGAGGCTCCGGTGGAAACTCCGGCACTACGATTACCTTATGTGTCAGCAGCTAATTCTGTCCAGGCATAAGTCTACTACAGCTTCCACCCCGGTCATTAATTTGCTTTCACCTCGCAGGCCAAAGCAGACTCCTTCGGAGCTGATCAAATCAGTTGCCCAGCCCTCAAAGCCGGCAAGACCCCCTGTTCGGCCCAAAACAGTCTCCACCTATTGTGGTGGAACCACCGCTCAAGCAGCCTGTGGAAGGGGGTCTGTCCAAGGAAGATAGACCAGATACCAGGCTTCCCCGGCGATTGTCGGTCACAGTCACCCCAGACTTCCTTCAGGAAGTCGAAGGTGACCTGGGCAGTAGGCCGTTGTATCTGAATTCCTCTGATATGGATGTCACCGATCTACATTCACATCCAGGGGATGATGAATTGACCGCTGGCCTAGGGACAGAGGAAGGTCCCTCGTCCTTGCAGTGGATTCTCTACCTCATCTCTTGAGTCTACAGGGATGCCCCTGGAGCCAATCCAGAAAAAGACGGAGTACCCTCTTACGGATATCCTTAAAAGAGGGGATACACCAACTGAGGCCTTTCCTATGGCCGAGGCCATTGATGGACCGGCCCTAGAACTCTGGCAGAGTCCCGCCTCTTGTCCAGCTCAATCTGCCCACATGGCCCGCAAGTATGCGGTCCCATGGGGTCCCTTGCAGGGTTCATGGAGCACCTTTCGTCTGAGAGCCTGGTGACCGCCTCTGTGTTCAGGCATACTGGCAGTTCTGCCGACACTGACCAACCTCCTGATAGAGTCCAAACTTTTGGATCATTCAGCCATAAAGCCTATGCGGCTTCCTCCTTGGGCCTTCGTCAGGCAAGTTCGGCTGTCATCATGGCACACTTCTCTCACACCCTCCTAGGGTTGCTGGATGAAGTTCTCCCACATCTCCCCGCGGACATGCAGACCATGGTCAAGCAGGTCCGGGATCAGGGCTGAGTTGTTGCCAAAAAGCAGCTCCAGATGGCCCTAGACCTTGGGGATTCTTATGCCCGTTCGATGGTTGCTGCAGTTGCCTCTCGTCACAGGGCTTGGCTGAGGCTCTCCTCCTTCCCTCCAGATACCCAGCATAAATTAGCTGATGTGCGTTTGCTTGGGACTGACTTGTTCGGCCCGGAAGTAGCCGGTCACCTTCAGCGCATTGAGCAGTCCAGTGCCACCTTGGACGCTACCTCTGCCAAGAGTTCTTCAGGCAAGAACCAGCAGAGGAAAAAGCCTTTTCGGCATTCTGCCCCCTGCGACTCAGCAGTCCTCCTTCCAAGGTGGCCAGCAGCACCAGCAACCGCAGTAGGCTCAAGCGTGGCGCCCTAGGCCCAAGCAAGGTCTCCAGCAGGCCTGTAAAGGAGGCCGAGGGTCAGGTCCTGGATCATCCTCCTCCAAGCGTGCTCAGTGATGGGGTGGGGGCTGCCAACCCCGCTTCCGTCATGCCAGCTTTGGGTCCTCCCATGGGGGGGAGCAGCTCTGTCACTTTCTTTCCACCTGGTCCATTAGCACCACAGACAGGTGGGTTCTGGAAGTGGTCGGTCAGGGACTGCCTCTGGAATTCTAGCAGTACCCTCCAAGACGAGCCCGCACCCCTCAGGAGGAAAGAATATCCACTCAGACCCATTTGGCTTTCCGAGACGACATCGCTCAGCTCCTCCTCAAGGAGGCAGTAGCTCCAGTGGCAGATCCTCCAGCAGACCCAGACTTTGTTTCCAGGTACTTTTTGGTGCCCAAGCGGACAGGGGGCTGGTGCTCCATTCTGGATCTGCACGACCTGAATCAATATCTCTGGTCACGCACCTTTCAGATGGTTACTGTGTCCCAGATCATACCATCCTTGGAGTGAAACATGGTGCTGTTCACTGGATCTGCAGGATGTGTTCTTTCACATCACAATCCATCTGTCCCAGCAGCGGTTCCTCCGCTTCAGGGTCGAAGGGACCCTATCAGAGTTCCGAGCCATGCGGGTCTTCACCAAATGCATTGCAGTGGTGGTGGCCCATCTTGGGGGGTCAGGCTTTATTCTTACCTCGACGATTGGCTCCTAGCAGGTTCCACCCAACAGGAGGTGGAGAGGTCCAGGGACCTAGCCCTCCAGAGCTGCTTCCAACTCTGCCTCCTGATCAACAAGGCCAAGTTGGAACTCGTGCCTTCTCAAGTGATGGGCTTCATCGGGGCAGAGCTAGACTCTTGTCAAACCAGAACTAGACTCCTGACGGACAGGGCGGAGGCTCTTTCCTCCTTTGCTTAATCATTTCTGGTTGGGCACTTGCGCCCTGCCCGGGACTTTCTGCGCCTTCTGGTTTACATGGCGGCATGCACCTCAGTCATTCGTTGGGCCCAGTTGCACATGCGCTCCCTCCAATGGGAGCTGGCTGCCCAGCGGACTCAGCGCCACAGTCATTTTGACCAGCTGGTCACTGTGACCCAGAAGATGTGGAACACTCTGCAGTGGTGGACTGCCCCAGTCCAGTTGCAGGAAGGGATCCCGTGTGTCCGCCCTGAGCCGACAGTCATCTTTATGACTGATGCCTCTCATGGGCTGGGGAGCCCACATGGGGGACGAAAGAGCCCATGGGCTCTGGACCCCTGAGTAGTCCAGATGCCACATCAACCTGTTGAAGCTCAGAGCAGTCAGACTGGCACTGTCCAGTTTCACTCTTCAGCTCTGGGGTCAAGTTGTTCAAGTCCAGACGGACAATACCACGACCATGTACTACCTCAACAAACGGGGCGGCACGCACTCCCGTTTTGCTGTGCAAGGAGGTGCTCTGAATCTGGACCCTCGTGAGCCAGTTGGAGACAGATCTCCTAGCCATCCATGTGGCAGTAGCCTCAAACCATCTGGCGGATGCTCTCAGCTGCTTAGGCCGGACATCCCACTAGTGGTCTCTCCATCCAGAGGTAGCTTACAGCCTGTTCTCCCGTTGGGGCAAACCGATGATGGACCTGTTTGCCTCCAGGGAAAACACCAAGCTGAGGCTGTTTCATGCCCGCCCCCTCAGCAGGGCTCGCTGTAGGGGGATGCTTTCTCGAGGCCGTGGACCCCAGGCCTCCCCTACACCTTCCCTCCATTTCCCTTGATCCACAAGGTGTTACTCAAGGTGAGGGACAAGGCGAAGGTGATCCTGGTAGCCCCAGACTGGCCACGCCAGTTCTGGTATCCAGATCTCCTCAGCCTCAGCTGCAAGCACCCGAAGCGGCTTTGCACACGCCCGGACCTGATATCACTCTATCTGGGGAAGGTGTTCCATCTGGACCTTCAATCCCTGCACCTCACAGCCTGGTACCTGAGCGGCTAGAGTTCCAGGCTTTGGGTCTTTACGAAGATGTCTACACCATGGTGGAGGCATCCAAAAAGGAATCGACCAGGAAATGTTATGACTTCAAGTGGAAAAGGTTTTCCATTTGGTGTCTGGGCAAGGGCCTGGACCCTTTGTCCTGTTCAGTGGCTAACATTCTTGACTACCTTTGGTCTCTCTCCAGAGGGGGTCTCTGGCCATCGACCATTAGGGTGCACCTGGCAGCCATCTCTGCTTACCAGGCGCATGAGACAGTGGTCGGGTGCTTTTTCGAAGGCCTGGATCACATATCTCCTCCAGTGCGTGAACCTCCACCTCCGTGGGATCTACTGCTGGTACTGGCAAAGCTCATGGGCAAGCCATTCGATCCAGTGCACTAGTGTGAGCTGTCACACTTGTCGTAAAAGACTACCTTCTTGGTGGAGCTCCCCTGCCAGAAGGACAGGAGAGTTCCAGGTGCTTTCGGTGGACTCCCCCTACCTGGTCTTCCACAGGGACAAACCAGGTGTTGACTCTGCCGGTATACTACCCTAATTACACCTCGGAGGCAGAGTACAGACTCCATACCTTGGACCCGAGACGTGCTCTCTCCTATTACAAGGAGCGGACAGCGAAAATTTGTGGAGAGGTTCGCTAGTTTTGTCGCCTACGCTGAAGCTGCTACTGGCAGACCTGCAACAAAGTGGACTATTGCAAGATGAATTACATTGTGCATAGATCAGTGCTATGAGTTGGTGGGCAAGGAGCCTCCCATGGGGATGAGAGCTCATTCTACCCACCATACTGCTGCATTGGTGTCTGCTTCCAGAGACATCCCTATCCAGGAAATCTGCCGGGCTGCTACCTGGAAGTCGGCAAACACCTTCATCACCCACTACCACATCAACCTTGAGTCACGCCGGAATGCTGGATCTTACTTCAAGATAAGCTCTTGCAGCAGGTTACACCATTAGGACTGAAGCAGTCAGGTGTCAGGATCCCACGGAAATTTTCTAGCTAGCAGTCTTCAGCGGGGACTGCCTCCGACGTCTGTCCTGCCCCCAACGTCAGGCATAGTACATAAGGAGGCGGTCCCCCCCATAATTCTCAGCTGTTTTCCTGCCATCGACATAGCAAGTATCGGCATCTCAGTCCCTTTTTCTAGCGTGCGACGACCTTTAGAGCTACGACGTTTTCGTCTTTCTTCACAATTCTGGATTCAACTGATGTCCTTTCCAAATACTTCTCTGGAAAGTCACCAATCGAAGTCTGCCTGCAGCAAACAGATCCCTTTCAAGGATCCACATTCAGCCTGCGTGTGCTGCCTGGGCCCAGAACACGACACCAAGGCCTGCTCCTTCTGCCAGGGCTTCAACAGTCACACCAGGATCTGCCGCCAGAAGGCCCTTCAAGCGTTTCTCTTAAAGGAGAAACTGAAGACCATGGACAAGGAACCTTCCTCCAGGGGGGAGTCATCGGGTAAAACCCACAAGCACCGGGATAAACACCGGGAGAAGGGAAGGCCCAGGTCCCCTGCGAGGGCCTTAGAATCCCGAAGCTCCGTCTCACGGTCAGACTGCTCTCCTTCCCCCGCTGGCACATCTCCACATGCAGGTAACCCAGTGGATGCTAAGGGTGCAATGGGACCAAAGGCAAGACCATCTGCAGCAGCCGATCCGAATCATCAACGCCATAATTTGGGATTGGCAATGGTGGCTCCATCCGGGGAACCTCTCTGCGGTGGTTCCCTTTACAGCGCCGTCTCAGACTGTGACACTCTCCATAGACGCCTCAGGCCTCGGGTGGGGAGCACACATGGACGGTGTTCAGTCTCGGGGCGGGGGGGCTCTGGACAGCCCAGGAGTCTCATCTCCACATCCTTATTTTGGAAATGAGGGCAGTCCTTTCCGCTCTGCAAGCCTTCCATTCGGAGATTCCACCGGGTACACTCCTGTTACAGACAGACAATACCACAGTGATGTATTACCTCAACGAACAAGGAGGCACTCACTCCTACCTGCTGTGCAGGGAGGCCATGAAAGTGTGGGAGTGGATATTGCAACACGGCGCAAATCTAATTCCAGTACACATCCCGGGAGTGGACAACACCGTCGCAGACAGTCTGAGTCGCTCTCAGACCAGAGTCCATGAGTGGGAACTTCTACATGAGGTGGCAGAGGATCTGTTTCACAGATGGGGCACTCCAGAGTTAGACCTTTTCGCGTACCCATCCAATGCAAAACTGCCCAATTTTTGCTCTCTAGATCCAGGGCCTGATGTTTTCTGGCGAGACGCATTGTCCCTCTCCTGGGCGGGCAGATTCCTCTATGCCTTCCCTCCTTTCCTGTTGATCCAGAGTTCTCTTAAAACTTCACAGGGAGCAAGCTACGCTCATTTTGATCGCCTTTCTGGCCCGGACAAATTTGGTTCCCTCTTCTGCACCAGCTGTCCAGGGAACCTCCAGTTCCTTTACCAATCAGCTCCCATCTATTGCCTCAGGAGGAGGGTTCCTTGGTCCATCCAGACTTGCGTTCATTGAACCTGCACGCTTGGCTCCTAGAGACATAGCCATGATGCAACACGGGTCTAGCAAGAAGTGGCAGATGTACTCTCTGCCGCCAGAAAACCAGCAACCGACGCCATGAAATGTCATACATTCTGTTTGCGGGACCAAGCGCGCGGTTTTTCGCCGTTAGACTGTCACAAAAAACTGGTTCTGGACTACCTGCTGTCTTTTTCCCATTCCGGACTGGCTTACTCCTTGATTAAGGTGCACCTTTGTGCAGTTTCTGCTTATCATGCCCCAGTAGGCCATCAGACGGTGGCCCAACTGGACACTATTTGTGCCTTAAGGGGAGTCCTTCACCTTAGGCCACCCATTAAGGATCCAGTTCCTCCTTGGGACTTGCCCTTCATCCTGAGCAGCTTACGCTGCCACCCTTTGAACCAGCTGCGGATTGCGAGCTACGTTTTCTCTCTTGGAAAACGTTATTTTTAATTGCTGTTACTTCGGCGAGAAGAATCTCGGAATTACATGCTCTTGTGTGCAGAGAGCCTTATTTGATCTTCCATCAGGACAGGGTATCCCCAAGGACAAACCCAAAGTTTTTGCCTAAGGTGGTTTCAGCCTTCACCCTTAACCAGGATATTGATTTACCACTGTATTTCCCAAGGTACACTAATCGAGAAGCCCTTCTGCACACCCTCAACATGCATCAGTGCCTCAGATACTATCTGACCAGAACCAAACAGTTTTGAAAGGTGGACCAACTTTTTGTCTCCTTTGCTCACAGGATGAAAGGAGCTCCTGTCTCCAGTCACTCTAGAGGTGGCTCATCCAGTGCATCACTTTCTGTTATGACAAGCGCAATAAACCCTTGCCGGGCGCGGTCAAGGGTCATTCCACAAGAGGGGTGGCTACTTCTTTTGTGGCGTTAAAGAACGTCTCCACCTCAGCTATTTGCGCTGCAGCTACTTGGAGCTCTGTGCATACCTTTATCAGGCATTACAGTCTGGACATTGCATCAAGGCGAAGAGTGGGGTTCGGTCTAGCCGTCCTTCAGGGACTTCTGTCCTAGGCTAGAGGAATATCGAGATCTCTACCTTACCTCCTCCCAGTGGCGCATGATTGCCACTATTGCTTGGAAATCAGTCCTAATGGTGTAACCTGCTGCAAGAGCTGTATCTCGAAGTAAGATAGTACAGTTACGTAAGAACTTACCCTAACAGTAGATCTTCAAGAATAGCTCTTGCAGCAGGTACCTTCCCGCCTACCATCCCCCTTTTGGAGGTAGGTCGTAGGCAAACACCCATCTTACGGGATGGGATGTTCTGATTCTATAGTCTTGGCCATCTGGTGGCGGATCCTCTGTCTCCTCTTCTGATGTCATCCAGCGGCCGGGAGAACTGAGGATTATGGGGGACCGCCTCCTTATGTACTACGCCTGACGTCTGGGGCGGGACCAACTTCTGAGGCGGTCCCCGCTGAAGACTGCTAGCTAGAAAATTTCCGTGGGGTCCTGACACCTGACTGCTTCTGTCCTAATGGTTTAACCTGCTGCAAGAGCTGTTCTCGAAGATCTACTGTTACGTTTAAGTTCTTATGTAACTGTACTTTTTGGGGCCTCAGTTCTCCAATCTCTGTTCCCTAAGTAGGGGGTGTGCGCCTTGCTTCCTTCCTCCCAGAGAAATGCTAGTCTGCCAATAAATGTGGATGAACAACATATCCACGATCCTAGAAAAACAGGTTACTCACCTGTAACTGTAGTTCTAGGAGTGGTATATGTTCATCCACATGGACGCACAACACCTGGCTTCCAGCAGGCTAAGATCTGGCGTCACGTGGTGGAGCAGAGGTATATACCACCTGGGTGGGTGGGAGGAGCCAGCTTGAAAACTTACGGCAAGATTTAGGAGGCAGTATAGTGCAGTGGGTTAAAGCTCTGAGCTGCAGATCTGGAGACCTGGGTTTGAATCCCACAGCCGCCTTGGTGCATACTGTGTGACCCTGAGCAAGTCACTTAACTTCCTGCTGCTCCCAGGTCGCACCAGTAAACAAGCTTTCAGCTTGGTGTCTCTCTCCTGGTTAAACAAAAAAAAAAATTAAAGTGGAAGGGGACATGCCAATAAGTGTGGATGAACAACGTAGAACCAAGAACCTCCTAGAACTACTGTTACAGGTGAGTAACCTGTTTATTTCAGCCCCTTCCAGGGATTCTCTCTCAGAAGCTCTGTATTTTATTCTGGATCTGCTCTCCAAATTGAGGATTACTGTCAGTTTCTCCAAGTCGTCTCTTTCCCCGACCCAGAGGCTTCAGTTTATCGGGGCAGTCTTGGACACAGTCCAGAGCAGAGCCTTCCTTCCTCCAGACAGGGTGGAGAGACTGGTCCATCAGGCTTCAGTAGTGGCCTCATCAAGGACCATTCCAGCAAGGGAGGTCTTTTGCCTTCTCAGCCTGATGGCGGCCTCCATCACTACTGTTCCCCTGACGAGGCTCCATATGAGAATTACTCAGGGGTCCTTGCAGGTGCAGTGGGATCAACTCCTGAACCATCCGGTCCAGAAAGTCTTGCTTTGGTGGAGGGACCCCTGCAACCTTTCCTTGGGGCTCCCGTTCAGGAGTCCTGTCCCCTCAGCATCTCTGACTACAGATGCATCGAACATGGACTGGGGGACTCATTTAGGGGAACACCAAGCCCAGGGGCTTTGGTCCAGCTCGGAGGCATTGTTGCACATTAACGTTCTGGAGAGGAGAGCGGTCTTGTACGCACTTCAGGCATTCCAGACCGTTCTCCCCAAGGGATCACTGCTTATCCAGATGGACAACATGTCAGTAGTCTGGTATTTCAACAAGGAGGAACTCGCTTGTACCCTCTCTGCAGGGAAGCAGTGAGTGTGTGGAACTGGGCAGTCCAGCACGATCGGAACTTAGTGGCCATGCATGTTTCAGGCATCCAGAATGTCGTGGCATACAGTCTCAGTAGGTCTCGAACCCTCAGTCACGAATGGGAACTAAGTCAGGAAGTGGCAGTCTCTTTTTTTTTTTTTCCCTAAGGTGGGGGCATCTGGAACTCAACCTTTTCGCCTCCCCGTTCAACTCAAAACTTCAGTTTTTGCTCGCTCGTTCCAGTGCATGGTGCTTTCTGGCATGACGCGTTGTCTTTCTCTTGGACAAGGACATTTTTTTACACCTACCCTCAGTTCCCCATTCTCCAGAGGGTTCTCCTCAAGCGTCAGGCAGAGAAGGCGTGGATGATCCTTATCGCCCCTCTCTGGCCGAGGCAGATTTGGTTCCCGCTTCTGCAACAGTTAGTGGAGAAACCACCGGTTCCACTTCCTATGACTCATGACCTCTTGACACAGAATCAAGGCCGGCTCATTCATCCGGGGCTCGGGACTCAGCACCTTCATGCGTGACTCCTGCAGACATAGCAGTCTCTTGCTTCTGGATTTTCTCGCGAGTCGCCCAGATACTGGTTGAGGCTAGAAAGCAGTTCCACCTATGCTATGAACCCGTTCCACCCGTACTCGTTCCACCTATGCTATGAAGTGGAAATGTGTTTCCATTTGGGTGGCCTCCAAAGACTGGAACCCTTTCTCTTGTTCTGCCCCACAAGTCATGGAATACCTCCATCTTTCAGATTCTGGCCTATCCTGTTCCTCCTTGAAGGTCCATCTTTCAACTATTTCGTCGTACCACGAGCTGGTGGATGGTAAACCCGTGGCTCATTTGGAAGTCTCGAACATTTCTGAAAGGGATTCTCCATCTGAAACCCCCCATCCACAGCCCCACACCACCTTGGGATTTAAACTTTGTGTTGGAGAAACTCACTCTTCCGTCTTTTGAACCAGCGATGAGCTGTGATTTAAGTTTCCTGTCAGACATCGTTTTTAGTTGCGGTTGCCTCAGCTCAAAGAATTTCGGTGCTTCAGGCTCTAGTTTGTAAGGAGCCTTATTTAATTTTCGATAGGGACCGGGCGGTCCTCAGGACAAATCCTTACTTTCTGCCTAAGGTGGTGTTGGAAGTCGCACTGACCCAATCAGTGGCGCTCTCTGTATATTTTCCGTCCCCTGCGAATAGAGGTGAAGCACTCCTGCTGCTATGGATGTGCATCGTATTCTCCGGTGCTATACCCACTGTACGAAAGATTTCCGTAAGGATGACCAACTGTTTGTCTCCTTTGCCCCCAGGTCTTTGAGCAAAGCTGTTTCTAAGTAGTGCCTGTCCAATTGGTTGGGCAGTTGTATTCGCTTTTGCTACCAGAAGTATGACAAGCCTCTGCTGGGGCCTGTGAGAGGTCATTCTGCAAGGGGCATGGCTGCTTCTGCAGCTTTTTTTGCGCAAAGTGTTAGCAGCTGATATCTGTGCAGCAGTAACATGGAGTTCTGTCCATACCGTTACCAAACAGTATAGTCTGGACTTTGCTTCTAGGTGGAGGGCAGGTTTTGTCCTAGCTGTTCTGCAAGGCCTTCTGTCCTAGGCTGGCTCCACTCTGTGTTTTCTTTGGTTGTTGTTTTTTTCTTCCTCCCTGGTTTCTCTGTCTCTTAGGAGGGACTGCTTGGGATTTAGTCCTGTATGTGATGACCTACTGAAGGAACTCTCTCTAAGTAAGATAGTACAGTTACGTAGGAACTTACCGTAACAGATCTTTGAGAGGTTCCTTCAGTAGGTCAAATGTTTCCCTTCCTCCTTCCCCCTCTTTATTTTGGGACTCCAGAATCTGTTTCTCTTGCTGCCAGGTCTCTTCCAGACTCGGGCGGGAGAACTGGAGGGTGGGCGTGGGGGGACCACCCACTATATAGGGTCACGCTGACATCTGTCACTTGATGTTGGGTGGGCGGTCCCCATCAGCTGTTGCTAGAAAAAGTCTGCCGTGCGGCCAGACGCCAGGTGGTGCTAGTCCTATATGTGATGACCTACTCAAGGAACCTCTCTCGAAGAGCTACCCTTACGGTAAGTTCCTACGTAACTGTACTATCTTCGAGGAACAGTCTTGCAGTAGGAACAATCCCGCCCTCTGTCCCCCTGCCTTTTGCTCAGGATCCCCGGATCTCAGAACGTTGGGTATCCCTGGTCCCTTGGTTCTCCTCTTTGCGTACTGAAGCTGGCGGGGAACAGAGGCTACGTGAGACCGCCCACACTTATATTGAGCCTGAGGAAGTGATGTCATGTGGGCGTTCCCAGAAGACCTTCACAGACCTTCCCGTCGGCTCCCCGAGGGTCGCGAGGGCCAGAGAACGAAGCCTTCCCCCGCAACAGCTCACAGGTATGACCCCAATGTCTCTCCACGCTCCGTGAGGACTCTTGTCACCTTTTTCATTTAAAAGATAGAAGGGAGACAGAGCACCTTTAATTTAGACTGCAACCTTTTCCAGTCAACACACAAGTGAACCGATAGAATTTCTGCTTGCTTAATTTTCTACTTGCTGAAACCAGCCTGCAGTCAGCATGTTTTTCCCCTAATTTAATTTAATTTTGCTTACGAAGATTAAGGGCAACAAGTTGTAGTGCTGTCTAGTAGCTCACAAATTAACCTGCATTCAGCGTTTTGCACAGAGACTTTAAAGCTTGTATTTATTTCCACATTTTGCACAGAGTCTTTAAAGGATAAATGTGAAGGGAATTTTCTGCATTTAGCAAGCCTGCTAGCCGTTTTTGCTGTATAGTGTAGTTAACCTTGGCTCCCAGTCCTTTTGGGCCCCCTCTTTGATGCCTGCGTCAGCACCCCCCTCCCCGTTTTGTTAGCCCCTCCTAAGCCTACCTGCATTTAAACTTGTTCCTCTGTCTTCTTCCGCAGACCTTCCCGTCTGCTCCCCGAGGGTCGTGAGGGCCAGAGAATGAAGCCTTCCCCCACAACAGCTCACAGGTATGACCCCAATGGCTCTTCATGCTCTGTGAGGACTCTTGGCGCCTTTTTCATTTAAGACAGAAGGGCTGCCTCACCACCACCCTTGGCCGACGCTAGAATATATAGTACAGGGCTGTGCAGTCAGGTGGCAGCCAGAATCAATCAGCCAGCTTTCCCATTAGCACGTTATCTCGTCCTGCCACTAGGGGCCGATACTGCTACCTACTCTGCTTGACTAAGCCACAGTACTAAAAGCATTTATTTTTCCCTTTACCTACCTCCCTAAGTCATTTTCACTGTTTCACTCCCTGCACACCATGCTCTTCCTCCTCTCTACCACCCTCCTATCCCTCCTCCCGCTCCTCTGCCCTCCCAGTACCCGTTTCCCACCGCCCCTCAAACCTTCCAGCTGAGCTCTGATTATCACTACCTTGGCACTTCTACATGGATCCCCAGACTGATCCACAGGCGGCAGCCACCTACAGTTATATTGCCACTTACAGGCTGGTTGCCGACACTGGCTTACCCGGGTACCCACATGTTGAATGCCATGGCATGCCCCAGTCACAGAAAAAAGCATAAACTTTCACTGAGGGAACTAAGTCTCTGCTCCCTGAAGCTTCTGCTGCTGATCCTACTGACATCTGGAAATGTCAACCCGAACCCTGGCCCGTACGCTAGTGAGGTCTCGCCCAAAAACAGTTTGTCTGGCTCTTTTCATCATCTGCCTAAATATCTGCAGCCTACTCCACAAGATCAACTCCCTGCAAGCCTTTGCCAGCCAACATAACCCGGACATACTGGCAGTTGTTGAAACCTGGCTCACCCCCCTGGTTCCCGACCAGGCAATTGCTATCTCAGGATACAGTGTCTTTAGGCTTGACCGCAAGTCTAAAAGAGGGGGAGGTTGCGCCATGTACTTGAAAGACACGTTTCTGGGCCACTGACCTGAAACAGCCACTTAAAACCTGCCCTGCTCAGATTCTCCCTGTCAGGATCCTACTAGGGCCCATAACAAGGCACTCAGTCATTATGGTTTATATTCCTCCAAAGGAGCAGGTCTCAGGCTTAAACACCGTCCTGGACCTTGTCAGACTACAACCCCGACTCTGAAACCATTCTGCTGGGTGACTTCAGCATCAACTGGCTCTAGGCTGAGGTGGATACTTTCAAAGACTGTGTCCTATCGGCCAATCTCTAGCAGATGCTAGACTCCCCAACCAGAATGAACTATAAAACAGGGTCCAGCACCCTGCTCAATTGGATTCTTACCAGCCACCCCTCAAGGATCACTTAACTCTGCAGTCCTCCCTGATTCACTTGGTGATCACTCTATCAGCTGTACTTGGTCAAACAAATTCCACAACCCCCCCCCCCCCCAAGAATCACCTACAGCAGAGTCTTCCCCCATGGCCAGTTATCTCACCTCCAAGCCCACCTCCTCCAACAAGATTGGACTCCTATCTTCCAGGCGTCGAATACAAACCTGGCCCTAGACTTCTTCATCCTCATCTTCAATAAAACCTGTAACCTGTTTGCACCCCTGAAGAAGCGCAAAATTAAAAACCCCTGCAATCCATGGATAACCGAAGACCTTCTAAAAAAAAAAAGAAAAAAAGTTAAAGTCCAGGGACTGCCTCTGGGAACTGGCAAGATCCACCGGGAAACAAGGAGACATCAACTACTATAAACGAGCACGCAATGAGACTGTGAAAACCATTAGGTCCCAGAAGTCTGACTACTATAAGAAAGTGCTCACCGACTCCAGGAGTAACAGGAGAGTCTTTTGGAACAACCTAAATGAAATCTCAGGAAAGAAACCGAAATCCGCGCCAGCCATACTAAAGGTAAATGGGAATACCACTTTCAACCCCAAAACCATCGCTGCCACTTTCAATACTGCCTTCACTAATCTTAGCAGTGTCCTTCCCCCAAACTTCTTTAATGACTGCCCTCCCAAAACCCCCAACACCTCAACTCTCGCCAATCACCCTCCCTTCTACTTTAAAGCAGTCCATAACAATGATGTTTGTAAGTACATCGCCAAAGCCATCGGCAAATCTAGAGCCAGCAAAGACACTTGACCTCAAGCTCCTGGCCCTCACCCTTGATGAGGTGCTGGGGCCCCTTACCAAGATTTTCAACCTCTCCCTCAACCAGTTCCCAGAAATTTGGAAGTCTGCCACTGTCACCCCAATCCACAAAAGTGGCAGCAAGACTGAACATGGGAACTACCATCCGATCTCTCTCTCTCTCTCTCTCTCTCCTACCCCCGCTGTCAAAGGCCCTGGAGCGCATTGTATCGAGCCAGCTGACCGAATACCTGGACAGGCACAACATCCTCTGCAGACAACGTGGTTTCCAGAAAGGCCATAGCAGAGCCTCCGCATTACTTGAAGTCACTGGGGCCATCCACAGCTCCCTGGACAAAGGTCATCTCACTGGCGCAATTTTTATTGACCAAGACTTTCAATACTGTCTATCACAGCTTTCTTCTTGCCCAGCTTCAAAAAGCCAGGATCTCCCCCGATTCTATCCCTTGGTTCAAAAGCTACCTTGCTGATAGGACTCTGTAAAAATTGTGAATGTGCTCTCTGATGCCAAACCTGTCTGTTCTGGTGTCCCTCAGGGATCCATCCTGGGACCACTCCTCTTCAGTCTGTTCCTAAATATACTGCCTCCCTCCTGCTCCCTACAGATCGTACTTTATGCCAATGATGCAGTACTACTAGCCTCACACCAGGACCCAATCACCTACAAAGCAACCTCCAACATTGCTTTAACACTATTGAGAATTGGTTCACTACACACAAACTGATCCTCAACCAGAAAAAAACTAAGACCATGATCTTCAGCAGTGCCCATAACAAACAAACTACACCACCTCTTCATATTGACCAGCCAAGGCAACATGCTAGAACAAGTCCAAGCTTTTAAATACCTTGGTATCATCCTTGACCCACACCTCTCCTACACTGACCACATCAGCAGTGTTGCCAGAGCTGCAGACTCCAGATTAGGCCTGCTGTTCCGCCTCAGGAGACACCTTCCCACTGCAGCCCTTGCTGCTGCCGTCCAGAGCACTATCACTGCCACCATTGACTGTGGTCTCATCTACGGCTCGGCTGTGGTTACTGCACTCAAACTGGTAACAACCTCCCTCAACAAGGCCTGTCTGCTAATCACCAGCGCTCAACGTTATATTCACACCTGCGACCTCTACTCCCAAACCAACTGGCTTCAACTTGACAAACGTATTAAATATAAAACCTGCATCATGGCGATGAAATCACAGATGGGCCTCACCCCACCTGGTCTTGCCTCCCTCCTACATCCTAAGAAAAGCTGCTGGAGCACCCAAGGAACCAAACCGCAGCAGTTCCAAATATGCTACTGCGGCACAACCCAAGGACAAAGAGCCTTTGCCTACCGGGCCGCCTACTGGCTTAATGGACTCTCTCTAGTGATATCACCACTGCCCCCTCACTTGGGGCCTTCAAAAACAGGCTCTGCCACTCTCTCATTGCCGCCAGCACCTGTAACTGTAATGTCTAGCCTTGAATGCATCACTGGGTGGCCTCACCGGACCCGTGAATCAGTCCTCCACACCATAGCTCCGCTGCTCTGCATACACCCTCTAAAGCCTCCGCCTCCTAGCACTTTGACCCCAACATGTCCAGTATCTGCACTCTACTTTGTCTTCTCTGATAAAGCCCACCGGGCTGCCTGCCCCCAGCCCCCTTGTCCTCCTTTCTGCCTCTCCTATCTCACCTGCTTCCCACCTCTTCCTCCCCCCCTCCCCACCATTTTGCTCCGTCTTCTCCTCTTCTTTTTAACCTCATTTTCTCCTCCCTTCCGTGAATGTTTATCTCAATATATGTTCCTCGTATATTTAATATGTTTGTTACTACATCTAATTGTACTGCCAATAATGTTTTGTCTGCTTTGTAACTTTTAATGCGGAACCTTTGTAAAAGAGCCCTGGCTCAAAGGTATTTGTAATCCTAGAACTCAATAAATAAATAAATAAATAAATAAATAAATAAGACTGCTGGAAGAAGCTGCCTTGTGATAACACCACCTGGTGGAACTCCCAAGTGTATTAACCTACTGCAAGAGACAGTTTCTCAAAGATCTACTGTTAAGGTAAGTTCTTGCATAACCACACTTTCTAGGAGTGGTATATGTTCATCCACATGAACCCACCCGACCTCCATGGCTTCAGCGCACAACCTCAGCTTCCAGCAGGCAAAGATCTGGCGTCATGGGGCAGAGCCAAGGGTTATATTACCCGGGTGGGTGGGAGGAGCCAGCTGTAAGACCTTCCGGCAAGATTTAAAGAGGAAAGAACATGCCAAACAGTGTGAATGAACAACATACCCCACTTCTAGAACTACTGTTACAGGTGAGTAACCTGTTTTCCGAGGATCGTGGATATGTTGTTCATCCACACTGTTTGGCATGTCCCTTTCCCCTTTAAATCTTGCGAAGTCTCTGTTGGCTCCTCCCACCCACTCGGGTGGTATATACCTTGGCTCCTCCCCATGACACCAGATCTTCCTTTTTGCTGGAAGATTCAGGTTGCCTCCCTCGTGCTCACACATTTCGCAGGCCCTGGCTTTCAAAACTTGGGTTTTATCAAAATTAAAACTCATCTGAGTTAGCGATCGCGCTTTTGTGTCCTCTATCATTTAAGAGAAATTTTCACTGGGATTTTGCCATTGTCCTTGCTGCCAGATGTCACGCACCGATCCTCATCTCATGTGCGTCTACTTCCTAGGTGTCGGCCATGACACCTTGGCCTTCCATCCCAACCTCCTGGACGACTGCCTGGCACGTTTGAAGTCGGGGAGACCAGAGAAAGGGAATCCTCCGGTGAAGTCCAAGGAGGCTAGGTGGGCGGTTCCCACAGACGCGGGTTCTGCCAAACAGCCGGGACGTATGAAGGTGTTCAGAGAAGAAGCCGCCCGCACTTCGGCTAATCAGAGCTGTTTCCTTCCACTCAACCTGGGCTCCACCTTCACAGGTTCCTTTAAGGAGTTGTGCCAGTCTCTTCCCCACACGGGGTGAGGTGCCCGCGGGCTCGCATTCCTCCCGATCTCATAAGAGACAAGGAGCCTAGCACATCTTCGTCTTGGCGAAGTGCTCTTGGGACCGAGAGATGCATCAGTCCCAGGAGCATGCGGTCTCTACCTTGGTCGAGATAGCTTCCTTGGCCATAGGCTTCACAGGCCTTCCATCTGGCCAGACGACTGAGGATGTTGCCAAAGAGGTAGAGATTGTTCTCGATCCAGTTGACCCTCTTGTTGCCAGCCATGGCCGACTCCTTGGAGAGGACTCCAGTCCTTGTGTCCCCATCGAGGTCCTGGTTCCAGACCCTCGGGTTTCACTGCTCCCTCTGGTGTCTCCGAGTGACCGAGTCGGCCTACTGGGTCGAGGTCTAGTACCCCTTCGGCCGATCGGCCAAGGAAGAGCCACAAGCACTCCAAAAAGAAGCAACATCACTGTTCGTCCTTGGATGAGGAGAGGCTCCGATAGAAACTCCGGTGCTATGAGGACCTTATATGACAACAGCTGATTTTGTCAGGGCAGAAGCCGGCTCAGTCACCTACCCCAGCCATTACTTGGCTCTTTGCCTCCCAAGCCGAAGCCGACGCCCTTGGAACCAAAGCCTTCAGTTCCCCCGCGGCCGGCCCCACCCTCCGGTTCGGCCTATTCCAGTCTCTCTACCAATAGTGGTGGAGCCGCCGCCTAAGCAGCCTGTGGGAAGGGCTCCTTCCAAAGAGGACCGACCAGCTACCAGGCTTCCCCAACGTCTGTCGGTCACAGTCACCCCAGACCAACCTCATTGGGTCGAGGGTGATTTGGGGGGTAGGCCGCTGTACCCCAAGTCTTCAAGCTCGGATGTCACCCGGGCTTCACTCTCATCCTGGGGATGACTCGTCCATTGGCACAGGGATGGAGGAAGGCCGTCCGTTCCTCCTTCCAAGGGATTTTTCGTCTCATCTCTTCCATAGGGATGCCCCTGGAACCCATCCAGAAAAAGGCGGAGTACCCTCTCACGGCATCCTCGAGAGGGGATACCCCAACGGAGGCCTTTCCTGTGGCTGAGGCAATTGTTTGTCCAGCAGTGGAACTTGGCAGCATCCTGCCTCATGTCCAGCACCATCTGCCCGCATGGCCCACAAGTATACAGTGCCCATGGGGTCCCTTGCAGGGTTCACAGAGTACCCTTCAGCCGAAAGTCTGGTGACCACCTCTGTGTTCAGGTGTACTGGCAGTTCTGCCGACACTGACCGACCTCCCGACAAGGAGTCCAAGTATTTGGACCACTCAGGGCGGAAGTTCTATGCGGTGTCCTCCTTGGGCCTTAGTCAAGCAAGTTCGGCCGTCGTCATGGCACACTTCTCCCAGCCCTTCTCGGGTCACTGGATGAAGTCCTCCCACATCTCCCCATGGACATGCGGACCCCGGTCAAGCAGGTCCATGATCAGGGCCGTGCTGTCGCCAAACAGCAGCTCCAGATGACCCTGGACTTCGGGGACTCGTGCCCTCTCGATGGCCACCACAGTTGCGCCTCTCCACAGGGCTTTGAGGCTCTCTTCCTTCCTGGTGGATACTCTGCACAAGTTAGCTGATGTGCCTTTCCTTGGGACAGACTTGTTCAGCCCAGGAGTGGCGGGTCACCTACAGCGCATAGATTAGTCCAGTGCCACCTTGGATGCCAGTTATAAGAGTTCTTCAGGCAAGAACCAGCAGAAGAAAAAGGTTTTTTCGGCACTCATCCCCTGCGGTTCAGCAGTCCTCCTTCAAGGGAGGACAGCATCAGCAGCAGGCTCAAGCTTGGCGCCCTCGGGCCAAGCCTGGACCCGAGGAGGCAGAGACTTTGGTCCTGGAGCTTCCTCCTCCAGCCCTGCTCAGTTATGGGGTGGGGGCTGTCACCCCTATTCCCGCCACGCCAGCTCTGGGTCTTCCCGACGGGGCCAGCTCTGCCACTTTCTTTCCGCCTGGTCCGCTATCACTTAGGACAGGTGGGTTCTCGAAGTGGTCAGTCGGGGACTGGTTCTAGAATTTGAGCAGTACCCTCCCAACCAAGCCAAGCCCCTTGGGAAGAACGGATTTCCGCATGTACCCAGTCGGCTCTGAGACGTTACTCGGCTCCTCCTCAAGGAGGCAGTAGCTCTCGTGGCAGATCCATCTGCAGACCCAGGTTTTGTCTCCAGGTACTTCCTTGTGCCCAAGCGGACGGGGGCTGGCGCCCCATTCTAGATCTCCATGACCTGAATCGGTATCTCGGGTCACACACTTTTCGGATGGTCACTCTGTCCCATATCATACCATCCTTGGAGCGAAACCTGTGGTTCCGTTCACTGGATCTGCAGGACGTGTTCTTTCACATCCCAATCCATGCATCCCATCAGCGGTTCCTCCACTTCAGGGTCAAGGGGACCCTGTATGAGTTCCGAGTCATGCTGTTCGGCCTGTCCTCGGCCTCACGGGTCTTCACCAAATGCATTACAGTGGTGGCGGCCCATCTCTGGGGGCGGGGGGTCAGAATTTACCCCTACCTAGACGATTGGCTCCTTTCAGGTTCTACCCAACAGGAGATGGAGAGGTCCAGGGATCTGTCCCTCCAAACCTGCTCCCAACTCGGCCTCCTGGATAACGAGGCCAAGTCGGAACTCGTGCCTTGTCAGGTGATGGGCTTCATCGGGGCAGAGCTCGACTCTTGTCAAGCCAGATCTCTGTTCCTGGTGGACAGGGCAGAGGTTGGGGAAAGGGGGAACTGCTTAACCAAGAAAGGCACACTAAGCAGTAGCTTGTTTCCAGGTGCGACCTGGGAGCACAAGGAAGTAAAGTGACTCGCTCAGGGTCACACAGTATGCAAGTGGGGGCTGTGGGATTCAAACCCAGGTCTCCAGATTTGCAGCTCAGAGCCTTGAACCACTGTTATACTGCCTCCTTTGCCCAGGTTCTCGCCTCCTTTGCCCAATTTCTGGTTGGGCACTTGCGCCCTGCCCAGGACTTTCTGCGCCTTCTGGGTTACATGGCGGCATGCACTTCAGTGGTCCGTTGGGCCCGGTTACACATGTGCCCCCTCCAGTGGGAGCTGGCCACCCAGTGGACTCAGCGCCACGGTCCTTTCAACCAGCTGATCACTGTAACCCAGAAGATGTGGGACGCTCTCCAGTGGTGGACTGCCCCAAACCGGTTGCAGGCAGGGATCCCGTTTGTCTGCACCGAACCAACGGTCGTCCTCACGACCGATGCGCCTCTAATGGGCTGGGGAGCCCACATGGGGGACAGCAGGGCCCTTGGACTCTGGACCTGTGAAGCATCCCGATGCCATATCAACCTGTTGGAGCTCAGAGCAGTCTGACTGGGACTGTCAGATTTCGCTCCCCAGCTCCGGGGTAAAGTGGTTCAAGTCCAGATGGACAATACCACGACCATGTACTACCTCAACAAACAGGGCAGCACATAATCCCGTCTGCTGTGTAAGGAGGTGCTCCACATCAGGACCCTCGTGAGCTGGGTGGAGGTGGATCTCCTAACCATCCATATGGCAGGAGTCTCGAACCAGCTGACGGATGCTCTCAGCCGCATAGGCTGGACATCCCACGAGTGGTCTCTCTATCCAGAGGTAGCTTACAGACTGTTCTCCCGTTGGGGCAAACCGATGGTGGACCTGTTTGCCTCCAGGGAGAATGCCAAGCTGAGGCTGTTTCATGCCCGCCCCCTTCAGCAGGGCTCACTGTAGATGGATGCGTCTCGAGGCCATGGACCCCAGGCCTCCTCTACACCTTCCCTCCATTTCCCTCAATCCACAAGGTGTTACTCAAGGTGAGGAGGGACAAGGCGAAGGGGATTCTGGTAGCCCCAGACTGGCCACACCAGTTCTGGTATCCATATCTCCCCAGCCTCTGCTGCAGGCCCCTGGAGCGGCTTGGTACATGCCTGGACCCGATATCTCTGAACCAGGGGAAGGTCTTCCATCCGGACCTTCAATCCCTGCACCTGACAGCCTGGTACCTGAGCGGATAGAGTTCCAGGCTTTGGGTCTTTCCGAAGATGTCTACACCATGGTGGAGGCATCTAGAAAGGAATCGACCAGGAAATGTTACGCCTTCAGATGGAAAAGATTTTCCATTTGGTGTCAGGGTAAGGGCCTGGACCCCGTAGCCTGTTCTGTGGCCAACTCTCTCTACTACTTTGGTCTCTCTCCAAAGGGGGTCTGTGGTCATCAACCCTTAGGGTGCACCTGGCAGCCATTTCTGCTTACTGGGCACGGGCCGGTCAGCCGACATTGGAGCTGGAGACAGTGGTCGGGCACTTTTTCAAAGGCCTGGATCATGAATCCCCTCTGGTGCATGAACCTCCACCTCTGTGGGATCTACTGCTGGTTATTGGCAAAGCTCATGGGCAAGCCATTCGGACAAATGCACAAGTGTGAGCTGTCACACTTGTCGTGGAAGACTGCCTTTCTGGTGGCTCACGTCAGCCAGAAGAACAGGGGAGCTCCAGGCACTTTCGGTGGACTCTTCTTATCTGGTCTTCCACAGGGACAAAGTTGTCCTGTGCCCCCACCCGAAATTCCTTCTGAAGGTGGTGTCAGAGTTTCACCTTAACCAGATGTTGACTTTGCTGGTATACTACCCTAATTACACCTTGGAGGCAGAGTACAGGCTCCATACTTTGGACCTGAGACATGCTCTCTCCAATTACAAGGAGAGGATGGCAGAAATTCATGGAGAGGTTCGCCAGCTGTTTGTCACCTTCGCTGAAGCCGCTTCTGGCAGACCTGCAGCCAAACAGACCATAGCAAAATAGATTACATCCTGCATCGATCTATGCTATGAGTTGGCGGGCATGGAGCCTCAAGGGGGATAGGAGCTCATTGCTTCCAGGGACTTCCCTATCCAGGAAATATATCTGGTTACTACCTGGAAGTCAGCAAACACCTTCATTACCCACTACCTCATCGACCTTGAGTCATGCCGGGATGCTGGTTTTGGCACCTCAGTTCTCCGATCTCTGTTCCCTAAGTAGGAGGTGTGCACCTTGCCTCCCTCCTCCCAGAGAACTGCTAGGAGTCTGCCAATACGTGTGGATGAACATTTTTTCATTTTATTCTTTAACCGGGTAAGGACACTGGACCAAAGGTCCTTTTTCAGGCCCAGCCCAGACATACAACAGAACACATACAATCGGAACAAAAAACAATTACAAACAATTACAGTTTGTCAAAGACAATAAATATTGCTAAAGTCTCAGTTTGAAACTCTGTAAAGAACCAGCCAATCTAACATCAAGAGGAAAAACATTCAGGTTTTTTGGTGCACCCACAGAGAAAGCTCGTATCCCACTCTTTAATCGTTAACGAGGAACATTAAATAGAGGGCCATTGGCAGACCTCAAACTTGGTGAAACATTTCTAAGAGAAGCCGGCTTTGACAGAGAAAGACGTTCCAAAATAAAAACTCTTAAACATTGCACATCCCACAAAGTATTGAATCCTATAATCAGGTGAAAGCCAACCCAATCTAGAATACAGATAATGATGAGTCCTACTTGAAGCTGTTGATGTAAACCTACATATATTGTTATAGGTAACAGTTAAGACATGCAATTCCTTATGACCTAGATTGAGTAAAGACTAGACGCATAATCAAAGTGGGGTAGAAGGGACCCAACGGCAGTAGCTCTCCTAGTGTTAAGGGAAAAATAAGAAATTTGTGTAAGAAATCAAGTTTCCTATTGTTTTAGCCATCATTTGAACGTGAAGAGAAAAAGATAAACGTGGATCTAAGATCACTCCTAAATATTTAAACTGCAATACCTGCTCGATCAAGACCATGCTGATACAGTATTTCAAGTCTCTGATTAAAGTGAAGCATTAATGGCGTGCCAAACATGACCTTTGTTTCGCTCGAGTTTAAAACCATAGCATTACAAGAAAACCAGGAGCATACTGCCCCAAATCCTTATTCAAAGTGGACGACAACTCTACCTCAGACTCTGCTTGAGCATAGATGATCAAATCGTCTGCATATAAATATGCACTATGTTTACAAACCCTAGGCAACTGGTTAACAAAAACAAAAAATAATAAAGGGGCCAGAATGGACCCCTGTGGAACGCCACAATGAATTGATGTATCCAAGGCGACAGATCCAGTCTGCACATATTGACATCTATCACACAAATAATTGCAAACCCAAGAAGTCCCAGTTACAGAAAAAACCATTTCCACTAGTTTATAACAGGCAAGATCGTGGTCAATCAGATCAGAAGCCTTGGTCAGGTCCATGAACACCGCCCTTGTCAAATTACCCCTCTCAAACATATCCACGATCCTAGAAAACGGGTTACTCACCTGTAACAGTAGTTCTAGGAGTGGTATATGTTCATCCACACGGACCCACCCAATCTCCCTGGCTGCGGACGCACACAACCTGGCTTCCAGTGGGCTAAGATCTGGCGTCATGGGGCGGAGCCAAGGTATATACCACCCGGGTGGGTGGGAGGAGCCAGCTTGAAGACGTCCGGCAAGATTTTAAAGGGGAAAGGGATATGCCAATAAGTGTGGATGAATAACATATACCACTCCTAGAACTACTGTTACAGGTGAGTAACCTGTTTTTTACTGAGGTACAGAACACACACACACACACACAGTGAACCCTCAGGTTCTGAATGAATTGGCACACATGGCCCGACCTGATACACTTCCCTTCTTTCCCTTGACTTGGCACTCTCTGCCAGTACTAGGAACTTTCTCATATTTCATGAGGAATTTTGGTGGCTCCTTCGACCACCCACAAGCACATCCTGGCTCACTGGAAATCCAAAATCCCATGTCTGGGTGTTTTCCTCAGGCACTGGCCAAATGCACTGAGAGAAAACAAAAGTGCCCAGACTGAACCCAGAGAGGTAAACATGGTTACTCTGGATTGGGGGGTTTCTCACCTTTTGCTTCCATATTTATACTTGGCCATTCATTTGGTTAGCACCTTTCTCTGAAACACTCTTGTAGATGCTCTCTTGAAATGTCTTGCACATTTTAACATTATTTCTTACACCTTGGAGGTGTCATGAAATTAAAAGTTCTGTATATGGCTGTCTTTACTCTAGGCCCCCACTTTAGCAGATGCTTTTAAATCAGACACAGTCTAAAAGTTCTGTACTTGGCAAGTCTCCCTTGGACCCCACAGTAGGCAGTCACTTTTAACCGAAACAGTCTTGGTGAACAGAGTCCCTTTGCCAGAGAAACTCACCACAGGAATGCAGGTGCCCCAGGGCTTTTTCCTGCACAGTCTCGGGTACTTGCAGAACAAACTAATCTAGGCAGCTCCACCACTCTCCAGGCTGGACCAGGGGATTATCCCTGAATCCTGGAATTCCCCCATCCCTCCAGGGATGGGGCACTGGAAAACCTTCTAGAAACTGACTCTACCACTTCACACACTGGTCTTCTGTGTTCTTCTCTAGGGTGAGAACACACTACCCCTTCTCCAAGGTAGCTGTCTTTCAGAGCCAAGTCTGAGGAGCTGCACTCTGCAGCACTCCTCACTCTCAAGACTCTCCTCACAGACTCCTGACTCTCTCCCAACATTCTACTGCTAACTCCTGCAGCTAGCATTTCATTGTGGCTTAGCTGCTGCGAGAATTCTAAGGTGACAGCACTCCAGCTCAGCTGAGACTGAAAACAGTGTGTGACAGTGTGAAATCCATTTAACTGGGATCTCACCAGCTGCCTTTCCCTGCCTGCCACTGATTGTAAGTGGGATTCTAATAACCCCTGGGAACAAGGGGGTTACACCCACCCTCGGCCAGGAAAATGACTGTCCGCAGTCATTACTTACCCAGCACCATGCCATCCTACCCTATGTGTTGACTAGGGGGAGGTAGTGCTACCTTCTCCCTTACCATGTGCCAGGCACAGGCAGACAACACTGAGGGCCCAGAGGCTATTGACTGAGTCATCAGCCCCGACACTACGATCTTACTTTGGCAACCAGTGGCCCTGGAAGAACTGTCTGGAGATCAGTAAACTGCTTCCCACCCCCAACATGAGGAACCCCAGTTGGGCTCAGAACTCCAGACCACAGTACAACTTCCAGTTCAACAACATGCCTCCAAGTTGAATTTCTCTGTAGTCTGACCAAACAGACAGCTATTCCTCCGGACCTCAGCAGTTCCACAGAGCAGGGAGCAGAATGCAGTCATCTCAGATTACTCGTGAAACTTATGAATAAATCTCCATGGTGTCGTCTGAAATATAGAACTTACATATGACTGCTCAATGTAAATAGCAAAATGTAACGTCAATCACTTGAACAAATGATAAAAAACGGAGAAACGCCACAACTAGCCAGGCGGGCATGCTAGCAGTACTCTATTAATTGGGCCACAGTGGACATGGAAATGTGAAAACCTCATAGTAGACTCAAATTACGATAGTCCCAATGAAGTTAAAAAAAAAAATAAACACTAATACATTAAAATAATATAAACAAAACTCCTAAGCTGCTGCACTCGACGGCTGACCCAGCGTGGGCACCATCCCCCCCCCCCCCTATACCTCTCAACTGTCTCACATTATGTGGTACGTCACTCATTTTACCTCTCCGAACCCCTTTGTCCATCATGGGGAAGGTGATATTGCACATTCCCCACTGGTCCTTTAAAGCAGAAATTCATAATAATCTGTTATGCTCAGTTATCAAACATTATGAACATTAGTACATTGATAGCTATAGTGTTTTGAGCTTGCAGTGCCATGTTAGACAGTACGTCACACATTTTGCTCATTTGTCACACATTGTGTCACACATTTTGGTGAAGAAAGGTTGAGGTATGCCCTGCAGCTTATCCAGTAGGTAGGGAAATGGGCCTTTGCCATCAATGCCTTCTACCATAATTGTACCTGGTCAGTCAACTGGCTCGTCAGTGACAGCCCTCCCATCTGGGCCTGATGCTTGTCCAGGCCCCTGGGCTTGGGCTCTCACACCCATTGATAGGGTCATTGTGCCCTGTGCCATCGACCCCGCGTTAATGACTGCACCATCTACCCTTGTCAGCCTTAACAGTGCCTGCTGTCGACAACTGGCTTGTCAACGACAGCCCTCTGGTTGCGGCCTAATGCTTCTCCAGGCCCCGGGCTTCAGCCTCTGAAGGCTTATCGATGAATTGTACCCTGTGCTGTCGACCCCTCCGCCATGAATGCCTTCTACCATTGTCTACCTTATTGTTTGCTCCATTGATGACAGCCCTCTTGTCGTGGCGTGCTGCTCCTCCAGGCTTCAGAGTCTTCGTGCCCTGCACAGTCAACCCCCTTCCTCCTCTGCTGTTGTTGACCTTCTGGGTACCCGCTTCGACTACTGCCTTGTTGGCTATAACCCTCCCATCACAGCCTGATGTTTCTCCAGGCTTCAGGCTTTTTGGGTTCACAAGGCCCATCAACTGGGTCATCGTGCCCTAGACAGTCTACCCATCCACCGTCGACTCATTCTGTTGTCGACCTTATTGATCGTCCTGCCTAAGTTCTCTACTGTCTTAGTCCATCACCTCTGCACGTTGTAGCCTGGTTCGCCTGCGCCATTTACAGGTTATTTTCAGTGGTCAGACACCTTGCTCTTTGGATCCAGAACCTGAGCACATCGACATCAAGGTGGGCTTCCATCGGGACCTTTAGTTATCGGGTGAAGAGGAGGAGAATGAACTCCCCACATCTGACAGGTCCACTGCCCCTTCAGTGAGCGAGGACTCAGTCAAGCATACACCAGATCCTCTCCTGAGGCTTTTACCTTTCTTACTACGCAGCCCAGCCAGTGTCTGGTGCTATGGTTATTTGGGCAGCTCATGATAGTATAAGGTGCCTGGGCACCTTGGCTCCCTCCCCCCACGACAGGGAATACCTCAGGCTTGACCTTGGAGGCAGAAGGGTTTCTGCTTCTTCCACCTTGGGGTTGGGCCTGAAAAGGGAACTTTGGTCCAGTGTTCTTACCCAGTTAACAAAGAATAAATTAAATGAGAATTGCCCATTATCTCTCTCACTTGGTGGAATATCGGAGCACTGTTGTCAGAAGGGCAGGACTGCCACCCCGCCTTTCCTGTTTGCCCTCCTAACAAGAGATTCTCAGGTGCTTGCAGAGTGCAGAGAATTTTAGCAAGAACCTTCTTGGAGCACTTTCTGATATCTCCGATACAAGTGCCAGGGCATCTGCCTCAGGCAGTATCCGGAGGCACCACTAATTGCGGTCTCTGGTACCCTTGCTGATGTCCCATAGAGGGTGCTTAACGCCCCTTTTAACTGTTCCAGCTTATTGGATCAGATGTTCAGGACATCATTAACCGGCTGCAAGCATCTGACAAGGCTATAAAGTCTGTCCATTTGCTCAATCATACTTAACCTCAGGTCAAACAGCGCCCTCCCTTTTGTAAGGTACCCCAACATCCGGGGAAAACTCCCAGCCCCAGGGTGACCGAAGAACCTCCTCCGCCTTGCCTGCTACCTCTTCCTCAGTTTTTGCAGTCAAGTGCCCTAGGAGTGACAGACCAGCCCCTGCAGCTGGTCCTGCCCCTGCCTGGCGGTACCCTCCCTCTTCTGGTCCTTGACCAAGAGGTGGCAGCCAGAGTCAGTTGTCCCTCCATCTCTATTATTGGTGAACCATCTCTTCAAATGCTTGGATCCTTTAGATTATAGAAAGGGATCACAGTCTGGGGCTTGTAGAGGCACCCTCGGAGATTATCTCCTCCCCCCACCCCCCGGGAACCCTCCATTTGCCCCCTGGTCCAGGATCTGCAGCCCATTTGGCTGTATGGTCATCCTGCTGGGCTTGCCCCTTCTCAAGCAGGGCAGCTGGCTGTGATCCCTGAATATGCGGGACGCTTACCTACACATCTCTTTCCACTGCATAGGTTTCTGCGGTCCCTCTTTCAGCGGGAGCTGTATTAGCTCTTCACTTCAACTACCTGGAGATGTGGACGGTTCCATATGCCGCGTAGGCCTTTCAGAACCATCTTCTCCAGGGTTGACTGTTGATCCAGATGGACAGTTATAGCACTGCCAGTTATACCAGCCAACACATGGAGACTCGCTCATATCCCCATACTGTATGCAGGGAGGTAATGAAAATATGGTACTGGGCCACAGACCAGAGTCTCATCCCCTCGGCGGACCACATCCCTGGCATGCAACACACTCTGGACTAAGTACAGCATACGTGAGTGGGAACTCCTCTCATCCTTCGCCAGATGGAGTAGTCCAGAGTTGGACCTTTTTTGCGTCCCCACACAACTCAACACAACCCAGTCTTCGCTCGCTAGATTCAGTGCCTGGAGCTTTTCTGCTGAGACACAATGTCTCTCTCTTGGAATGGGAGGTTTCTTTATGCCTTTCCTCCATTTCAGAGGGTGATAACCAAGCTCCACTTGCAGGGGCCAGTATGGTCCTAGTGCCCCTATTCTGCCCACAGCAGATATGGTTTCCACTGCTGCAACAGCTGGCGTGGTATTCCCCGATACCTCAATTTCTCTACAGGGACCTGATGATGCCGGAGCTGGGGGACCCTGGTCTAGCCCCAATCTGAGGTCCTGCATTTGCATGCTTGGCTCCTGAGGACATAGCCATCACCCAGCTGGGTGCGTCTCAGAGGGCAGTAGGCATCCTCATGGCAGCTCAGAAGCCCTTCACTAGGGCCACTTATGCCATGAAGTGGAAAAGGTTTCCTCTCTAAATGGCCAAGCAACAACTGGGCCCGTTTTTCGGTTCTACCTAGTGTCCATTTCGGGCTCTGGTCTCCAGTACTTTCCCATTATGGTGTACATCTTGGCTACATCAGCCTTTCATGAGCCAGTGGTTGACCGCATTATGGCTCAGTTGGAGGTGTCCCATACATGCCTCGGGGCATCCTGCATTTGAAGCACCAATCAGTTCTCCTGTTCTGGCTTGGAATCTGAATTTTGCTTTGGGCAAAACTGACCGTGTGTCTGTCCGAGCCAGCCACGACTTGCGGACTACACTTTCTCTTGGAAAGCATTTTACAGTAGTGGCTATTACCTCTGCTCGAAGGTTCTTCTAGCTTCAGGCTCTTTGTAAGAGCCCTATTTGATTTTTCTACAAAGACGTGGTGTCTTTGCTCAACAACCCCAAGTTTCTTCCTCAGGTGGTGTCTGAACCAATCCATCCACTTTCCATTCTTTTCCCGAGCATGCCAATCCAGGGGAAGCACTACTCAATACGTTAGGTGTGCGCATCATTTTTTTTTTTTTAAGTATCTGCTTCAGATTAAAGCACACAGTTGAAGCAGCTTTTCGCTCCTTTTACCCAAGGTAGAGGGGGTGCTCTGGTTTCAAAACAATGTTTGTCCAAATGGTCAACACATTGTATAGTGTTTTGCTTCAATAAGCATGGCAGAGAGTTGCCAGGGACGATGAAAGCCCATTCCACAAGGGGCATGGCTTCTCTTTGGCCTGTTTCAAAGGGGTCTCCGCCACTGACATTGGCATTGTGGCCACCTGAAGTGCCATCCATACTTTCCCAAGCACTACAGTGTAGACATTAACTCTGAGGCCCCTTTAGCTGGCCCAGTGGCGCTGAGGGTCGAGGCGCTGGACGCCACGCTGGCTACCTGGGTTCAGGAACGAGCCCGGTCTGTCGGGGGTTGGAAGGGGAGAGAGGATCGAGCATCCGATGGAAGGCTCTCCTCTCCTGGGGGTGGGATCCAGGGTAGCCCGGTGCATTAGTGGCCCTGGTGGAAACAATGGCACTGCTACAGCTCAGCATATACAGTTGGGGACAGCGTCGGGCAGCGTCTCTGGATGTGGGCAGGAGCACCTCGTCATGGGCTGACGTCATTGCACGGCTTACGTCGGGGGTTACCAGAATAAGGAAAAACCTGGTGCCGAGGATCAGGCGATGGCACCAGTCCTCCATGCCCAATGTCGGGCTCTCCTCGACTGGCCTTGATTTCCGCGGCCGCTCCCTGTCCGATGCTGGAGACTGACGTGATGAGGCGTCCAGGTAGGAGGGCGACCCACCCCGGATAGGGTTAGCCGGGGGTGCTGGCATCGGAGGGGAGGGAGAGATTGGCACAGTTCGAGGGACCTCAGGTGGGGCAGGAAAAAAGAATTGGATGCCTGAGAGAAGGACCTCGGGGCCGTGACCGGAGGGAAAGAATTGACCAAAAAAAAAAACTGAGGACTGAGGCCCCTGCAGGTTTAGGCAGGATTGCATTGTGAGGCGCTTTATCCTGAATTTCAGTTGACCTTCCTCCCAGACTGTGTTCTTGCACTTGTAACTGCTTTGGACTCGTTCCTATAGTGTGACCTGATGACTGAGATACCCCTGACGAAGGTAGAACAGTTGGATAAGAACTTAACCATAACAGTAGATCTTAGAGGGGATCTCAGTCATCGGGTCTGCTTTCCCTCCCACCATCCCCCTTTATGGGATTCTTCTTGCAGAAACTGTATCTGGTGTATCCAGCCTTTTATTTTGGCCTGGGCAGCTCGGTCTCCCCTTTGTTACGGGTGTGCTCCCTTAGCCAGGTGGGAAAGAATTGAGAGCGCGGGAACGCTCACGCCTATATAGGGTTGGTAATGATGGATGACGTTGGTGTGGGTGGCCCCAGTTGTACTGCTGAAATTCTTACATGTGGATCCTGCTTCACAGGCAGTGAAGTTCCTACGGTGTGATCTGATGACTGTAGATCCCCTCGAATATCTACTGTTACGGTATGTTCATGTGTAACTGTTCTTTCTGCATGGTATCCCTTCAAGCTCTTAAGTGCAGTAGTGGCAGCAGTAGTTTGCAGAGAAGGCCTGTGTGTCTTCCCGTATCTGGATGACTGGCTCTTGAAAGCCAGCTCAAGGGAGGCTCTGCTGCATACACTGTCGCTACCATGACAGTTGTTCAACTGCGGAGTCTGTGTATGTGCCAAAGTCTATCATGACTGTCAGAAACTGCAGTAGGGGGGGTAGTTCTAGACACAGAGAAGGGGTGGGCTTTTCTGCCATTCGACAGAGTAGAACACCTGATGACACAAGCACAGCCTAGTACACAGCAGTCATTGTCCCAGCAAGGACCATGGTACGTCTTCTAGGACTTATGGCTGCAGCCATTGTAACTGTGCCACTGGCCTGCTTACATATGATGATCCTTCAGTGGACACAGAGTCCAGTACAGTTAGCTTACGGACGAGTTGGATCAAATGGTGGTCATCACAACTTCCTTGCACAGAACATTGTTGTGGTGGACTGATCACCAAAACCTGTTAATGGGCATCCCCATTCCTTGTACCAGATGCAGGGGGTCATGGTCCAAGGTGGAGGACAAGTTATGCATAAATGTCCTGGAAATAAGCTGTCCTTCATAGCCTTCAGGCATTTCAGGAGCATCTGAGTCTGGGTTCTTGGTTAATACAGATGCATAATGCCAATGTAGTGTATTATGTAATCCAACAAGAGGGCACTCATTCCTATCTCCTGTGCAGGAACCAGTGAGAGTGTGGTACTGGGCTCTGTCTCACGGCCTGCAGCTGTCAGCTGTGCATCTCCCGGGCATCCAGAATTTCTTCACGGACGAGCTAAGCAGGTCACAGTCCGGGATGCACGAATGGCAACTGTTGACCTCCGTGGTAGTCAACCTCTTTGCAAGATGGGGTTGCCCAGAGTTGTACCTTTTTGTGTCCCCACACAACACAGAAACTGCCACTTGTCTACTCGTTTGCACCAGGGCCTGGAGTTTCTTGGTGAGATACGTTGTCCTTCTCTTGGAAAGGGAAATTCCTGTATGCCTTTTCCTTCAATTCCTCTACTGCAGAGAGTACTAATCAAACTAATGATGGAGGGTGCTAGCTGCCTCATCCTCATTGCTCCATTATGACCTCGCCAGATATGTTTTCCTCTTCTGCAGCAAATGGCAGTGGAGCCTCCTATACCGCTACCTTTGTCGGGGTCTGTTGTCACAGGACAAGGGATTTCTGGTTTACCCGGACCTGAAGTCCCTGATAAGCTGCATACATGGTCAATTTACGCTTTAAAAATCATGAAATATGCACAGTTTCTATGTAAAATCGCTTATCGAATACGCATGTGGATGCCCTTGTATAGTGCACTTTATCGCCTGTTTAAAAATGTTCCGTTTCGCTTTAAAAAGAAAAAACTTCTTGCGTACAAACCCTTTTTTAAAAAAACACTCCCTCGATCTCTTCACTGTGCAGTCAGGCTGGAACTCTGTAGAGTGCGGCAGGAAGATGGTGGGTAGGCAGGCTGGATTCCACACTGGAAGGCTACAGTAGTTGTCGACCTCAGGAGACATTCGTAGAGAATGAAAAAGGGTGAAAAAAATCTGCTGTGTTTGTGTAAGTAAGCTGTGTAAGCTGCACAGGTTAGTGTGGGCTAAACTGCGTTCACAGCAAAGCTTTGCTTTCCCCCTTCTAACCTGCTGCTGTTTCTGACTGATGAACCCGAGGAGAGACCTCGTCTTTATTTTGTTGCTGCTTCTCTAACAGACGCATGGTACAGTCGCGGACTGACAAATTCCTGACTGCATGTATTTAGGCCGTCTTCTGAAAAGTATGGGGGTCGGTCAAAACTGAGTGTCTGTAGCATACGTGGAGTTGGAGGTGCCAAGGTGCGATCGTCATTTCGGCACACACAGTTAAAACACTCCAAGCAGCCAGACCAGCAGTAGTTGAGCCATGCCATTGACGCCGTTGAGGAGTAGGTGCTTGGGTGATCTCACAGAAACCGCCTGCCTCCCGGTCATCGTCTTTTGTCAGGACAGCCCAGGACTCTAGTTTCTGCTCTCAGGCGCCTTCAGGTGATTCAGCATTCTGGTCACGTCGCATTGCCACTGCCCATCATCGATCTAGTTGGAAGGGTGTGAGTTAGCACCACCAGTCCATAACCCCAGGCAACAGTAATAAGATTAACAGTACTCTGTGTTGCAATGGGGAAGGGGGGTGTTTAATAAAATTTAAAAAAATAACCGGTTCATGGGAAGAGGATTGACCATATGGAATACACGATTTTGAATCTATCTGCAAAGGGTTTTGCAAAGTGGGGAGGAATAAATGAGAATCTGCTACTACCTAGACAAGCCGTGGAAGTATAGTATGAGAAATATTTGCAGAGAATAGGCCAAGCAAGCAATAATACCTGACAGGGTGGGCGGTATTGTGCAATACCGGACGGCCCGGGGGTGTAATAAGGCCAGACGCTGCAGGCGAAGGGCCTTATAGCCCCTGGAAGGTCCGGTATTGCCCATACCGCCCACCCTGGAGGGTATTATTGCGCTTAGAAAATGGGCACGGTAAAAAAAAAAAGCTTAATAAAAAATTGGTCATAAATACCTAGTATAAGATCAGTTTTGCAATAAAATAGTTCCTCCACCTGCATGAGCTAGGGAGTTATGGCCAAATGGAGACCCCAGTTTAACACAACAAAAACAATGGTTGTATGTAGTTACAACCTCCCTTAGCAGTATGTTTATCCCCCATCATTGTTCTACAGTGTGTTAGTTGGTGCTAAATTTTCATTTGTTTATCTCCCTCTTCCCATGGCAATCAAAGTTTGCGAGTTTTCGGTTTGATTTTGGATCTGGACCAAGGAGACGCAGTCGGCTGCAGATTTAACTTTCTCTATGATAGAGAACAATTTTTTACAGTCTGCAGTGGTACCCGAAAGTGTCTTTTTGGGGGCGATGGAAAGCTGCTTTTAAAAAGGTCAGTACTGTAAATGAAGGATCAAGTGCTCTGTAACTTGTGTTCGTCTTGTGCAGCAGAGCAGTGAATTCAGAAGTGGTGCCAGTTGCAGGGCAGGATCGCTAGACATGAAGGTAAGTGTGGCTGAGGTGCATCAGGGATTGCAGCTGTTAAAAAAAAAATCATTCATGATTGCGTCTTTGCTCCAGCGCTGCCGCTTCCCGACGCCGCCTTCTAACTATTTTGTACGTGCCATGTCTAATACTGTACTTGCTCCTATGTGTAGACTTTGAAAATCCCTCATGCTTCAACAGATTATCTGGTCGAGATAAGTCACGCAGAGGTGGCAGTTGTCCATTTTAGGACATCACAGGACAGAGGAGTTGGTTCTTTTGTCTAACTGCAATGATCATTTTTTTAAATCTTGAGTGACTCTTGGCAGGGCAAACAGAGGGAGATTGGCTGCTGTTTGACAGAGACACAGACCGCAGTAGCTCCATCACCACTACTGTGTGCAAGAACAGAGCTAGCGGTCTTCTCATTCTCAAGGTACAGTTAGTAATTTTGCTCACAAGTTCCTTTTTTGACAACAACAGTGCTTATTTTAACATTTTGAATAAATCTTGCCGGGGGCGTGTGTGCGTGAGGCCGGGGGGGGGGCAGGAGGGCAGGATCTCGCTAAGCAGAGAAAACAAAATGGCAGCAATTTGAAATTGTTTGACATGGTTTAGGCCAATTAGCAAGCTAAGTGGGCACAGGGATAATCAAATGGACGAAGGGGCACTTGAACTGGAACTTATTTCCTGGTCATATATCGAAAGTTAATGTACCCCCCTGGCAGGGCACCAGCCAATCAGTGACCAGGAAATAAAAAGCCCATTTTCTAAGGAAGGGTAGAGGTAGGAGCAGGCTAGGGTATATTGAGCTCAGAGGGGTTACAATTAAGAGAGGGGTTGAAGGAAAAGTGGCAGATATCCAAAGGAAGGGTGTTCCAAATGCAGGGCAGTAGCTCAGAAAAGGCAGATTGGCCAGCAGAGATTCTGCAACAAGGAACACCATAGGCGCGCAAGCCCAAGGAACAGAGTGAGTAGGCAAGAGATGCAGGGTGAGAGTAGGTCTGTAAGGTATGACAGGAGTGAAGCAAGCTGGTATTTTGCGAGGAAGGTGGTGTGGTGAGGAAGGCTTTGATAAGCAAGCTCTGAGCTGCAAACCTGGAGACTTGGGTTTGAATACCACAGCCCCCACTTGCACACTGTCTGACCCTGTGCAAGTCACTTAACTTATTTGTGCACCCAGGTCACACCTGTAAACAGGCTTTCAGCTTAGTGTCTCTCTCCCCTGGTTAAAAAAAAAAGAGCGAGAAATGGGGTTGAAACATTCTAGTAGAGGGTATATTGATGAGAAGGGGGTCAGTAGCAAAGTGACAGAAGGAATGGAAGAGGGCATCCAGCTTAGCCAGTGTTGACTTGGGGTCAACACCATAAACCTCATCCATAGTCAAACATCTGTAGGATCATCGTGAGGAGGATTTTGTGATGGAACAGCCCAGGAGAGGAAGGCAGGAGCAGTTTCTGCATAAGGGGCCAAGCTCTGAATGGAGTGTTTTGTGTATGGCGTCAGTGTAGATGGAGAAATCCAGGTTTCTGTCCAACCACACTCCAAGGTACTTGGAAGTAGGTAATCTATTAAAGTCCCAGGGTTCAAAAGATGGGAGAGACTGAGTTTCAAGAGGCTTTGCCTGAAGCCAGAATGCATGAATACAGTCTTTTTGGGGTTCAGGGTGAGGTGGTTTGAGCAGAAGTAGCATTGGACATAGTCACACTGTGCTAGCTCCTTGCTTTAAGGATTTTGTGTGTAATAAGTAACTACAAAATGAAACTAAATTAAATGAGTATGGTCAGCTGAAAGGGTGTCGCTCACACCACCTTTTATGCTGCCCTGCTGCTAGCCCCATGCATATCGCCTAAATAGCCAGAATGTTTACGCACCTGAAATGACGGTTCTAAGCATACTCATGCTGTTGTACAGGACCTACTCTCACCCTCTCTGTTTTGCCCACTTTTGCTTCTATGATGTTCCTCCTTGCAGCGTCTCTGCTGGCCAGTCTGCCTTTTTCTGTGCTACTGCCATGTGACAGGGAGATCCTACCACTCTTGAGGATCGACCTTTTCTTAAATCTGTTGCAACAGTTCTTCTGTTTCTTTGCCTAATCTGTCCTTTACAATTTCTAGTCCTTAAGGTTGGCCACCTATGGGTGCCCCTTCCCCATTCTTGACTGTGCTATAGTATCCTCTCATTTTCCTTTTCCCTCTCGGGTCCTTGTACAGGGAGGTTATTGTAGTGACCTCTGAGCTGATGTAAAACAGGCTGTGTTCCATCCTCGTTGGATTTAGTATGTAATGCCATATTAGTACTGTCTGTACACTATGTACTTGTTGTCTATACCTTGGCAGGCTGTAAGTACATTATACATGTTTCTTGTTTTGTTATGAGTTTCCTGATGGTAACAATATGTTTTTAGTGTCTGCACCTGCAATTGCCCATCGGATATAAATTATGGTTCTCATTTCTCATGGAATGTTTCCCACCCACAAGGGGCATATAATTAGGGGCTCTGCTCTGCCAAAGGCAGGCTACCTTTTTGAATAAGGGTATCATGTCTACTAGCACTGATGAGTGCGCTTCTTTGGCTACAGCCTGCCAAAGTGCCTTGCAGGTCCTCTTGACCTGGGCATGCTTCCCTTCTTGGGGTAAGGGATGGTGGTAATCTGTGAATGATTAATCAGGACATGGGGCCGGGGGCATGGGATGGGAAATGTGGCCCAGTCAGAGTGTTGTGCAGTATTATTGTCTTGTACAAGTGTTTTTTAATAATGTTACAAATATGTTAATTTTTCTGAAATGTACACTTCAGCAACATTTTTTAGCCATTTGTACACACCTGAAATTGGTTTTACTCACCTCATTTTAAGAATGAGGAGTAAAATACTTGTGCCAAAAACTTATCTGGAGCCCTGCCTGCACCTGCATGCATGGCTCCTGAAAACAGCTATTTCATATTTTGGGGCATTCCCTTAAGGTTGCTGATGTGCCGATTGCAGCTAGAGAGCCTTCAACCAGACATACATATTCCTTAGAATGGAAGAAATCCTGTAAATGCTGTGCTGGAATACTTGTCATTGTCCAACTCTGATATATAGTATTTCTCACTGAAGGTGCATTTGGCCACTGTATCAGCTTTCCATGACCCTACTGATGGTCGTACGTTAGCACAGTTAGAGATGTCCTTTTCTAAGTGATATATTACATTTGAAACCTGTCCACAATCCATACTTGGCTTGGAACCTGAATTATGTGCTTGAGAAACTGACATTGGCTCCTTTTGAGCCAGCTGCGAGTTGAGGCTTACATTTCATATCATGAAAACCATTATTTCTAGGAACGTGGATATGTTGTTCATCCACTCTTCTTGGCATGTCCCTTTCCCCTTTAATTTTCGCCTGAAGGTCTTCAAGCTGGCTCCTCCCACCCACCTGGATGGTATATGAACATACGAAATTTGCCAGCAGATAAAGGCCTAGAGGTCTATCAAGTCTGCGCGAATGTGCAGCTAGCACCCCTTATTCTGCAGCTGCCCCTCCCTTCCACCCTTCCCCTTCATTAACCCTCCCCCTCTCCTGTCCCATCCTCGTTTGAAGCAGTCCACTGTTCTACTGCATACCACTTGCAGGTAACGATTCCACCCAGCCACCACCCTCTGTAAAAAGTGTCTCCTCATCTCCCTCCTGAACCTTCCCCGCCTCCAGTCTCATATCATGGCCCCTGGTGTCCCTCCCTCCCTTACTTTGAACAGCCCTCTGTACCGCTCTTGTTTATTCCTTTCATGTATTTAAAGGTTTCAATCATGTCACCCTGTCTCTCCTCTCCTCCAGTGAGTACATGTTCAACTCCTTCAACCTCCTCTCTCGAGTAAGTCCCCAGCCTCTTGATCATCTTTGTCGCCTGCGCCTGCACCCCTCCAGTAACTCAATGTCCCTCTTCAGATACGGACGCCAATACTGCACAGCGTACTCCAGGTGTGGTCTAACTAATGACCTATACAGTGGCAGAATCACCTCCTCCCTCCTTGAGGATATACCCTTTGCAATACAACCCAGCATTTTGTTGGCCTTTGCAGCTGCCTTCCTACATTGTGCCGAGTTGTTCATTGACCCTGTAATGAGCACACCCAGATCCTTCTCCTCCTCTGTCTGGGCTAGCTGCACTCCCCCTAGCTGGTAACTCATCCTTGGGTTCTTCATCCCAAAATGCAGCACCTTGCACTTTTTGGCATTAAAGCCCAGTTGCCAGGTGTCTGACCAGGTTTCAAGCTTTGCCAGATCATCCTGCAACCCCTGCCATCCCCCTAGGTCATCCACCACCGCGCCTACCTTGGTATCATCAGCAAACAGACTGATCTTGCTCTTGATGTCCCATGATATGTCTGCAATGAATATCCCAAACACTGGTCCCAACACTGAGCCCTATGGAACACCGCGTACTGCCCTTGGGTGTGAGAGCTCCCCACCCACCACCACCCTCTGCCTCCCTGCAGCCAGTTTCCTACCCATCTCACCAGCTTTGCACCCACCCCTGTGCCTACTAACTTCCTTCCCAGCCTTCTATGTGGCACTGAGTCGAATGCCTTACTGAAGTCCAGATACAGGACATCCACTGCATGGCCCCTGTCCAGTTGCCTAGATCTTACTTCGACATACAGCTCTTGCAGCAGGTAACACCATTAGGACTGAAGCCGGCAGGCGTCGGGACCACCCGGAATTCTTCTAGCTAGCTATCTTCAGCGGGGACCGCCCCCGACGTCGGGTCCGCCTCCGAGTCAGGCATAGTACATAAGGGGCGGTCCTGCCAGACTTCCCCTAGTTCTTTCCCGTCGTCGACTTGCATGTCTCGACCTCGGATCGTTTCTAGGCGATACGCGCGGGTCAAGTTCTTCCTTCGGGAAAACACTATTTTCTACGGCTAAGTTGCTGTCTGATGTCCCCTCCAACCTCCACTGAAGGCCATCCCTTGAAGTGCGCCTGTGGGAAGCAAATCCCGTTCAAGGATCCACATTCGGCCTGCGTCCGGTGCCTAGGCCCAGACCGCGACACCCGGTCCTGCAATTTCTGCCAGGGGTTCAACAGCCAGACCCGGATCCGTCGCCAGAAGGCTCTGCAGGCGTTCCTGCTCGAGGAGAAGTTTAAGGCCATGGACACCTCCAAGGGGGATTCAGCAGATAAGGCCCGGAAACACTCTGAGAAGCACAGGGAGAGGGTTCCTTCCAGGTCTCCGTCTAGGGCCTCTGACTCCCATAGTTCTGGCTCCCGGTCCGACTGTTCACCTCCGGGCCCATTCTCAGCCTCTCCCCACTGCGGTGAAGAAACCTTGGGCTCCTCTTCTCTTCACAGGCAAGACCTCCAGGCCCTCTTCGTCGTCTTCCTCCAAAGCTCTGGTTTGGTCTGGGGACCGTCACCATCATCACAAGTCAGGTTCCGCCATTTCGAACCCGGCGTCAGGTCTGTCTCCTTGCCTCCTCCCAGAGAAGACCAAGGAGCTCACCTCTCTGAAGAAGCCGTCCGGACCCGGCGTCAGCTCGTCGATGTCGGCCACCATCACAGGTCCCAGGGCCGTCGACCCCAGGACGCCCGTCGCGCGGTCAGGCCTTCACCCTCTCGGTCGTCGGCAGGAGGCGGCGTCCATACCTCTCGTGTTGAGAAGAGGACCCGACGCCTCTACGGCGTCCGGTCAGGAGACCATCACAGAGGAGGTTGACGCAGCCCGAGGACCAGGCGGGTGAACCGGTCCTGTCACACCTCCCAGGGAGCCCTCTCCACAACCTGAGGCCCTGAGGCCGGCCCGAACCAGACGACCGCCACCAGTGCCCGGTCCGGCGTCGGGCCTTTCCTTTCAGAGGTTAAGGGCTCTTTTCTCACTGGTGGGATACCATCAAAGGGATATGGTTCCCACCGCCTCCTCTTCCTCCTCCTCCTCCTCCACCACCTGCGACCCCTCCGGCTCCTGTGCCCCCTTACCCATCCGGGGCTGCAGGCAGAGTACCTCTCCCCCAGGAGCCTACGGACCCTCCAAGGGGGAGACCTGATAAAAGGAGACCTCCGTCTAGATCTTCTTCAGGGTCACCCAGTCCTAAGAGATCCAGAAGATGCCGTTGTTCACCTTCGACAGAGGTTACGGGATCAGAGTTCTCATCAGGATCCAGATTCCCCTCTCCTCTTCATATCCCCTCTCCGGACCCACGTGAGCTTCCTAGATCTCCTCCGGATGACCCATTGTTCTCCGAAATCATGACATATTCAAGAGAACATGGGATGGGATGCGGAAGAATTAGACCCCGAGAGACTACGCCTTGCTAGGTATCTTTGGCAGAAGGATCCCAAGCCTGTGGTGGTACCACCCTTGGTGTCCACTTTTGTGGACATCACCAAGGCAGCGTGGAAGCATCCACACTCGCTCTCGGCGATGCCGAAAAAAGCTGACCGCCTGTACAAGGCCCCTAAGGAGGACCAGTACTTGGCTCAACATCCTCTGGCCGACTCTCTGGTCATAACAGCTTCTCTGACCGTCCCAGAGACCGCAACATTTGAGCACCCTGCCACGGACCCGAGTCCAAACAGCTGGGCGCTATGGGCAGGCATACGTATGCTTCCGCTACTTGCGCCATCAGGTCCCCTGAACTACTCCACCCACTGGTACAGTTCCAAAATGCCTTGTGGGAACAGGGACTGGATCTGGCGGATAAATTGCCAGAAGGTGAGCAGAAGGAGGAGATGTTACAGCTTCTCCGTACGGGTTTGGACGTGGGAACCCAGGTGCTGCGAGCCGCGTACGATTCTGCGGACTCCTCCGCCTGAAGCTGCCGCTCTGGCCTATGCCTCCGGAGGCACTCATGGCTCCGTGTCTCCGGATTCACCCCGGACGTTCAGAAAAACATCATGGACGCCTCTTTCGAAGGAGAAGTTCTTTTTGGTGCACCCTCTGAGAAGGTTCTCACCAAGCTCCAAGAGGCTGGGAGGCGGTGAGGTCGGTCCAGGCAATGTACCGACCGAGGCTTAGTTCCTTTCGTAGGAACCAAAGCTGTTTTAGGTCGACACAGACAACAGTCCAGCAGGTCCACAGCAGAGGGCTCCAGTTCCTGCAGAGCCCAGGAAGACAGCCAGCGGGCGAGGTCACGGCCAGCTAAACTAGCTCAGCCAGCGGGCCCTCCGCCGCCACAGCCTGACTCCTTTCCAGCCCCGCCCTCAGGATCAGCAGGGATATCAAGGTACGAAGTGCGTATGACAATTTCCTGCCAGGATGGCAGTCCATAACCACCGACAGATGGGTTCTTCAGCTGGTCAAAAAAGGCCACTTTATAGAATTTGCAGACAAGCCACCCTCGAGGCATCCTCTGCTCTCCCGTTACTCGGGTCAGCACAAATTGCTTATCAGGCAAGAAATACTTGCGCTCCTGCAAAAGGAAGCGGTAGAGTATGTTCCAGAGAACCAGAGAGCGTACGGATACTATTCCCACTTCTTTCTGGTTCCGAAGAAAACAGGGGACCTCCGTCCAATCCTGGACCTCAGCGACCTCAATATGTCTGTTGCCTACAAACGATTTTGCATGGTGACCCTGCAGGGACTTATTCCCATGCTAAAGAAGGACGCCTTCTTAGCGTCCCTGGACATGCAGGATGCATACCTGCATATACCCGTAGCTCAAGCGCACAGGAGGTTCCTGCGCTTAGAGTTCCTCGGCCACCACTTCCAGTTCCGAGCTCTCCCGTTCAGACTGTCATCGGCCCCCAGGGTCTTTACCAAATGCATGGCAGTCATGAGCGTCTCTGAGACAGGGCCACTATGTGTTTCCGTGCTTGGACGATTGGCTTCTCATGGCCGCCTCCAGAGGCGTTGTTGATAGTTATCCAGAGCACCCAGACACTGTTTGGGTCTCTGAGCATCATAATCAATTAGAGAAGTCTCTCCTTGTACCGTCGCAAAGCTGCAGTTCATAGGTGCAGTTCTGGACACCGTTCAGGGAAAGCATTTCTTCCAGGCGATGGGCCGAGCATCAGATCCCTCATCAGCACTCTCTCGAGAAGACTGTCCCTACCAGGCTGGTCCCCGTCCTGCTCGGACATGGCTGCGGCCATTCCGACCATCCCTTTGGCAAGGCTCCACATGCGGTAACTCAGTGGATGCTCAGGTGCAGTGGGACCAAAGGCAAGACCACATGCAGCATCCGGTCAGGATCACGAACGCCGTGATTCGAGATTGGCAATGGTGGCTAGACCCAGGGACACTTTCGGCGGGTGTCCCGTTTACAGCGCCGTCCCCGGAGGTAATCCTCTCCACAGACACCTCAGGGCTGGGGTGGAGAGCACACCTGAACGGGGTGAGGTCCCAGGGAACATGGACCCCTCAAGAAACTCATCTCTACATCAACATTCTGGAGATGAGGGTGGTCCTCTACACCCTGCAGGCCTTTCAGTCAGAGATCCCGCCAAGTACTCTCTTACTCCAAACAGACAATACGGCGGTGATGTATTACCTCAACAAACAAGGAGGCACACACTCTCTTACCCCCTTTGCAGGGAAGCGATGAGAGTGTGGGATTGAAATAATTCGACACGGTAGCGAGCCTGATTTGCAGTTCACGTTCCGGAGTGGACAATACAATCTGAGACCGGCCTGAGTCGTTCCCAGGCCAGAGTCCACAGTGGGAACTTCTTCAAGGGGTAGCAGAGGATCTGTTTCTTCGATGGGGCACTCCAGAACTGGACCTAATCACCCCATCCAGCATAAAACTGCCCAGTTTTTGCTACGCTAGATCCAGGGCCTGGGTTTTCTGGCGAGGCCAGCGTTGTTCCTCTCCTGGGCAGACAGATTCCCTCGCTTTCCTCCCTTCCCATTGATCCAGAGAGTTCTTCTCAAACTACGCAGGGAGCATGCAACAATGACCCTGGTAGCCCCATTCTGGCCCAGACACATCTGGTTTCCCTTGCTAACGCAGCTGTCCCAGGAACCTCCAATTCCGTTGTCTTTCAGCTCCCATCTCTTGTCTCAGGAGGAAGGTTCTCTAGTCCACCCGGACTTGCGCTCACTGAACCTGCATGGTTGGCTCCTAGAGACATAGCCATTTTGCAACATGGGGTCTCGCAAGAGGTGGCAGAAGTCCTTTCCATGGCCAGAAAGCCGGCGCATGTGATGTACGCCATGAAATGGCGCCGTTTTTGTCTGTATTACCGCCCAGCACCACGGCCTTTCCCTTTAGGTTGCCGGTGGCAGTGTTAGAATACCTGCTCTCCTTTTCTATTCGGGTCGCGCTACTCCTCTATTAAGGGTACCTACCTCTTGCTATTTCTGCTTACCACTTCCCGGTGGGACAGCGCACAGTAAGCATAACCAGCCTCTCGAGATTTTCTGAGAGGTGTTACCTATAGCCACCCATTAAGGACCCTGTTCCTCCATAGGATTTACTCTTTGTCCTGGAACAACTCTCTTCCCCTTTTGAACCTGCCGCGGATTGCGAGCTGCGTTTCCTGTCATGGAAAACGTTATTTTTAGTTGCTGTTACGTCAGCAAGGAGACTTTCCGAGCTTCACGCTCTCATGTGTAAGGAACCTTATTTGATTTTCCACCAGGACAGAGTGTCCCTGAGGACGAATCCGAAGTTCTTGCCTAAGGTGGTCTCTGCACTCACTCTCAATCAGGACATTGACCTGCCTGTATATTTCCTAAATATGCTAATAGAGAAGCTGCTGCTCACCCTGGATGTTCACCGCTGTCTTAGGTATTGCCTGAACAGGACTAAACAGCTAGCAAGTCGGACAACTTTTCGTTTCCTCGCTAACAGGATGATGGGCCAACCAGTATCGAAGCAGTCCTTTCTCTCTGGTTTGTCCAGTGTATATCTTACTGCTATGATACAAGCAGAAACCCTCCCGGTACAGTCGGGGCCATTCCACTAGAGGGTGGCTACCTCCTGCAGCATTGTGCGCTCCTCCTCTACCATCTGTGCTGCAGCCACTTGGGGCTCTGTGCATACTTTTATCAGGCATTATAGCCTGGACATTGCTTCACGGCGAAGAACCGGTTTCAGCCTGGCCGTGCTACAGGGTCTCCTGTCCTAGAGTCAGGACTTGGTATGGACTTTCCTAGTTTCCTCCTCCCAGAATGCTTACAAGTGTTATTGCTTGGAAATCAGTCCTGATAGTGTTACCTGCTGCAAGAGCTGTATCTCGAAGTAAGATAGTACAGTTACATAACTTACCGTAACAGTAGATCTTCGATAACAGCTCTTGCAGCAGGTACCTTCCCGCCCACCTTCCCCCTTGGAGGAGGCATGGTTTTCCGAGCCTTCAGCAGGGGTTTATGCTCTTTTACCTTCTGATGGTGGATCCCGGTCTCCCCTCTGATATCGTCCTCTGTGCCCGGAAGTCTCCGGCGGAGCCTGGAGAATCGTGAGACCCGCCCCTTATGTACTCGCCTGGCGTCAGGCGGGACCTCGTCCCGAGGCGGTCTCCGCTGAAGATAGCTAGCTAGAAGAATTCCGTGGGGTCCTGACGCCTGCCAGCTTCAGTCCTAATGGTGTTACCTGCTGCAAGAGCTGTTCTCGAAGATCTACTGTTACGGTAAGTTCTTACGTAACTGTACTTTACCCAGTCATAGAACTCGACCAGGTTGGTTTGGCAGGATCTGCCACGTATGAAGCCATGCTGTCTGCTGTCCTGTAGTCCTTTGGCCTCTAGGAGGGCCTCTCCTTCAGGATAGTCTCCATTAGCTTACCCACGATGAATGTGAGGCTCACTGGTCTGTAGTTTCCCGGTTCATCCTTGGGGCCACTCTTGTGGAGGGGCACCACATGAGCCATCCTCCAGTCCTGAGGTACACACCCCGAATGTAGTGAGGCATTAAATAGGTCTGCCAAAGGTCCTGCAAGGACCTCTGCCAGCTCCTTCAGTACCCTGGGGTGGATGCCATCTGGGCCTGGCACCTTGTCCACCCTCAGTGCCTTCAAACCCTCTCGAACTCTGCTCTCCATGATTTCCCCATCTGTCACCCTCCCCGCTTCTGCTATTTCTCCCACCTTGGGTGTCATCCCTCTTCTCTTTAGCAATACTGAGCAGAAGTACTCATTTAGTACTACCATCGCACCCTGCTTCCACCCAACCTCTCCTTCCTAATCCTTACTATGTGGTCCTTACAGCTCCTTTTCTCCCTGATGTACTTAAAGTCCTTCTCCCCCTTCTTAATGCCTTGTGCCAGCCTGAGTTCCGTAGATGCTTTGGCTCCCCTTACTGCCCTTGTCACCTCCTTCGATTGTCAAGTACTCCTCCCTGTTTTCCCCCTCCCTGTTTTCTTGTACTTCCTAGAGGCAGCTCTTTTCCATGACCTGCTTGCTCAACCAGATCGGTGTCTTAGCCCTAGCCTTCTTGCTCTGGGCTTTGCAGCAGGTTTTGGTTGCCTCCACTATCCCCAGCTTTATGAGCTCCCACCTCTGGTTAGTGTCCATACTAGATTGAATTCTGGCCAGGTACCCTTTTACCACTTCCCCCATCCTCCCAAAGTCGGCCTCCTGAAGTCCAGCACTATTGTGCCAGATTCCTCCTTCCTTGCCCATATCCAATGTGAGCCATACTGAGCGGTGGTCACTCCTGACAGCTGTTCCTCCACTGTAAGTTCTCTCAAAGTCCCCATTTGCCAACACAAGGTCAAGGGTATTTCCTAACCTGGTTGGTTCACTGACCATTGCAGCAGGAAGCTGTCCTGAAGGCATCCAGCAGTACCTGCTCCCTTCTGTTCCTGGTTGTTGGGATGCTCCAGTCCACTCCTGGCATGTTGAAGTCCCCACAATCACCACACTACCCTTCTCGCAGGTCCTCCTGATCTGTCCCGCTAGTTCCTGTCTAACTCCTCCGTCTGAGATGGTGGCCTGTACACACTCCCATTCTAAGAATCTATTCTTGGAATCCTGGATTTGCATCCAAAGTGACCGCACTACCTTCCTCCCTTACACACTTCAGTCCTTCCTTCACATATAGTGCCACCCCTCCTTTCCCAATCACTCTGTCCCTCGAAATAATCTGTACCCTGGTACAGACAGGTCCCAGTCATTGTATTGGGTGGCCCATGTTCGTGATAACTGCAATGTCCACCTCTCCTCTGCCATGAGAACCTGTAACTCTGCAGTTTTCCTCCCAAGGCTCCTAGCATTAAGGGTAACCACCTTCCACCCCCCCCATCCTGCCCTCCATTCCTAGCATCACCAACAGTACTTGCCATTTGTCCTTTGTCACTGTTATGGGGGAGCTCATACAGTTCCCAACCTGTGGTCTCTCAGTGATCTCTTCCCCAACTGCCACCCCACCTCCTAGTTTAAATTCCCAACTTCCTATGTACCTCCATCCTCTGTTTCAACATTTCTTTCCTCCTCACTCAAGTGTAGTCTGTCCTTGGCATAGACTACTGTCCTCCCAGGTCCCTCCCCACCCCCCCCCAACAGCCCATACCCTTTAGCACAACACCAGGTTCTTAGCCATCCGTTAAATTCCTGTATTCTCAGCTTTCTTGTTGTGCTTGCCTTTGGCAGCAGGAAGTATCTCTGAAAAAGTTACTGATCTTCCTGCCCCCTCACATAATTGTGCTAGTTCCTCAAACCTCCTCTGGACTGTATCTGTCTTGTCAGCCAGATCGTTTGTCCCAAGATGTATAATTAAATGAGGCTTGTCCCTACCCCTTGTAGCATATTTCAGAACAGACTGTCCCACCCTTTTCGCTGTCATTCCTGGCATGGCCTCCACCCAAATGCGACTATGCCTCTCCCCCTTGCTACCCCACCTAACTCCTCTTAGTATTGAGTCCCCCAGCACTAAGATTCCACCCCTTTTACTCTCTGCTTGCTTCCATTCATCTCCCTCTCTCATTTCCAGCTCCTCTTCTTCCTCCTGCACATTATTTCCCCCTTTTACCCCTGTCGCAATTCTCCCAGCAGAACTTCCCCCTGCTCCAGTTTGGTCCAGGCATTTATCAATTACTCCTCTAATTTCATCATTTCCCTCCTCCACCTTCTTCCTCTCTAGCAGTGCACAACTATTTTCTGAAGGCCCTTCACAAATGCCGCTCCCTCTCTTCATAGTAACCTGTTCTCTCCTTTCCACTCCATGACTTTTGCCACTTCTTCGCCTCCCTCACAAGTCCCTATCTCCTCCTTCCATTTGTCTTTGTCTCCTGACCTGGTTTCCGGCAATTGTTCTTCCTGGCCTGGGCCCTTTGTCTCTGCTTCCCTTCTTCTGCCCTCTCCTCACCACTGTTGGCTTAAATCGCCTCCCTCATCTCCCTTCTTCCTCCCTCCAGTATTGGGCTAAACCCACCCCAATCTGCCTTGCCTGTCTCAGTTCCTCCTGCAGACCCTTAATCTCCTTTCTAAGTTTTTCTGTGTGGTTGCACACTAAACATCCTCCACACTCCAGGCAATTTTAGAAAGATTGGTGCACCGCAGTTGTTGCAGCCACCACCTACCCATTGCTGTCGTTGTCACCAGCCACCCCCACCTTCCAGATGCAGGAGATACCAAACACTCCTCAAGTCTCCCCTCTCCCTCCTCTATCAGTGCAAAACATTTTCTTTATTTCTCTTACCTCCTTTGTTGCACATGTTTAGATATATTGAGCAACTGCTTTTTATATTCCTATCCTTCCTGTCCACACTCAAACAAACTTTAAGTAGCCATTGCACAGCCTTCTTCAAACTCCTACTCCTCCTTTCCCCAATGCAATATCAATGCGAAGAAGTAATAATGAAAGCTCCTAGATTTGCATTTACTTCCCTTCCACTGAGAGAGCAGTCATCTCTTCACTTGCTGCTGTTCCTTTCCTGGATGTCTGCTTTGCTATGACAGGTGCATATCCTTTGCCTGTTTGAGGAAGTGATGTCAGAACCCTGGTATAAAGGGAAATAATGGACCAAGGAGGACCAGCCCAAGTCTTCCAGAAACAATCAGGTAGCTGGGGCCTCTGGTCAGACCATTAGCACCCTTCCCCACTCTGCACTCAAACTTTGCAGCTAGTGAAGCCAGCAACAACGAATCACAATTCTACTCAAAGCCCCCAAAATAAGTTTGCTACCCAAAGAAACAGGACTCCAATTCAAACAGCTTCACCAACAACACATCAAAATAGGCTTGGAATTAGAAGATGTATGTCTCCAATTCAAAGAAACAGACCCAGTTAAATCACACCAATTATGTTTTAAAACAGAAGAAATAGGTCTCTACAAATGCAGCCTGCCACACAGTGAATCAAACAAATGAGCCCACTTATAGCTACCAAAACAGGTTTCAAAATTCCAGCAGCCCCAAACAATACCCTGCTAGCCCCTTAGTAGTAAGAAAGAAAAGAAATAACCTTCTACCAAGTAGAATCCACAAGAAACGATGTAAAACAAGAAGCTACTGTACTGCAGATCTGATCTTGTCCCTCTTCTAGTTCCTTCTGAGACGCCAAAGCACTGAGTTCCAAACTCTTTGACTTCCCTTGTGCTGCTTTCAAAATCGGACAGTTCCAAACTCCGTGGCACCACCCCATGATGCCAGATCCATCTTTCTGCTGGAAGATGCAGGTTGCCTCCTCTCCGCTACCATGTTTTGTAGCCCCTGGCTTCAGATTCTTAAGATACTCTGCAGATTCGGCTCGTTTGAGCTAACGATTGCAATTTGTGCTATTCGATCATGGAATATAAATCTTCTCCTGGTTTTTCGCCGGTGCCTGTGTGGCCAGAAAATGTTGCGCACTGATCATCCTGCCATGTGCGTGCACTGCTTGGTTGTCGGCCATGTCACCCAGGCTTGCGAGATGTCTAACTTTCCATCAGAGCATCCTTGACTATCGTCTCTCATGCCTTAAGTTGGGCAGGCCCAAGAAACGCAATCCAGTGAAATCCAAAGAAGCCTGGTGGGCGGTCTCCGCAGCTGCGGGGTCCGCCGAGCAGTTAGAACAAATGCGAGCCTTCGAGGAGGAAGAGGCGCGGGCCACGGAGCTCTCCTATCGACCGATTTTCGGTCCTTTCAACCTGGACTCAACGTTCTTGGGTTCTTTTCGGGAATTGTGCCAGTCTCTCCCAACTAAGGGCGAGGGACCTTTGGGCTCTCATATCTCCCAGTCTCGTAAAAAGGACAAGGAACTGAGATATTCTTCATCTCTGCAGAGATGTTCTTGGGATCGTGAGCTATCCCGGTCCCAGGAGACTGCTGTCTTGACTTCAGTTGAGATTGTTTCCTCGGCTGCTGGCTTCTTGGCTTTGCCGTCTGGTCAGTTGGCCAAGGCCTCTTATCGACGATGCGGTCGATCACTCTCAATCCTGTAGATCTATTGTCGCCAGACAAGGCCAACAACTCTTTGACTAGAACCCTGGTCCTGCCTCTTCCTGATGAGACCCAGCCAGCTGGGATTCCTATTGAGGAACCGGTCCCTGATTCAGGGGAAATCACAGGTTCTCTGTCTCCTGAGCGATCGACTCTGCCAGTCCGATAGAGGTTGAGATCTCGGACCCCCTCTATCGACAGGCAGAGGAAAGAGCATAAATGCACTAAAAAGAGGCGACACTACCATTCATCCTCGTCCTCCTCTGATGAGGAGAGCCTTCGGGGGAAACTCCGACGCTTTGAGGATTTAATATGGCAACAGCTGATCATTACTTGGCTTTTAAGCCTCTCTTTGTCGAAGCCAGCTTCACTAGAACTGGTGAAATCTGTGTCCCGATCCCCGCCTCGGAGCTGGCTAAACCTGCCCTGGTTTTAGCCAAAATGATCTCTCCACCAATTGTAGTGGAGCCACTACCTAAACAGCCTTTGGCAGGGGCTCCTACAAAGGATGCTTGGACGGTTCCGGGTCTTCTGCGTAGGTTATCGGTCACCCTTGCACCTGACCACCCGCCCCAGGCATGTAGAGGGGGACCTTGGTGGCCGACCAATTTATCCGGGTTCTTTGGATTTGGATGACACTGACCTTCACTGTCATCCGCTGGATGATGTGTCCATAAGTTGTCTGTCGACAGGAGGCCCTTCGTCATTTGAGGGGTTTTCACCTTGCCTCGGTCTCTGGGGGCGCCTGGAACTTGTCCAGAAAAGAGTACTCTTACAGATATTCTTAGAGGATACCCCATGGAAGCCTTCCCAGTGGCCAAGGCCATCGGCCTGACTTTGGAGCTGTGGCAGCACCATGCCCAGCGCTGTCTGCCTGAAGGCCATCAAGTATGCGGTGCCCATTGGGTCCCTCTCGGGGTTCACAGAACATCTCTCGGCGGAGGGGTTAGTGACCGCCTCTGTATTCAGATGCACAGACTCCGGACAAGGAGTCCAAGAAACTGAACCATACTGCCAGGAAGGTCTGTGCAGCCTCCTCTCTAGGCCTCCACCAGGCAAGCTTGGCCGTTGTCATGGCGCACTTCTCCCATGCCCTCTTGGGCACTTCGGACGAAATTCTCCCGCACCTCACCGCGGAACTTCAGACTACGGTCAAGTAGGTCCGGGTTCAGGGCCGAGCCATTGTCAAGCAGCAACTTCAAATGGCCTTGGATGTCTGGGACTCTTTCACCCATTTGGTGGCATCCACGGTTGCCATGTGCCACAGGGCTTGGCTGAGGCTTTACGGCAGATGCACAGCATAAACGCAGATGTTCCTTTCCTGGGTACAGATCTCTTCAGCCCGGGTGTGGATGGTCACCTTCAGTGACTTTAGCAGTCTAGTGCCTCCTTGAACTTGGCTACTTCTGCCCAAAAAGATGCCCTTGGCTCTAAAAAGCAGCAGAAGCCATTTTGGCACCCTGCTCCTGCAGCCCAGCAACCCCTCTTTCAGGGTGGGCAGCAACAGCAGGCACAATCTTGGCACCCTCAGCCCGCAGACAAGGCGGTCGGGGTTCAGGGGATTCCAGTCTGGACCCTCTTCCTCCAAGCCTGCCCAGTGACATGATAGGGGTTGCCACCCCTATTCCCGTCACGCCAGCTCTGGGTCCTCCCATGGAGGGGGGGCGGCTCAGTCACTTCCTTTCCACCAGGGTCTGCCTCTAGAATTTGAGCAGTACTGTCCCTGCCTAGCCCGAGCCCCATGGGAGGAGAGAGCATCAGCCCACACTGACAGCTGTGAGAGACAACAAAACCCAACTCCTCCTCAGGGAGGCAGTGGTTCGAGTGGCAGATCCTCCAGTCAACCCAAGGTTCACTTCCAGGTATTTCCAGATCCTGAAGCAGACGGGGGGGCTGGAGCCCCATTCTAGATCTGCACAACCTCACAGTATCTCGGGTCACGCACCTTCAGGATGGTAACTCTGTCCCAGATCATACCAACCCTGGAGCAAAACTTGTGGTTCTGCTCACTGGATCTCCAGGATGTGTTCTTTCATGTCCCAGTCTGCCCATCCCACCAGCGGTTCCTCCGCTTCAGAGCAGAGGGAGTCATATACGAGTTCCGAGTCATGCCATTCAGCCTGTCATCAGCCCCACGGGTCTTCACCAAATATATTGCAGTGGTGGCACCCCATCTCGGGTGACAAGGGATCAGAGTGTGCCCTTACCTAGACGAGTGGCTCCACCCAGCAAGAGGTGGATGGGTCCAGGGACCTGGCCCTCCAGACCTGCTCTCAGCTTGGCCTCCTGATCAACGAGGCCAGCTCGGAGCTCGTGCCATCTCGGGCGATATGCTTCATTGGGGCAGAGCTCGACTGTTGCCAAGCCAGAGCACTGCTCCCGACAGACAGGGCAGAGGTTCTCTCCTCCTTTGCCCAGTCATTTGTGGTTGGACACTTGCACCCTGCCCGGGACTTTTTGTGCCTTCTGGGACCATGGCAGCCTGCACCACCGTGGTCCATTGGGCCCGCTGACATATGTACCCCCTTCAATGGGAGCTGGCCGCCCAGTGGATTCAGCGCCTAGGTCATTTCGACCAGCTGATCACTGTGACCTAGAAGATGTGGGACGCTCACCAGTGGTGGACAGTCCTAGACCATCTGCAGGAAGGGATCCAGTTTGTCCGCCCCGAGCCGACATTCGTCCTCATGACCGATGCCTCTCTCATGTGCTGGGGAGCCCACATAGGAAACAGGCCCACGGGTTCTGGACCCCCGAGGAATACCGATACCATATGAACATGTTGGAGCTCAGAGCGGTCAGACTGGCGTTATCAGCATTCGCTCAGCAGCTATGGGGTCAAGTGGTTCAAGTCCAGATGGACAATACCACGACCATGTACCACCTCGACAAACAGGGCAGCACACATTCCCGGCTGCTGTGCAGGGAAGCACTCCGCATCTGGACACTCAGCCAACTGGAGGCAGATCTACTAGCTATCCATGTAGCAGGAGCCTCAAATCAACTGGCGGATGCTCTCAACAAAGTAGGTGAGACATCCCAAGAGTGGCCTCTCCATCCAGAGGTAGCTCACAGCCTGTTCTCCCACTGGGGCAAACCGATGGACCTGTTTGCCTCCAGAGTTAACATAGCTGAGACATTTCATGCCCGCGCCCCCCCCTTTCTCGAGGCAGTGGATTTCAGCTCTGCTGCTGCTTGTCTCCATTTCCCTTGATCCGCAAGGTGTTACTCAAGGTGAGGGACAAGGCGCAGGTGATCCTGGTAGCCCCAGATTGGCTCTGCCAGTTCTGGTATCCAGATCTCCTCAGCAACAGGCCCCCGAGGCGTCTTCCAGCACGTCCGGACCTGATATCTTTCAATTAGGGGAAGCTAGTCCATCTGGACCTTCAGTCCCTGCACCTGACAGCCTGTTACCTGAGCGGCTAGAGTTCCAGGCTTTGAGTCTCTCTAAGGATGTACTCACAGTATTGGAAGCATCCAGGAAGGAGTTGACCAGAAAGTGTTATGCCTTCAAATGGAAAAGATTTTACGTTTGTCAGGGCAAGGGCCTGGACCCTCTATCCTGTGGCTAGCATTTTAGACTACCTTTGGTCTCTGTCCAAAGGGAAGGGGGGGGGTCTTCGGTCTTCAACCCTTAAGGTGCACCTGGCAGGCATCTCTGCTTACCGGGCGCGGGCGGTCGGCAGGCGATCCAGCACATTAGAAAGGTGGTCTGGTGCTTTTTCAAGGGCCTAGATCGCACATCCTCTCCGATGCGTGAACCTCCAGCTTCGTAGGATTTACTGCTGGTTTTGGCAAAACTCATGGGCAAGCCATTCGAACCAGTGCACAAGTGTGAGCTATCACACTTGTCATGGAAGATGGCTTTCCTGGTGACTGTCTCATCCGTCAGAAGGACTGGGGAGCTCCAGGTGCTTTCGGTGGTATCTTCCAGTTTGGTCTTCCACAGGGACAAAGTTGTCCTGCGCCCCACCCCAAATTTCTCCTGAAGGTGGTGTCAGTTTCACCTTAATCAGGTATTGACTCTGCCTGCGTTCTACCCAAACTACACCTCGGATGCAGAGTACAGGCTCCATACTTTGGACCTGAGACACAGTTTCCTATTACAAGGGGAGAACGGTAAAAATTCAGGGAGAGGTTCGCCAGCTGTTTGTCACCTACGCTGAAGCCGCTTCTGGCAGACCTGCAGCAAAGTTGACGATTGGCAGATGGATTACATCTTGCATTGCACTCTGGTATAGGTTGGTGGGTTGGGAGCCTCCCACAGGGCTAAGGGCTCATTCCACCTGCCATACCCCTGTGCCGGTGGCTGCTTCCAGGGATGTCCCTATCCAGGAACTCTGCCGGGCTGCTGCCTGGAAGACAGCAAACACCTTTATCACCGATTACCACATCGACCTTGAGTCACGCCGGGATGCTGGTTTTGGGGCCTCGGTTCTCCAGTCTCTGTTTCCAAAGTAGGGGGGTGTGCATCTTGCCTCCCTCCTCCCGGAGAACTGCTAGGTCTGACAATAAGTGTCGAACAGCATATCCATGTCCCTAGAAAAACGGGTTACTCGCCTGTAACAGTAGTTCTAGGAATGATGTATGTTCATCCACACTGACCCACCCTACTTCCCTGACTGCGACACACAAAGCTGGCTTCCAGCGGGCTAAGATCTGGCATAATGGGGTGGAACCAAGGTACATACCACCCAGGTGGGTGGGAGGAGCCAGCTTGAACACCTTCTGGCGAGAACCAAAGGGGGAAGGGACATGCCAATAAGTGTAGATAAACATTATATACCACTCCAAGAACTACTGTTACAGGTGAGTAACCTGTATTTTTGGTTGCAGTCACTACTGTGCAGAGGATTTCGGAGCTGCAGTCTAATTGTGAACCTCCTCATTTGATTTCCACAAAAACAGGGTACATGAAATCAAATGGTACACCTTCCTGTTTAGGGTGAGGCATTGCTCCATACTTTCGGTGTACGTAGAATACCAAGATGTTGTGTGAATCACACCAAGGACTGCAGAAAAGTCCTCTCAACTTTCTGTTTGCCCCTGGGAAGGAGGGTGCATCTGTGTCTAAACATTGCTTGTCCAAATGGCTGGCTTTTTGTATTGGATTCTGTTACAGGAAGTACAGTAAGGAACATCCTGATGTGGTTAGTGGCCACTCCACAAGGAGAATGGCCACTTAAGTAGCTGGTTTTTGCAGCCACTTAGAGCACCGTCCACACCTTCACTAAGCATTGCAATCTGGACATAGCCTCTAGAAGGTGCTGGATTTGGGCTTGCTGTACTGCAAGGCCTACTGACATGAATGTCTGACTGTACCAGACTCCACTGCCTTTTGGGACTGCTTGGGGCTTGTTCCAACTTCCAAAGGTGTAGGCTAATGGAAGAGATGTCCTCGAAGAAGACAGAATAGTTACCTACTTACTGTAACAGTAGGTCTTCGAGAGACTCTCTTCCATTAGGCCATGCTGTCCTTCTCTTTGTCCCCCTTAATGCTTTGGTGGGGCAGCATCAAATATTGTGCCTAATCCTAATCCATGGCTGTTATATCCAGCACCATGGTCTTGGTGCTGGTCTGATTATCTGGTGTAACCCATCATTGGAGGTCCTCTCAGTCTAATCTCTCATGTGTAACTGAGAAGTGAGGGGGATGCCCACGTTTATATAGGTGCTGACGCATGACATCATCCTGGGCGGCCCTCGACTAGCAAAGGTTTCCATGTGTTCTAGCGCTGACATGGGTATAGTTCAAGGTGTGGCCAAATGGAAGAGTCTCGCAGATCTACTTTTATGGTAAGTACATCACTGTTGTTTTTGTTTCCTGCTGGCTCCTAGTGCCTCTGGGATAAGACCAAAGTGTGTTGCTGTAAGGTGGAGATGCTCTAGAAGATCAGTAGTAACAGGTAAGTAGCATTTGGTAGAATGTTCCTCTCCAGTTGAACTAAAACAGCTAGTGTTGGCAGAGTTGCAGACACATGGTATACAGGCTGAACATCGTCTCGTCAATCCAAAAGAGCAGCCCCTCCTTTTTACAAAAAGGTGAATGGGACCCTCTGGTAGTTTGGTAGATGGGAATATAGTGTGGCCCATGTGTTAGAGCACAGTTCATATACAGTGCTGTTTTGGATGTACCCAGGGTATTGAAGACCTTTCAGTTGAGAGAGAGAGAGACTGTGTCTGTGTCTGTCTGTGTCTGTCTGTGTCTGTCTGTCTGTCTGTGTCTGTCTGTCTGTCTGTGTCTGTCTGTCTGTCTGTGTCTGTCTGTCTGTGTCTGTCTGTCTGTGTCTGTCTGTCTGTGTCTGTCTGTCTGTGTCTGTCTGTCTGTGTCTGTCTGTCTGTGTCTGTCTGTGTCTGTCTGTCTGTCTGTGTCTGTCTGTGTCTGTCTGTGTCTGTCTGTGTCTGTCTGTGTCTGTCTGTCTGTGTCTGTCTGTCTGTGTCTGTCTGTCTGTGTCTGTCTGTCTGTGTCTGTGTCTGTCTGTCTGTGTCTGTGTCTGTCTGTCTGTGTCTGTGTCTGTCTGTCTGTGTCTGTCTGTGTACACGTATGCATGTATACTATTGCCCTGTGTTTGTTCTGTATTCTTAAAGTTGTGTTTCTTCTCCCTTTTTCCCCAGAGTGGAGTTCAGTACATCGCTGCCCCTTCCGGCTCTGCTGCAGATCAGGTTGTGATTGAAGCCTGCGATCAACTGGGTATCACTCTCGTTCACACAAACCTTCGTCTCTTTCACCACTGAAACCACCACTTCTACGATGCGTCCCATCCACCAGTCATCACAGACCCTAGAATTACAGTGGTGCCTTCAAGATTTCTGCTTTTTTTCTTACACTGTGGTGTATTTTCATGAGAAAAAGTGCTGCCTTATGTTTTGTTACAAAATTCTGGACAAAACGTTTTTCAAAAATAAAATCTATTTCCACAGCAATAGCAACTTTTTCTTGGCATGTTAAATATTTGGGTGAATGGCCTGCAGTATGTGAACTTGTCTTAATTTGTTCAATCAATCTTCACCATTGATTCTTATTTATGGGTGTGGCTTGGAGGCTCTAGGATTTCCCGTGAGCAAAGTTTTTGCTAGGGGCTGGCCATGGCTACTGGACATGGTGCCTGTGAACCCCCCCACGTGGTGCCACAAGGCAGCCAGTAACCATTGCAGACTACCTCACAAACCTCAGATCTTCTTTGAAAATCTCTCTTCCATTAGGCCACAACCTTGGAACTATACCTGTGTTAGTACTAGTACCACACAGAAACTTTTGCTAGCCAGATGACGTCTTGCATCTGCATAAACATGAGCGGACCCATCTTTCTTCAGTTCTGTTCCTGCTGTTGATCATCATCGGAAATGCTGTGGGAACATCGACCAACTAGCCATTGTAGTTTCCTTTTACCGTGGAAGAGGACCCCACAAAGAAAACATTTGATGAAGTTCTTGGAGAGGTACCCTGCACTCCATCCATCCATTATTTCTCCAGTTTATCCTGCCTTGGAGGATGCCACATTTGCTGCACAGTACAAACCTCTTTTCCAGCTGTACCAAGAAAGACTGGCAAGCAGTCTCCTGCTCCTTCTGTCGAGCCTTATTGTGCCAGTCAACCAGAAACTGATGTGGTGGATCTTACTTCGAGGGCATCTTTCAGCAAGCCATCACGGGTAGGACTATCAGGCACCAGGACCACATGGAAACCTTTCTAACTGGCAGTCTTAAGAGGGGGGCCGCCCACCTCCAATGTCCGTGCCAGACATCAGCCAATCCTATAAAAGGCAGGCGGCCCCCACACCATCCTTGGTTCTTTCCTGCCATCGACTAGCGCATGTCTGATCTCTGCTACCACCCCAGCTACAGTAGACAGCCATTTGTCTGTGTTTAACCATGATTTATTGTTTTTACCTTTTTTCTTAGTTTAACATTACAAGCAAACAGGCGGCTCCAATAAGTAACAGGGATAGAGCTGTGCAAAAACGCAGTACTAAAAAAGCAGATGTTTAGGCTGGCTACACAGTCTCTGTCCCGTGTGATATAATCCAGGCAGATACAGTAGGATAAAAGTTGAAAGTTTTATTTTGGCACCAACAAACTGCTCCAGTACCCCTCCACACAGTCAAACATTTTGCACAAAACACACGCTTTCTCGGAAATCTTGAGAAAGCGTGTGTTTTGCACGAACGTTTGACTCTGTTGGGAGGAGCACTGGAGCTGTTTTAGTGCTGAAATAAAACTTATAGGATCGTGGATATGTTCATCCACACTTCTTGGCATGTTCCTTTCCCTTTAAGAATCATCAGAAGGTCTTCAAGCTGGCTCCTCACACTCACCCAGGTGGTATATCCCTCGGCTCCATCCCAAAATGAGAGATATTCCTTCCCGCATTTTGTAGGCCCTGGCTTCAGTACCTTCGGTTATTCCGAAAATTCGTCTAGTTCGCATTGGCAAATGTATCTTCGATTATGGAAGAAAAGTCTTCCCCCAAATTTCGCGGTGTTAGTGCAGCAAGAAGATGTCTTTACCGATCCCCACCGTGTGCGTCTATTGCTTGGTGTGACCATGACACCTCAGTGCGATTTCCCCTTGCATTTCGCACTAACGTCCTAGGCGACCATCTAAGCACACCTGAAGTTGAGCGGGAAAAGACCCTCCAGTGAAATCAAGGAGGCTCAGTGGGCAGTTTTCGTGGCCATGGAATCCACCAAGCAGTTGGGCGCATGTAAGCGTTCGAGGAGGAAGCGGCTCATGCCGGGGAATCTTCCTCTCTGCGCTTCTTCGTTCCACTCAACCTGAGCTCCACTTTCTCGGGTTCTTTCCGAGAGTTGTGCCAGTTTCTCCCGACTAAAGGAGAGGGTCCTGCTGGCACGCACTCCTCTCGGTCCCATAAGCGGGAAAAGGAACTGGGATCAGCTTTCTCAGTGAAGACGTTCTTGGGATCGGGAGAGATCTCGGTCCCAGGAACCGGCACTCTCGACTTTGGTCGAAATTGCCTCTTCAGCCGCTGGCTTCTCGTCTTTGCCGTCTGGCCAGTCGACCGAAGTGTCTATTGACTAGGTTGAAATAATCATTGATCCGATTGACCCATTGTCACAGACTCCGGTCGACTATTCTGATTCTGGTCCTTTCTTTCCCAGACGAGGGGCCCAGTCCACTGGGAATCCTGTCGAAATAGTCTAGCGCTGAGAAATCAGCGGTCCTGCTGTTCCCGGCGGCAGATCGGCCTGTCCGATCTCGATCGAGGTCAGGACCCCTCGACAGACTGGTCGGGAAGAGCCAGAAGTGCTCAAAAAAGAGGAGACGCCGTCGGTCATCCTCTGATGAGGAGAGGCTCTGGCAGAAACTCTGGTGCTACAAGGATCTCATGTGGCAACAGCTGTTCTAGGATCGTGGATATGTTGTTCATCCACACTTACTGGCATGTCCCTTTCCCCTTTAAATCTTGCCTGAAGTCTTCAAGCTGGCTCCTCCCACCCACCCGGGTGGTATATACCTTGGCTTTGCCCCGTGACGCCAGATCTTCCTTTCCGCTGGAAGATGCAGGTTGTCTCCTTCGTGCTCACACATTTCGTAGGCCCTGGCTTAAAAAACTTCAGTTTTACCAAAATTTAAAATTGTTCGAGTTAGCGATCGCCTCTTCACGTCATCGATCATGGAGGAGAAATCTTCCCCTGGATTTCACCAGTGTCCTTGCGGTCAAAAAATTTCACACACCAATCCCCCACCTCACATGCGTCTACTGTCTCGATGTCGGCCATGACCCCTCGTCCTGCAGTTTTTGTCTAGCCTTCCATCCCAACATCCTGGGCGACTGCCTGACACGTCTTAAACTGGGGAGACCGGAGAAAAGGAATCCTCCGGTGAAGTCCAAGGAGGCTAGGTGGGCAGATTCCACCGAACAGCTGGAACGTATGAAGGCGTTGGAAGAAGCCGCCTGCACGTCGGACACTGGAAGCTTCTTCGTTCCGCTCAACCTGGGCTCCACATTCTCTTGCTCTTTCAAGGAGTTGTGCCAGTCTCTCCCCACCCGGGGTGAGGCGCCCGCAGGCTCGCACTCTTTCCAATCTTGAAAGCGAGATAAGGAACTGAGCATGCCTTCGTCTCGTCGAAGGCACTCTTGGGACCGAGAAAGGTCTCAGTCCCAGGAGCATGCGGTCACAACCTCTGTAGAGATCGCTTCCTCGGCCACAGGCTTCACGGATCTTCTGTCGGGCCAGTCGCCCTGCTGTCACCTACTCTGGTCGACTCTTTGGAAAGGACTCTGGTCCTTGTCTTCCCTGGTGAGGGGACCCAGCCCGTTGGTGTCCCCATCGAGGAACCGGTTCCGGATCCCCAGGTCTCACCAGTCCCACAGGTGTCTCGCGAGCGTCCGAGTCAGCGAGCCCGATCTCAGTCGAGTTCTAGAACCCCCTTGTCCGGACAGCCGAGGAAGAGCCATAAGCGCTCCAAAAAGAGGAAACGTCACCGGTTGTCCTCGTCCTCCTCAGATGAGGAGAGGCTCTGACGGAAACTCAAGTGCTACGAGGACCTCATGTGGCAACAGCTGATTTTGTCCGGGCACAAGCAGACTTGGACTCCTACCCCAGCCATTACTTGGCTTTCGCCTCCTAGGCCGAAGCCAACCCCCTTGGAACTGGAAACCTTAGGTTCCCCCACTCGCGGGGCCGGCGTGAATTCCGGTTCGGCCTATACCGGTCTCTCCACAGATAGTGGTGGAGGAGCCGCCGCCTGAGCAGCCTATGGAAGGGGCTCCTTCCAAAGAGGACCAACCAGATACTGGACTTCCCTGACGTCTGTCGGTCAGCCCGGATCGCACTCGGCGGGTCGAGGGTGATTTGGGAGGCATGCCGCTATACCCAGACTCTTTGGACTCTGTGACTGGGCTTCACTGTCATCCCAGGGATGATGAGTCGTCCGTTGGCACAGGAATGGAGGAAGGTACTTCCTCCTTCCAAGGGATCCTTCTCCTCATCTCTGATTCCACTGGGTTACCTCTGGAACCCATCCAAAAAAAGGCAGAGTACCCTCTCACGGATATCCTCAAGAGAGGGGATATACCAACAGAGGCCTTTTCTGTGGCCAAGGCCATTGTTGGTCCGGCGCTCAAACTATGTCAGCGTCCTGCCTCATGTCCAGCACAGTCTGCCCGCATGGCCTGCAAGTATGTGGTGCCCATGGGGTCCCTTGCAGGGTTCACAGAACACTTTTCAGCCGAGAGCTTGGTGACCGTTTGTGTTCAGGCGTACTGGCAGTTCTGCCGACACTGACCGACCTACCGACAGTCCAAGCACTTGAACCATTTGGCATGGAAGGTCTGTGCGGCTTTCTCCTTGGGCCTTCGTCAGGCAAGTTTGGCCATCATAATGGCACATTTATCTAATGCCCTTCTTGGGTCATTAGATGAAGTCTTACCACATCTCCCCACGGACATGCAGACCACGGTTAAGCAGGTCTGAGATCAGGGCCAGGCTGTTGCCAGACAGCAGCTCCAGATGGCCCTGGACATTGGGGACTCTTGTGCCTGCTTGATGGTAGCCGCAGTTGCCTGTTGCCGCAGGGCTTGGCTGAGGCTGTCCTTCCCGGCGGATACTCAGCACAAATTAGCTGATGTGCCCTTCCTTGGGACCAACTTGTTCGGCCCAGGAGTGGCCGGTCACCTACAGTGCATAGAGCAGTCCAATGCCACCTTGGACGCCACTGCTGCTACGTTCTTCGGGCAAGAACCAGCAGGACAAAAAGCCTTTCTAGGAGCATGGATATGTTCATCCACACTCTTTGGCATGTCCCTTTCCCTTCAAATCTTGCCGGAAGTCTTCAAGCTGGCTCCTCCTACCCACCTGGGTGGTATAACTCTCGGCTCCGCCCCATGACGCCAGATCTTCTTTTCTGCTGGAAGATTCAGGTTTCCTCATGCTAATTCTAGCAATTGTAGGCCCTGGCTTCGCAACGTCTGTTTTTACTGCATTTATCTCTTAAACTTGTTCGAGTTGTCTATTCCGATAATAGCGCATCGGATATGGAGGACAAGTCGCTCTCCGGATTTTGGCGGTGTTCCTGCAGCCAGAAAATGTCACGCACCGATCCCCACCTTACCTGTGTGTACTGCCTAGGTGTCTGTCATGACACCACCACCTGCACCTTTTGCTTAACCTTCCATCCTAACGTTTTGGATGACCGCATGGCGCGCCTTAAGCTGGGGAGACCAGAGAAAAGGAATCCGCCAGTGAAATCGAAGGAGGCGAGGTGGGCGGTTTCTGCAGCCACAGGGTCTGCCGAACAGTTAGAGCAAATGAAGGCTTTAAAGGAAGAAGCTGCTCAGGCTTCGGCCAGCCAGAGTTTTTTTCGTTCCTCTCAACCTCTGCTCCACCTTCTCAGGTTCCTTTAAGGAGGTGTGCCAGTCTCTCCCCACCAGGGGTGAGGCGCCCTCGGGCTCGCACTCCTCCCGCACTCTCAAGAGGGACAAGGATCCGAAGTCTTCCTCCAGAAGACACTCCTGGGACCGAGAGGTCTGAGTCCCAGGAAACGGCAGTCTCGACTTCGGTCGAGATCGCTTCCTTGGCCGTCTGCTTCACGGATCTTCCGTCTGGCCAGGCATACACTGAGGCATCGGCTGAACCGGCCGAGATTTTTCTCTAGCCGATCGAGCCACTTTCATTGATTCCAGTCGACGATTCTCTAGAGGACACCTTTCCTCTTTCCCCGATCACGAGACACCTCCTGTGGGTGTCTTGATCGAGGGAATCGAACTGTAACCTCGATTTTCAGAGTCCGGTTTCCCCCGATCGACCTAACTGGCCCCGTTGGTCTTGATCAAGGACTCTGTCTTCTTCAACTGGAAAATCGAAGAAAGGCCACCGGCATTCAAAAAAGAAGCGCCACTGCAGATCCTCATCCTCCTTGGACGAGGAGAGGCTTCAACGGAAACTCCATCGACGCTATGAGGAGCTCATGTGGCAACAGCTGATTTTAGCCGGGCAGAAGCCGGCTACGCCATCAGCCCCAGCCATTACTTGGCCTGCGCCTCAAGGGCCTTCTCCGGAACCGAAAGCTCCGGTTCCTCCACCTGGAGGGGCCAGTCCGTATTCCAGCTAGGCCCATACCGGTCTCACCACCTATTAGGATGGAGCCACCGCCCAAGCAGCCCCCCAGTGGGGCTCCTTCCAAAGAGGACCGTCCAGACACCGGGTTTCCCCGTCTGTCCATCACGGTCACCCCAGATCGCCCTCTGCGGATCGAAGGGGACATGGGCGGGAGACCACTGTACGCAGACTGATCAGATTCAGATACCGCCGGTTTGCACTCCCATCCTACTGATGAGTCACTCTCGGCGGCCTTGGAGGAAGGCTGTTCCTCCTTTCAGGGCATTCTCTGCCTTATCTCCGACTCTACCGGGATGCCATTGGAGTCCATCCAAAAAAAGGCGGAGTACCCCCTTACTGATATACTTAAGGGGGGGGGGATACCCCGACAGAGGCCTTTCCAATAACGGAAGCCATTACTGGTCCATCTCTTGAGCTTTGCCAGCATCCAGCTTCCTGCCCAGCACAGTCTGCCTGTATGGCCTGTAAGTACGCAGTGCCTATGGGATCCCTGCCGGGATTCACGGAGCATCCCTTGTCTGAGAGCCTGGTGACTGCTTCCGTTTTTCAGACTTACTGGTAGCTCGGCTGACACTGACCGACCTCCGGACAAAGAGTCCAAGAACATGGGCCACTCTGCCCGTAAGGTCTGCGCGGCCTCTTCCTTGGGCCTTCGTCAGGCCAGTTCAGCTGTAATCATGGCACACTTCTCCCATGCCCTCTTAGGTTCATTGGATGAAGTACTTCCTCACCTCCCCGTGGACATGCAGACCACGGTCAAGCAAGTCTATGATCAGGGCGGTGCTGTTGCCAAACAGCAGCTCCAGACAGCCCTGGACATCTGGGATTGTTGTGCCTGCTCTTCAGCAGTCGCAGTGGCCACCCGCCACAGGGCCTGGCTGAGGTTATCCTCCTTTCCAGCGGATACCCAGCACAAGTTAGCTGATGTGCCTTTCCTTGGTACTGACTTGTTCGGCCCAGGAGTGGCAGGCCACCTTCAGCGTATTGAGCAGTCCAATGCCACCTTGGACGCCACTTCTGCTAAGGATTCCTCGGGCAAGAACCAGAGGAAGAGGAAGCCTTTTTCATCAGTCCTCCCCTGCGGTCAGGCAGTCCTCCTGTCAAGGAGGTCAGCAGCAGGCTCAGGCTTGGCGCCCTAGGCCCAAGCAGGGTCCTCAACAGCCCCATAAAGGAGGCCAAGGCACTGGTCCAGGAGCTTCCTTCTCCTCCTCCTCTAAGCCTGCTCAGTGACTGGTTGGGGGTTGCCACCCCTACACCTGTCACGCCTGCCCTAGGTCCTCCGGTGGGGGGTCGGCTCCGCCAATTTCTTTCCGCCTGGTCCGATATCACTTCGGACAGGTGGGTTCTGAGAGTGGTAGGGCAGGGACTGCCTCTGGAATTCCAGCAGTACCCGCCCAGCCGAGTTCGCGCCCCTCGGGAGGAAAGGATCTCAACTCGCACGCAGTTGGCTCTTTGAGATGACATAGCTCAGCTCCTCCGCAAGGAGGTGGTAGCTCCAGTGCAGGATCCGCCTGTAGACCCAAGCTTTGTATCTAGGGACTTCCTTGTGCCCAAGCGGATGGGAGGTTGGCACCCCACCTAGGTCACCCGCACCACACTCAGTATCTGGTCACCACCTTCCGGATGGTAACTTCGGAACCAGATCCTTACCATCCCTGGGTGAAACGTGGTTACCTTCCTGGATCTAGGCGACATGATTTTCACGTCCCAATCAAATCCATCCCACCACTGATTCCTCCACTTCAGGATCGAGAGGACCTAACCATATTCCGAGCCATGCCGTTCGGCTGTCATGTGACCCCTCGGGTCTTCACCAAATGCATTGCAGTGGTGGCAGCCCTTCTTTGGCGTTGGAGTTCGAATTTACCCATATCTCTATGACTGACTCTTGGCGGATTCCTCCCTTCAGGAGGTGGAGAGATCCAGGGACCTGGCTCTCAGAACCTGCTCTCAGCTTGGCTTCCTGATCAACAAGGCCAAGTAAGAACTTGTGCCATCTCAGGTGATGGGCTTCATTGGGGCAGAGCTTGGCTCCCGTTGGACAGGGCGGAAGGTTCTTTCCTCCTTTGCCCTATCATTTCTGGTTGGGCTCTTGCGCCCTACCCAGGACTTACTGCACCTTCTGTGTTACATGGCAGCATGCACCTCAGTGGTCCGTTGGGCCAGGTGGCACATGCGCCCCCTTCAATGGGAGCTGGCCACCCAGTGGACTCAGCACTACGGTCATTTCGACCAGCTGATCACTGTAACCCAGAAGATGTGGGACGCTCTCCAATGGTGGACCGCCCCAGAATGGCTGCAGGAGGGGTTCCTGTTTCTCCACCCCGAGCAGACTGTTGTTCTCACGACTGATGCCTTTCTCATGGGCTGGGGAGACCACATGGGGGACAACAGGGCCCACGGGTTATGGACCCCCCAAGGAGTCCCGATGCCACATCAACCTGTTGGAGCTCAGAGTAGTCGGACTGGCACTGTCAGCATTCGCTCCTCAGCTCTGGGGTCAAGTGGTTCAAGTCCAGACGGACAATACCACTACTATGTACTACCTCAACAAACGGGGAGACATGCACTCCCGTCTGCTGTGCAAGGAGGCGCTCCGCATCTGGACCCTTGTCAGCCAGTTGGAGGCGGATCTTCCAGCCATCCATGTGACAGGAGTCTCGAACCAGCTGGCGGATGCTCTCAGCCGCATAGGCCAGACATCCCATGAGTGATCTCTCCATCCAGAGGTAGCTTAAAGTCTATTCTCCCATTAGGGCAAACCCTTGGTGGACCTGTTTGCCTCCAGGGAGAACGCCAAGCTGAGTCTGTATCATGCCTGTCCCCCTCAGCAGGGCTTGGTGCAGGGGGATGTCTTTTCGAGGCCCTCTCATTTCCCTTGATCCACAAGGTGTCACTCAAGGTGAGGAGGGACAAGGCGAAGGTTATTCTGGTAGCCCCAGATTGGCCGCGCCAATTCTGGTACCCAGATCGCCTCAGCTGCAGGCCCCTGGAGCAGCTTTGTCCACTCCCGGACCTGATATCTTTGAACCAGGGGAAGGTCTTCCATCTGGACCTTTAATCCCTGCACCTCACAGCCTGGTACCTGAGCAGCTAGAGTTCCGGGCTCTGGGTCTTTCCGAGGATGTCTACACTGTGGTGGAGGCATCTCGTATGGAATCGACCAGGAAATGTTATGCGTATCCCCTCCGGTGTGTGAACCTCCATCTCCATGGGATCTACTGCTGCTACTGGCAAAGCTCATGGGCAAGCCATTTGAACCCATGTACAAGTGTGAGCTGTCACACTTGTGAAAGACAACCTTCTTGGTGGCTGTTACGTCAGTCAGAAGGACAGGGGAGCTCCAGGAGCTTTCTGTGGACTCCCCTCATCTGGTTTTCCACAGGGACAAAGTTGCGTATCCCCTCCGGTGTGTGAACCTCCATCTCCGTGGGATCTACTGCTGCTACTGGCAAAGCTCATGGGCAAGCCATTTGAACCCATGTACAAGTGTGAGCTGTCACACTTGTGAAAGACAGCCTTCTTGGTGGCTGTTACGTCAGTCAGAAGGACAGGGGAGCTCCAGGAGCTTTCTGTGGACTCCCCTCATCTGGTTTTCCACAGGGACAAAGTTGTCTTGCGCCCCAACCCGAAATTCCTTCTGAAGGTGGTGCCAGAGTTTCACCGTAACCAAGTTTTTGACTCTGCCAGTATACTACCCTAATTACTCCTCTGAGGCCGAATACAGGCTCCATACTTTGGACCTGAGACATGCTCTCTGCTGTTATAAGGAGAGGACCACGGAAATTCCTGGAGAGATTCGCCAGCTGTTTGTCACCAACTACGCTGAAGCCGCTTCTGGGAGACCTGCAGCCAAACAGACCATTGCAAGATGGATTACATCATGCATAGGTCTGTGCTATGAGTTGGCGGGCAAGAAGCCTCCCAGAGGGATAAGAGCTCATTCTACCTGCCATACTGCTGCATCGGTGGCTGCTTCCAGGGACATCCCTATCCAGGAAATCTGTCAGGCTGCTACCTGGAAGTTGGCAAACACCATCATCACCCACTACCACATCGACCTTGAGTCGCGCTGGGATGCTGGTTTTGGGGCCTCAGTTCTCCAATCTCTGTTCCCGAAATAGGGGGTGTGCGCCTTGCCTCCCTCCTCCCGGAGTCTGCCATTAAGTGTGGATGAACAACATATCCACGATCCTAGAACAGGTTACTCACCTGTAACAGTAGTTCTAGGAGTGGTATATATTGTTCATCCACACGGACCCACCAGACCTCCCCGGACGCACACTACCTGGCTTCCAGTGGGCTAAAAACTGGCATCACAGGGCGAAGCCGAGGTATGCACCACCCAGGTGGGTGGGAGGAGCCAGCTTGAAGACTTCCAGCTAGATTTAAAGGGGAAAGGGACATGCCAGTGTGGATGAACAACATATACCACTCCTAGAACTACTATTGCAGGGGAGTAACCTGTTCATTTAGACCGGTCACAAGCCGACACCAGCTTCTACCCCAGCCATTACTTGGCTTTTGCCTCCCAGACCGAAGCAGACTCCTTTAGAGCCAATTAAGTTGGTTCCCCCACCACTGGAGCCGGCGAAACCTCCGGTTTAGCTTAAACCGGTCTCTCCACCAATAACAGTGGAACCACCGCCCAAGCAGCCTGTGGTAGGGGCTGCTTCCAAGGAAGCTAGACCAGACACCGGCCTTCCCCGGTGACTTTCGGTCACCGTCACCCTAGACCACCCTCGACAAGTCAAAGGTGACCTGGGCGGTCGACCATTGTATCCGGATTCCTCGGATTTGGACGAGACCAGCCTACAGCGTCTAAAGCGTATGATACGCTTGGTCACACAGTCCTGTTGAATATGTTAAAGGACGTTGGCCTCGACCAGCTGGCGCTGAACTGGTTTAAGGAATATTTGATTGGTAGGACCCAGCAAGTTGCGTTAGGAAAGTTTACATCCCAGTTTGCATTGGTTAAATATGGGGTCCTTCAGGGCTCAGTGCTGGGTCCGCTCTTGTTTAACCTGTATGCGAATGGTGCTGGAGCTGTCCTAAGGGAGGTGAGGGCACCACTCGTATGCAGATGTGATTTAGTATGCAGAAGGTGCTTCAAAGGGACTTTGATATTTTACAGGAGTATTATAAGTCATGAAACTTAATATTAAAAAATCACAAGTTATGCTTTTCAGAAATCAGATAGTTGCAATAAACACACTTTAAATCAAAACATCTTCTAAAATACTAACAGGTGAACTCGTATAGATATTTGGGAGTATCACTGGATATAAATCTAAGGTGGGAAATACATGTGGATAACTTGGTGAAAAGATTACATAGATTAGGAGCGTTGTACAGACTGAAAAGATGTATACCAAATAAAGCCAGGGAACATAACTGTACAATAATTCCACTGTTTGACTACGGGGACATAGTATATCCCAGTGCGTCAAACGTACTGGAGAGGTTGGATATAGCCTTGAATAGATTTGCCAGGTTTGTATTAGCTGCTCCTCGTTTGACACCTCGGAGCACTGTGTACAGTGTTCTAAACTGGAGTAGTCTTACGGAGCGTAGAAACTTGCATATATTGTACTTAATTCATCAATGCTTAAAGAAAAAGTCCCCACCTTATTTGGACAATTTGTTTAAAATCCCTCATCTGAAGTAGGTTTGCGATCAGCACAAAATCTGGAATTGGAAATCCCAAAAAACTAGAACAGCAAAAGGGAACTCTGCACTACAAGTTAGTGGGCCCAAGCTTTGGAATGGGATACCAGACTACTTGAGAACAAAATAATTGCACCATGGAATAAGATTAAAAGGTGGCTACGTCAAAGTCCTATTCAACCAATTGTGGCTGTAACTAAAAGTTTGCTCTCTTTATGGTCGCTCTTCATTACTTATTGACGTGTCTAGTCATTCTGTACAAGAAGTATGTTTAACACTAGGACAATGTTTTAAAACAAAAGAAGGAAACTCATTAGGGCTTATTAGTAAGTTATATGTGTGTCTGACATTGTTTTATTTTGTATGATGTGGGTTTTATAGAGCTATGTGTATTTATGAACGTGTGTTGTATGTTATGGACCCCATTGTAAATGAGTAACCATTCAACGGGATATCCTTTTTCTTGTACTTGTAAGGAATAAACTTATACAAACAAACATTCTCATCACAGGGATGATGAATCGGCTGGTGGGATAGAGACGGAGGAAGGTCCTGTGTCCTTTCAGGGCATTCTGCACCTCATCTAAGTCTACAGGGATGCCCCTGGCAGCTATCTAGAAAAAGGCGGATACCCTCTCACGGACATCCTTAAGAGAGGGGATACCCCGACAGAGGCCTTTCTTGTGGCCGAGGCCATAGTTGGCCCGGCCTTACAACTTTGGCAGCGCCCTGCCTCTTGTCCAGCTCAGTCTGCCTGCATGGCTCACAAGTATGTGGTGCCCATGGGGTCCCTTGTGGGGTTCACAGAGCACCCTTCAACTGAGAGCCTGATGACTGCCTCTGTATTCAGGCGTACTGGCAGTTCTGCCAACACTGATCAACACCCCCCCCCCACCCCGAGAAGGAATCCAAAAACTTGGATCATTCGGCTCAGAAGATCTATGCTGCCTCATCTTTAGGCCTCCATCAGGCAAGTTTGGCTGTCATTGTGGCACACTTCTCCCATGCCCTCTTGGGGTCTTTGGATGAAGTCCTCCCACGTCTCCCCATGGACATGCAGGGCTCTCGCCAAGCAGCAGCTCTAGACTGCCCTAGACATTAGAGACTCTTGTGCCCGCTCGTTGGCAGCTGCAGTTGCCTCTCGCCACAATGCTTGGCTGAGGCTCTCCTCTTTCCCAGAAGATACGCTGCACAAACTAGCTGATGTGCCTTTCCTGGGCACCGATCTCTTTGGCCCTGGTGTGGCTGGTCACCTTCAGCATATTAAGCAGTCCAATGCTACCTTGAATGCCACTTCTGCTAAAGGTTTTCTGGGTAAGAAGCAGCAGAAGCCGCCTTTTCGGCGCCCTTCCCTGCGGCCCAGCAACCCTCCTTTCAAACAGGGCAGCAGTAGGCTCAAGCTTGGCGCCCAAGCCCGGGCCTTCCCAGGTCCATAAAGGAGGCAGAGGTTCAGGTCCTGAATCATCTTCCTCCAAGCTTTCTCAGTGACAGGCCGGGGGCTGCAACCCCCTCTCCCGTCACTAGCTCTGGGTCCTCCCATGGAGGGGGGGCCAGCTCCGCTACTTCTTTTCCTCCTGATCCGCTATCACCACGGACAGGTGGGTCTTGGAGGTGGTCGGTCAGGGACTGCTCTGGAATTCGACCAGTACCCTCCAAGCCGAGCCTCCACCTCTCAGGAGGAAAGAGTATCTGCCCATACTAAGTCTGCTTTCTGAGACAAGCTCGCTCAGCTCCTCCTTAAGAAGGCAGCAACTCCAGTGGCGGATTTTCCAGCAGACCCAGGCTTTGTCTCCAGGTACTTCCAGGTGCCTCTGTCCCAGATCATACCATCCTTGGTGCGAAACATGGTTCTGTTCACTGGATCTGCAGGACATGTTCCTTCACGTCCCGGTCCGTCCGTCTCATTGGCAGAGCCATGCCGTTTGGCCTGCCATCTGCCTCATAAGTCTTCAAATGCATCACTGTGGTGGCAGCCTATCTCAGACATTGAGGGGGGTCATAATTTTACCCCTACCTCGACGATTGGCTCTTAGCAGGTCCCACCTATCAGGAGATGGAGATGTCCAGGGACCTGGCCCTCCAGACCTGCTCCCATCTCTGCCTCCTGAATGAGGTCAAGTCGGAACTCGTGCTTTCCCAGGTGATGTGCTTCAATGGGGCAGAGCTCGACTGTCGTCAAGCCAGAGCTCAGCTTCCAGCACACAGGGCAGAGGTTCTCTCCTCCTTTGCCCAATCATTTTGGGTTGGGCATTTGCACCCTGCCCAGGACTTTCTGCGCCGTCTGGGTTACATGGCGGCATGCACCTCAGTGGTCGGCTGGGCCCGGTTGCACATGCGCCCCCTCCAATGGGAGCTGACCACCCAGTAGTCTCAGAGATATGGTCATTTCGACCAGCTGATCACTGTAACCCAGAAGATGTTGGACGCTCTCCAATGGTGGACCGCCCCAGACTGGTTGCAGGAAGGGATCCAGTTTGTCTGCTCCAAGCAGACGGTCATCCTTACGACCAGTGCCTCTCTCATGGGCTGGGGAGCCCACATGCGGGACAACAGAGCCCACGGGTTCTGGACCCTTGATGCCATATCAACCTGTTGGAACTCAGAGCAGTCAAACTGGCACTGTCCGCTTTAGCTCCTCAGCTCCAGAGTTGAGTGGTTCAAGTCCAGACGGACAATACCACGACCATGTACTGCCTCAACAAACAGGGCGGCACGCACTCCTGTCTACTGTGCAAGGAGGTGCTCCACATCTGGACCCTTGTAAGCCAGTTGGAAGCAGATCTCCCAGCCATTCATGTGGCAGGAGCCTCAAACCAGCTGGCGGATGCTCTCAGCTGCATAAGACAGACATCCCACAAGTGGTCTCTCTCTCTCTCTCTCTCCAGAGGTAGCTTACAGTCTGTTCTCCCGTTGGGGCAAACCGATGGTGGACCTGTTTGCCTCCAGGGAAAACACCAAGCTGAGACCGTATCATGCCGGCCCCCTCAGCAGGGCTCGCTGCAGGGGGATGCCTTCTCGAGGCCGTGGACCCCAGGCCTTCTCTGCGCCTTCCCTCCATTTCCCTTTATCCACAAGGTGTTACTCAAGGTGAGGAGGGACAAGGCAAAGATGATTCTGGTAGCCCCAGACTGGCCGTGCCAGTTCTGGTGTCCAGATCGCCTCAGCTGCAGGCCCCCAGAGCGGCTTTGTACACGCCTGGACTGGATATCTCTGAACCGGGGGAAGGTCTTCCATCCGGACCTTCAATCCCTGCACCTCGCAGCCTGGTACCTGAGCAGCTAGAGTTCCGGGCTTTGGGTCTTTCCAAAGATGTCTACACTGTGATGGAGGCTTTCAGAAAGGAATTGACCAGGAAATGTTATGCCTTCAAATGGAAAAGGTTTTCCATTTGGTGTCAGGGTAACGGTCTGGACTACTTGCCCTGTATTGTGGATAACATTCTCAACTACCTTTGGTCTCTCTCCAAAGGGGGTCTTAGGTCATTGACCCTTGGGGTGCACCTGGCAGCCGTTTCTGCTAACCGGGTGCGGGCCTGTCAGCCGACATTGGCGCAGGAGTATGTGGTTGGACACTTTTTTCGAAGGCCTGGATCACATATCCCTTCCAGTGCATGAACCCCGTTGGATTTGTTGCTGGTTTTGGAAAAGCTCATGGGCACGCATTCGAACCCATGCACAAGTGTGAGCTCTCACACTTGTGGAAGACTGCCTTCCTGGTGGTTATCACATCAGCCAGAAGGACAGGGGAGCTCCAGGCACTGTCGGTGGACTCCCCTTGTCTGGTCTTTCACAGGAACAAAGTTGTCCTGCACCCCCACCCAAAATTCCTTCTGAAGGTGGTGTCAGAGTTTCACCTTAACCAGGTATTGACTCTGCCTGTATACTACCCTAATTACACCTCTGATACAGAGTGCAGGCTCCATACTTTGGACCCGAGACGTGCGCTCTCCTATTATAAGGAGAGGACAGCAGAAATTTGCAGAGGTTCGCCAGCTGTTTGTCGCCTACGCTGAAGCTGCTTCTGGCAGACCTGCAGCCAAATGGACCATAGCAAGATGGATTACATCATGCATAGGTCTGTGCTATGAGTTGGTGGCAGAGCTCATTCAACCCGCCATACTTCCAGGGAAATCCCTATCGAGGAGATCTGCTGAGATCTGGTGACATGGGGCGGAGCCGAGGGATATACCACCTGGGTGAGTGGGAGGAGCCAGCTTGAAGACCTTCCAGCAGCACTTAAAGGGACATGTCAAGAAGTCAGTCAATCAGTATCTTTATTTATCCAGGTGAACATCGTTGAGCAAGCTTATTTACAAGATGGACCTGGTTGGCTCCGGGTCAAATGGTGCAATGCATACAGAGATACTTACAATACAGCCAAATAACACAAGTATAAAAAACAATGCAAGTAAGTACTCAATGTTAACATCAGTCATGTCAGTTCAGAGTGCTTCTGTAATATTTAAGGAGGACATAAGATGAGGCTTAGTAGGGAGAAGTGGATCGGCTGCTCGTGTTGGGAGCTGACACAAGCAAAGAATTTCAAAAGAAGTGTAATCACACAGTATCCCTAGGTGTAACACTTTAAATAGAAAGATAAGGGTCTTAACAGTCAAGGAGAAAAGTAATTACAGCTCTTTTTTGGCAAATTTCAGCATGGAAATCAGATTTATGCTTGGTTTAGAACAGACACAGAAGCAGACTGCAGGAACCAGTTGGAAGCCAACACTGAAGAGCACTCTCGTTCTGATTGGATGGCTGCTAATGGAGAGTCCAAGCTTGGAGTTCTCAGGTGGCAGTAGAGATAGCGCCAACTGCCCAGTGCCCTGGGTTTTCCCCATGTATGGGCAGGGATCCTGTGGAGAGAGATCCTTGGCAGGGGATGGAAGAAGGGGTCAGTATAAGTACTGGACCATGGATAATGGAGCATCTGAACCAGTGGAAGGACCAAAACAGCAAGAGGAGAGTTGGGTATTCCTTGATGCCTAAAGACTGGCCCAACCACAGAAATTCAGAAAGTATAATCAGAGTCCCAACCCTTTGGCACTCTAAACAGGAAAAAATAGAGGTCATAACTGTTGGGCAATAAGTAAGTGAAGCTCTTTTTGTGCAAGTTTTAGACGGAAGATCAGACTTTAGCTTAGTATTGAGGGAAACGCTCTTGTTCCGATTGGGTTTCAGCAATGCCGAACCTCGCTAGTAAGGAGTCCGTTCTGGGTGTCTCGGGCGGTGGCTATGGAAATGACAGCCGCCCAGTATCCACATTTCTCCCACCTGAGGGGCAGGGAGCCCCTGAAGGGCTAGTCTACTGCAGGGAAGAGGGGGGGACAAAGGAAAGAGATAGTAAGAGTGGAATGCAGTGGAAAGGGAGTACGAAGATGAAATGGGGCAGTTAAATGGTACAGGGTAGGGGGAATAAGAGCCACAGATTAAGCAGTATGTAAAAGCAGGGTGAGTAAGGTGTAATGGACTCAAAAGCCATGAAGAGAGAACCCTACATGGATTTCTAGATTGGGGGGGGGAGGGGACATTCAAGGCATAAGACTCTCAGTGTTAAGGTCACCAAAGGTTACAAGCGATCATAAATTCAACTACGCACAGAGGGCAGCAGCCTGATGCTTCGGACTAAAATTAGAGGCTGGGGTAGCAATTGTATGGCTCACACACATACCGAGCATATAGAGATTTAACATCATTCATACTGCGGAGGCAGCTTAATTTCAGTAATTTTTGTACTTTGTTCCACAATGTTGGCAACAGGAAACTAATGGCCACTCTGCCATAGCGAGAGGAAGCCTTGGGGATACATACTGTGATGTAGGATATGCTTCTTAGGGTATATGTCCCTGGCTCACTTAGTGGCAGACAGTCTATTGTACATTGTGGAAGCTGCTTCAAGAAGAGACTATAAGTCCAAAGGACTGTGTTTCTGTTACGCCTTAACATAAGAGAGGACCACCCTACGGCTTTGTACAAGGAACAATGATGGGGAGACCAGTAATAAACCGGATGGCCCTGTGGTAAAACATATCCAACTTTGCAAGCAAGGCTTTGGGACATTGACTGTAAAGGAAATCTGCATAATCGATCAGCGAAAGAAAAGTAGTTTGGACAAGATGCACTTTTGCATCTCTAGTAAGAGTTAATTCTAAAGAATAGCCCAGCCTCTGCCTTAACTTCTTTACAAGGTCCTCGACATGCTCAGTGAATGATAAATTATGGTCTAACCACACACCTAGGTATTTAAACTTTGAGACAAACTCCAGTTTCTCTCCAAGAATTGTGGTTGTCTGAGGTAGTGCTCCAGAGCTGGCCGGATTCATCACACGGCTATAGGGTGAGAACAAAATTGCTTTTTTTTTTTTTTTGGCATTTAGAAGATGTTTTTTTATGGAGGAGCTGGTTAAATTCCTCCTGGAGGTCGGCACAAGCGGCTTCAGGTGTCTGACGACTTGTATATACAACCGTGTCATCAGCAAACAGGTGTATGTTGGCCTTGTTAATACTCTCATCAGTGTTAACAGCGAATAGTAAGGGAGCAAGTATGGATCCTTGCGGTACTCCCTTCAGTAGAGGTTTGTGTGGGGATAGCTCACCCTCCTCCTTAATTTATTGACGCAGTCTTACAAGGTACTCAGTAAACCAATGCAAAGAAACCGAGTCCAGGCCTATACTCTTCAGAGAAGAGAAGCAGGCTGTGATCCACTGTATCAAAAGCCTTACTAAAGTCTAGAAATACAGCACAGACAGTTTCTGCTGTCCAGTTCTCGGTACCAATCATTTGTTACTTTGGCAAGGGCCTAAAATAGTGCTGTGTTTAGTCCTAAAGCCAGATTGCATAGGGTTTAGTAGGTTATTGGATTCGAGGTAGTCCCTTAGTTGGTTGCTGACAATCTTTTTCCAGAAGTTTCGGCAAAGTTGGCGGGAGGGAAATTGGTCTATAATTGTTGAGGTCACAGGGATCCCCTGATTTAAACAAGGGGATGACATGAGCAATTTTCCAGATCTGGGGAATAAGCCCTTGGGACAATGATAAGTTAATAAAGTGGGTGATAGGAGCAGCTCGGACACAATAGGCGATTTTAAGGAAATTAGTATCCAAAGAATCAGTACCAGCACTTTTCTTAATATCCAATTGGAGCATAAGGTCTTCAGCCTCTTTCACAGAGACCGGGTGGAACAAGAAGTTAGGTACCGGGGCAGGAGAGTCTGAGCATGGGACACTTAATTGGGAGCGGACCAGGGATGCAGGGGAATTGTCGAAAGCAAGACCAGCTGTGGCAAAATGATTGTTAAATGCATCTAGGATTCCCGGTTTAGCACTGGTAGTTGTGCTCCCAGTTGTAATCTGAGGTGGCAAGGAATTACCAGGCATATATCAGGACATGCCCTTGATTGTCCTCCAGAATTTGGAGGAGCACTTTGCTGCAGAATCCAATTCGGTAAGATAAAATGCTGCTTTAGCATCTTTGACTATTTTTGTACAAGCATTGCGTGCCCTTCTGATTTGACACCAGTCTTGTCAAGCTTAGTCCGGTGAGCTTTTTTCCACAACTTATCCCTACCAAGCAATGCAACTTTCAGCTCGGCAGAGAACCTATGACATGTTTTCTACATGAATTTTTACCATAGGGGCATACATATTTAGGGCCCCAACAAGTATATCATGGAAAATATCATATGCCGAGTTAACTGTGTTAGCTAAGAAGTCTTGCCAACATGGCGAGTGTTCCAACTCACATAGCCACATCAAAGTTACGACGGGACCTTTTTGTAAGAGATTTAGCTGTGTCCTATATGATGCAGTGATCTGAACACAGCAATGAGACAATGGTCACTGACATCAGCAAAGAAGCTTCCAGCATGTGAGAAGAGATGAGGTTTATCGACTAAAATAACATCCAGCAGTGTGCTGTTGCTCATGTTCTTTTTGGATGTGTGGGTTCGTGAATTAGTTGCACCAACCCATGGGAATCGCAGAAAGTTTTTTAAGGGTGAAGCAGACTTCGATAACCAGTCAAAATTAAGGTCCCCTAGGATGATGGTTTCAAGGTTTTGTTTCTCCATAATAGAGCCAAGGTGTGTAAGAAGGAGTGTACCAGCAGATGGGGGTCTATAGCAACCAATCACTCTGAGGGCAAGGGAAGTAGATAAATCTATCTTCAGGGTCAAACGCTCATTCATTCTTGACAGAAGTAGAATCCAGGCAGGATGTTGTAAACCTTTCCCTAATGAACACTGCCACACCACCTCCCCTAGTAGGCCTGTCTGTTCTGAATAACTGGTAGGAAGGAATACTAATCTCCCTGTCCTGAGAGGCTGGACTAAGCCAAGATTCAGAAATTACCAGAACATCTGTCGGAGTATGGCTGGCCCACGCCTGAATCATGGAGAACTTTTTTGGGAGGCTGTAGACATTAACATGCCAGAAACTCATGCCTTTAAGACGAGCAGCATCTGAGGGGGATGTAATGGTAGCAATAGGACCAGGGTTTAGCTCAATGTTACCTGACCATAACAGTAACAAAAGTAATATCTTTGATTGATAGAGCGGTGATAGTTTAAGAATCCTAGTACGTCTATGGCTTGCCAGGTTGGGTACATGTACCACTCCTAGAACTACTGTTGCAGGTGAGTAAATACAGGTTACTCACCTGTAACAGGAGTTCTAGGAATGGTATATGTTGTTCATCCACACTATCTGGCAGGTTCCTTGCCGCTTTAAATCTTGCCGGAAGGTCTTCAGTTAGCTCCTCCCACCCACCCGGTGGTAAACTCGGCTCCGCCCCATGACGCCAGATCTGCCCGCTGGAAGCTCAGGGTTGTGCGCAGGCCGGGAGGTTAGAGCTGTAGGATGAACAACATATACCATTCCTAGAACTCCTGTTACAGGTGAGTAACCTGTATTTCTAGGGACATGGATATGTTGTCTATCCACACTATCTGGGCAGACTCCTAGCAGTTCTCCCGGGAGGAGGAGGCAAGGCGCACACCCCTAATACTTACTTGGGGAACAAAGATTGAGAACCGAGGCCCCAAAACCAGCATCCCAGCGTGACTCAAGGTCGATGTGGTAGTGGAAATAAAGGTGTGTGCTGACTTCCAGGTAGCAGCCCTGCAGATTTCTTGGATAGGACATCCTGAAGCAGCCACCGATGCAGCAGTATGGCGGGTAGAATGAGCTCTTATCCTCTGGGAGGCTCCATGCCCGCCAACTCATAGCAGAGATTTATGCAGGAGGTGACCCATCTGCCTATCGTCCGCTGGCTGCAGAGTCTGCCAGGTGTGGCTTCAGCGTAGGTGACAAACAGCTGGCGAACCTCTCTCGAATTTCAGCCGCAGCACTCCTTATAATAAGCGAGCACCTTCTAGGGTCCAGAGTATGGAGCCTATATTCGCCTCCGAGGTGTGATTGGGTAGAACACCGCAGAGTCAACACCTGATTAAGGTGAAACTCGACACCACCTTCGAAGGAATTTCGGTGGCGTGGGACAACCTTGTCCCTGTGGAAGACCAGGTAAGGAGACTCAATGCTAAGCGCCTGGGTTCTCCCATCCTTCTGGCTGACGTGATAGCCAAAGAAGGCGGTCTTCCACGACAGGTGGGGGAGACCACACCTGTGCATTGGTTTGAATAAATCGCCCATGAGCTTTGCCAGTACCAGCAGTAAATCCACGGAGGTGGGGGTTCCCTTGACTGGAGGAAATGTATCAAGGCCTTTGAAAGCGCCCACCACTTTTTCTGGCGCCACTGACTGCTGACCGCCCGCGCCCAGTAAGCAGAGAAATGGCTGCCAGGTGCACCTTAAGGGTTGGTCGACCTAAGCCCTTGACTAGATAGGGACCATAGATAGTCCAAAATGCTTGCCACAGGACACGAGAAAGGGTCCAACCCTTTTTCCCACCAAATGGAGAACCTCTTCCATTTGAAGGCATAGCATTTTCTGGTCGACTCTTACGGGACACCTCAACGACGCTTGAGGACCTCGCCGGAAAGACCCAAGGCCTGGAACTCTAGCCCAGGAACCAGGCCGTCAGGTGCAGGGATTGAAGGTCCGGATGGAACACCTTCCCTGATTGACTGAGAGCAGGTCCGGGCGGGCTGGAAGCTGCCATGAGTCCTGGAGCTGAGACTGAGGAGATCTGGGTACCAGAACTGGCGAGGCCAGTCTGGGGTATCAGAATCACCCTGCGCCTTGGCCCTCCTCGCTCAGCAGGACCCTGTGAATCAGGGGAAGGGGAAGGTGTAAAAGAGGCCCGGGGTCCACGGCCTCGAAAAGGCATCCCCCTGCAGCGAGCCCTGCTGAGGGGGGCGGGCATGAAACAGCCTCAGCTTCGCGTTCTCCCTGGAGGCAAACAGATCCACCAGAGGTGTGCCCCAGCGGGAGAACAGGTCTTGTACTATCTCCGGCAGGAGAGACCACTCGTGCGATGCAGCCCCTATCCGGCTCAGGGCATCGGCCAGGGTGTTGGAGGCTCCTGCCACATGAATGGCCAGGAGATCCGCCTCCAGGCTGCACACTAGTGACCAGATGCGGAGAGCTTCCTTGCATAGAGGCAAGGAGCGCGTCCCGCCCTGGCGGTTTAGATAGTACATGGTCGTGGTATTGTCCGTCTGGACTCGGACCACTTGACCCCGGAGAAACGGAGCAAAGGCGGTGAGAGCTAGGCGGACCGCACGGAGCTCCAGCAGGTTGATATGGCATCGGGACTCCCGCGGGGACCAGAGGCCGTGCACTCGGTGTTCCCCCAGATGGGCACCCCAACCCATCAAAGAGGCGTCGGTCGTTAGAGAGCCGTCGGCTCAGGCGGACAAGCGGATACCCTCCTGCAGATGAGAAGGAGCGGTCCACCACTGGAGGCGTTCCACATTTCCTGGGTCGTCCACACCACGCTGGTCCAAGGATCCTGCGCTGTGACCACTGACTGGCGATCCCACTGGAGGCGCGCGGACTACGCTGGTACAGGCACCATGAGGCCAGGGTCACGGAAGTCCCAGGCTGGAGGCGATTGCCCAACCAGAAATGATTGGGCAAAGGGAGTAAGAACCTCGTCCTGTCCGCTGGAGTCAGTGCTCTGCCTAAGAGAGTCGAGCTCTGCCCGATGAAAGATATCACCTGCTTGGCTCAAGTTCCGACTTGGCCTCGTTGACCAGGAGGCCAAGTTGAGAAACAAACTTCGAGGCCAGATCTCTGGACGCTCACCTCCAACCTGGAGGGGCTGCTATCAGCCAATCGTCCAGGTAAGGGTACACCGATCCTCAAGGCGCGCAGGAAAGCTTTCACCGCTGCGATGCATTTGGTGAAGACCCTGGGAGCTGAAGAAAGGCCGAAGGCATGGCCTGGAACTCGAAGAGGATCCTCCGCCTAGAGCGGAGGAATCTCTGGTGAGACGGACGGATAGGGACGTGAAAGAACGTCCTGAAGTCCAGAGAACAGAACCACACGCCCGTGTTCCAGAGATGGTATTATCTGAGCCAGGAGTGACCATTCTGAAGGTTCGAGACCTTAGGAACTTGTTCAGTCGTATAGGTCCAGGATAGGCGTCCAGCCATCCGTTCGGGACCAGAAATACCTGAACCGAACCCCAGTTCTGATGGTGGGTCCTCTCTCTCTTATCACCCCTTTAGAAGGAGTAGGGCGATGTCGGCTCAGCGAGCCTGTAAGATTCTGGGGACCCAGAAGCCCGGGCAGGCCCTGGAAGGGCGGAGCCCGCTGAATTGAGAGGCAGGCTTCTTCCCAATTACCCAAAACCCACCTGTCTGTGGTAACAGCGACCAGGCGGAAAGGAAGTGTTTGCCGTCCCAATGGGGAGCCAGGGGCGAGGTGACGGGGATGGGGGCGACACTTTGCAGGCTTGGAGGAAGGACCGGCCGAGGGACCACCAGGGCCTTTTCCTCCTTGCTTCCTATTTGAGGGAGCTGGTGGCTTGGGCTTGGAATACCAAGGTCTAGCCTGCTGGCCCTGACGCTGATGTTGGGCCGGACGTGCAGCGGGAGCAGAGGGGCGAAAGGGTTTAGGCTGAGGCTTACGACCCTTGTCTCTCTGCGCGGACGAGACCGAGTCCAAGGTGGCATTGACTTCTCGATCCTCTGGAGGTGGCCTTCCACCCAGGGCGAAGGTCTGTTCCTAAGAGAGCGATCATCAAGCTTGTGCTGGGTATCGAGGTGAAAGTGGATATCCTCAGCCACGCCTGCGGACGCAGGCCTAGCGGCCGCCACTGACCGGGCGAAGAATCCCGATATTCAAGGCAGTCTGGAGCTGCTGCTGCTTGGCTACTGCCTGCCCTGGTCCGCACCTGCTTGACCGTGGTCTGCAGGTCGGCGGGAAGATGAGGGACAACCTCATCCAGGGAGCCCAACAGGGCATGGGAGAAGTGCGCCATGAGGATGGCCGAACTGGCCTGACGAAGACCAAGTGAGGAGGCAGCATACACTTTCCGCCCCGCATAGTCCAACTTCTTGGACTCTTTGTCAGGCGGTTTGTCCACATCCTATGGCATTGCCGGACACGCGGGCAGCTGTCATAACCAGCCCTTCAGCGAAGGGTGTTCGGAAAAGCCGGACAGAGAGCCCGTAGGGACTGGTACTTCCTGGCCATCCTGGCCGGCGGACAGGAAGCCGACGCTGCCATAATTCCAGGGCGGCCAACAATGGCTTCGCCACGGAAAGGCCTCCATTAGGAATTCCCTTGGTCCAGAATCTCAGTGAGGGGATATCTAGCCCATTTGGATACGGGTTCAAGCTTCATCCCAGTGGATTCTGAGATGAGCCTAAGAAGCCCGAGGAAGGACGAAGGGCTACCGTCCGCTGACTGCCCCCCAGAGGACTCCAAGTCCAGACGCTTGGAGAATAGGGAGGAGTCATCCGATTCCGACTAATTGTCGAAGAGCTGCCTGGAGCCTGAGCCACTCTCCACTTGCCGGGGCTTATCGGGCGTGAGGTGACCGACAGCCTGCAGGGGAAGGCCTGGGCCGACCGTGAATCTTCGGCCGGTGCCCGACTGCGGCTGAGGCGGAGGCGGTTCCACCAAAATTGGTGGGGCAGCTGGAATAGGTCGAACAACCGACCTGGAAACAGGCTCTCGAACCACCATGAGGGTTGATTCGACTGGTCCGGTGGCAACCATTTAATGCCAGAGGCCTGAGCTGGCTTACTACGCCAGCCAGTAAAAGTTGTTGCCACATGAGATCCTCATATTTTCGGCGCAACTTACGCTGAAGCCTCGTCCGAGGAGGAGGAAGATGAGGAAGAGCGGCGACGCCGCTTACTGCGGTGCCGAGACCGTCTTTGTCGACGGGAGCGGCTGGACCGCGAAGATGTCCGAGACCGAAATTCTCGGCCAGGCCGAAGTCGGTGAGGCGGGGAGCCGAGGATCGGCAATCCCCTTGGCTCGGTCGACAAAACCGGCGGCTCTGGGGCCGGAGGCGCAGATGAGCCGACGGTATCCACAGTCCTCGCGGGGAGGAGGGATTCTCGGCTTCTCCAGCCGACAACCCGTCTAATGGGTCGAGAAAAATCTCGACCACGTCGGCGGGTGTCTCGGTCACCTGGCCTGATGGGGGCACCATGAAGCCAGTGGCGGAAGCCAAAAATTCGACCGAAGTCAACTGTCGACAAGGGGAGGGAGATCTTTCCCGCTCCCAGGAGCGTCGACGATGGACTTGCCACTTTTCTTGGCCCGATGAAGCGGTCCGAAAGTTGGACTCTGCCTAGTTGAGAGGGGTCAGGCAAAGCTCCTTAAACGAAGCTGAGTAGGAGGCCCGAGCGGAACGAAGCTGCAGTAGACGTAAGTCGCGCCTGAGCCGCCTCTTCCTCGAGGGCAACCAACTGTTCTAGTTGTTCAGCGGATCCCGCAGTCGCTGAAACCGCCAGTCGAGCCTCCTTGGATTTAACCGAGGAAATTCCTTGGGCGCCTAGTTGGAGACGGCAGCGCGGTCCTCGAGGACGACCGAAAAGGAGGAATACAGATCGTCAAGCCTGCGGTCGTGGCCCTGGCCAAGACAGTAACGCACGTGAGTGCGGGTCCATCCGAGACATCTTCTGCCCACAGGGACATCTCCAAACTGGAATCGATTGTCCATCGCAGCCGCTGAGGAAGAAGACCAAGAGGTAAACTTTTAATTTTTGAAAGTTTCAAACCGAAGATTTTTGGGCCCAAAGCTTAAACGCAGAGCGTTAAGGAGGGAACCTGAGCTTCCAAGTGGTAAGGAAGATGTGGCGTCGGGCGGAGCCGAGAGTTTTACCACCCGGGTGGGTGGGCGGAGCTAGCTTGAAGACCTTCCAGCAAGATTTAAAGCGGCAAGGAACCTGCCAGATAGTGTGGATGAACAACATATCCATGTCCCTAGAACCTGTTTTTTCAACTTGCATCCTGCTGTAGCTGTCTGGATTATATCACATGGGACAGTGACAGTGTAGCCAGCCTGACCGTCTTGCTTTGTTAGTTTTAACATTGAATTTTCGGTGTTCTTACCAGACTGTTTGTTCTCACAACCTTCCTCTGCTTCCAACTGCTCCATGAAGTGTGCCTACGGCAAACAGATCCCGGACAAGCATGGCCATTCTGCCTGCGTCTTGTGCATATACTCAGACCACCACATCAGACCTGTGAGGCTTTCCAGCAGTTCAACCCGGTCACCTGCAGATGTTGCTAAAAGCCTGGAGAATCACCTCCTCAAAAGTTCTCCTCAGTGGAACGAGCTGCAGGCCAAAAACTCCTCCGCTTCTCCAGCACAGTCCTCAGGCTCTTTATCAAAGTCCCAGGACAAGTTTTCTGGGAAGCATAAACACAGGGACGAGGACCGGAGCCGACCCAGTGTGCCTCCCGCTCGCAGTCCCTACATAAGTATTCTTCAGTCTCAAAGCAGTCTTCCTCCCTCTGGAGGGTCTACCACCACAGGGCTGCTGCTGGCCCCGCTGTCTGCCCGGGTCTTCCTCACAGGCAATGGCTCTTCGGGACAGGGTAGATTGTGTCCTGTCCACCAGCTCCTGCTGTTCCAGCCCTTGTTCTCCCATGGGCTCTCAGGCAGCTCAACCGGAGTCTCTTTGGCTGGTGTGGATGCCAGCCTCCTGGCTGTCTTCTCTCCCTCCCCGGACACTGGTCTCTTCTGCTGGGACCACCACTGGTCCTGCCCCTCCTTCAGAGGGGCAGATGCTGCAGGACACCGGCACATCCCAGAGCTCGGTTTCTCCTCAGCTGTCGCTTGGGAGGTCGCCTTCTACCCCAGCGCCTGTCGCCCTGGGTGCCTGTGGACACCCCTCTGGCATTGCTTCGACTGGCACCCACAGGGCCTGTGCCTGTCCTTTTCCCACAGCTTGGCACCGGCCTCACTCCTTCAGCCAGCGTCTGTGGGTCAGTCACCCATTCTGCTGCCACCCACTCTGATGTGTCTGTCACCTGTCCTGTCGCAACCCACGCCCGCAGGGCCTACGCCTGGGTAGCCAACACCAGTCCCTGCTGGTCCGACACCTGTGTATCCCTTTCAGACGCCAGTGGGACCTGCACTAGGCTACCCATACCTGGCTTCTGTGGGATCGTCTCCAGTCCCCACTTATCCGGCGCCTGTGGGACGGACGCCAGGCCCTCTGGATTATTATGGGCTGATTTGTGCCCTTCAGTCCTTAATGCAGATGCAGGTCCCAGCTCAGAGGGCTCCAGCTCTGACTGTCCCTTAAGAGCCTCCCGTGGGAACCATCTCCCAGCCCCTGTTCGTCCGGGTGCTCAGATGATCGTCTGCCTGAGGAAAGCCTGAACAATGATGTGGACGATGCTGACCAGAGTTTCAGCAGCGAGTCCTCCTTGGGGCTGGATTCCTCAGAAGGGGAAGAGGCACCCAGCAATGTCCCTAAATCCCATCCCCCCCGGATGACCCCACGTTCATCGCCATCATGAGGCATATTCAGGCCACTGTGGAGTGGGAGATTGAAGATCAGGACCTAGAGCAGCGTCGGCTTGCCATATTATGTCACCCAGATGCCCCTCCACTGGTGGTCCCACCCATGATCAACTCCTATGAAGACATTACCCGGGCTGCTTGGAACCACCCCCATATGGTACCAGCGGTGTCCAAGAAGGCTGACAGGCTTTACCACATCCCAGCTGGCAAGTAGTACTTTGGTGAACAATATGGTCAGTTCGGTAGTTATTGGTGCAGGCCATGACCACACCAAAAGATCAAAACATGCGAGCTCCCCACCAACAGGGAATCCCACCAGCTGGACCAGAATAGCAAGCGGGCCTTTGTTTCTACCACTCTAATCCTTGAGGCCATCAGTTATCTGGTCCATATGATTCAGTACCAGTACCAGAGCCTGTTCTGGGATCAGGCTCTGGAGGCTGTCCTAGTCAGAGCCGACCAAATCAGGTCCCCGGTTCATGAAGCTGGCAAGACCACCTGTTCGGCCCAAAACTGTCTCTCCACCTATTGTGGTGGAACCACCGCCCAAACAGCATGTGGGAGGGTCTCCTTCCAAGGAAGACAGACTGGACACTGGGCTTCCCCAGCGATTATCTATCACGGTCACCCCAGACTGCCCCCAGTGAGTCGAAGGTGACCTGTGCGGTAGACCGTTGTATCCGGATTCCTCAGATACGGACATCACCTGTTTACATTCACATCCAGGTGGTGATGATTTGACTGGTGGCCTGGAGAAGGAGGAAGGTCCCTCGTCTTTTCAAGGGATTCTCTGCCTCATCTCTGAGTCTACAGGGATGCCGCTGGAGCCAATCCAGAAGAAGGCTGAGTACGCTGTTACAGACATCCTTAAGAGAGGGGATACCCCAACGGAAGCCTTTCCTGTGGCTGAGGCCATTGTTGACCCAGCCCTGGAACTGTGGCAGCGTTCTGCCTCTTGTCCAGCACCATCTGCCTGCAAGTACACGGTGCCCATGGGGTCCCTTGCGTGGTTCACAGAGCACCCTTTGGCCAAGAGCCTGGTGACCGCCTCTGTGTTCAGGCATACTTGTAGTTCTGCCGACACTGACTGACTTCCTGATAAGAGTCCAAGCTTTTGGACCATTGAACCAGGGAGGTCTATGCGGCTTCCTCCTCGGGCCTTCGTCAGGCAAGTTCAGCTGTCATCATGACACACTTCTCTCACGCCCTTCTAGGGTCATTGGATGAAGTCCTCCCACATCTCCCTGCAGACATGCAGACCACAGTCATGCAGGTCCAGGACCAGGGCCAAGCTTTCGCCAGACAGCTTCAGATGGCCCTGGGCATTGGGGATTCTTGTGCCCGCTCGATGGCCGCCGCAGTTGCCTCTCATCACAGGGCATGGCTGAGGCTATCCTCCTTTCCGGCAGATACCCAGCACAAACTAGCTGACGTGCCCTTCCTTGGGACTGACTTGTTCGGCCCAGGAGTGGTCGGTCACCTTCAGCACATTGAGCAGTCCAATTCCACGTTGGATGCTACTTCTGCCAAGAGTTCTTCGAGCAAGAACCAGCAGAAGAAGCCATTTTAGCATTCTTCCCCTGCGGCTCAGCAGTCCTCCCTTCAAGGCGGACAGCAGCACCAACAGCAGGCTCAAGCTCGGTGCCCTCAGCCCAAGCCCAGACCCCAACAGGCCCGTAAAGGAGGCCGAGGTTCAGGTCCTGGACCCTCCTCCTCCAAGCCTGCTCAATGACGGGTTGGGGGCTGCCAACCCCTCTCCCATCACTCCAGCTCTGGGTCCTCCCGTGGGGGGCCGGCTCGGCCACTTTCTTTCCACCTGGTCCATTATCACCATGGACAGGTGGGTTCTGGACGTGGTCGGTCAGGAACTGCCTCTGGAATTCGAGCAGTACCCTCCAAGCCACACCCCTCGGGAGGAACGAGTATCTGCTCACACCCAATCTGCTCTCAGAGACATCGCTCAGCTCCTCCTCAAGGAGGCAGTAGCTCCAGTGACGGATTTTCCAGCAGACCCAGGGTTTGTCTTCAGGTACTTCCTGGTGCCCAAGTGAATGGGGCGCTGGCGCCCCATTATAGATGTGCACAACCTGAATCAATATCTCAGGTCACGCACCTTTTGGATGGTCACTGAGTCCCAGATCATACCATCCTGGGAGCGAAACATGTGGTTCTTCTAACTGGATCTACAGGACGCGTTCTTTCACGTCCCAATCCATCCATCTCATCAATGGTTTCTCTGCTTCAGAGTCGAAGGGACCCTGTATGAGTTTTGAGCCATGCCATTCGGCCTCTCTTCAACTCATCGTCATCCCCTCGGGTCTTCACCAAATGCATTGCAGTGTTGGCGGCCCATCTCAGGAGTCGGGGGGTCGTCAGAATTTATCCTTACCTCTATGATTGGCTCCTAGCAGGAGCCAATTAACAGGAGGTGGAGAGGTCCAGGGACCTGGCCCTCCACACCTGCTTCCAACTCTGCCTCCTGATCAACGAAGCCAAGTCAGAACTCGTGCTGTCTCAGGTGATGGGCTTCATCGGGGCAGAGCTCGACAACTGTCAAGCCACAGCTTGGCTCCCAGCAGACAGGGCGGAGGTTCTTTCCTCCTTTGCCCAATCATTTCTGGTTGGGCACTTGCACCCTGCCCGGGACTTGCTGCGCCTTCTGAGTTGCATGGCGGCATGCACCTCAATGGTCTGTTGGGCCTGGTTGCACATGCACCCCCTTCAATGGGAGCTGGCTGTCCAGTGGACTCAGTGCCACGGTCATTTCAACCAGCTGGTCACTGTAACCCAGAAGATGTGGGATGCTCTCTAATGGTGGACCACCCCAGACCAGTTGCAGGAAGAGATCCCGTTGGTCAGCCCCGAGTCAACGGTTGTCCTCATGACTGATGCCTCTCTCATGGGCAGGGGAGCCCATATGGGGGACGAAAGGACCCACGAGCTCTGGACCCCCGAGGAGTCCCAATGCCACATCAACCTTTTGGCGCTCAGAGCAGTCAGACTGGCACAGTCAGCTTTCGCTCCTCAGCTCTGGGGTCAAGTGGTTCAAGTCCAGATGGACAATACCATGACCATGTACTACTTCAACAAACAGGGCGGTATGCACTCCTGTTTGCTATGCAAGGAGGCGCTCCGTATCTGGACCCTTGTGAGCTGGTTGGAGGCAGATCTCCTAGCCATCCATGTGGCAGGAGCCTCGAACCACCTGGTGGATGCTCTCAGCTGCTTAGGCCAGACATCCCACGAGTGGTCTCTCCATCCAGAGGTAGCTTACAGCCTGTTCTCCCATTGGGGCAAACTGGTGGTGGACCTTTTTGCCTCCATGGAAAACACCAAGCTGAGGCTGTTTCATGCCCACCCCCCTCAGCAGGGCTCGCTGCAGGGGGATGCCTTCTCGAGACCATGGACCCCAGGCCTCCTCTACGCCTTCCCTCCATTCCCCTTGATCCACAAGGTGCTTCTCAAGGTGAGGAGGGACAAGGTGAAGGTGATCCTGGTAGCCCCAGACTGGCCGTGCCAGTTCTGGTATCCAGATCTACTCAGCCTCAGCTGCAGGCACCCGGAGCAGCTTTGCACACACCCGGACCTGATATCACTCAATCGGGGAAGGTATTCCATCTGGACCTTCAATCCCTGCACCTCACAGCCCGGTTCATGAGTGGCTAGAGTTCCAGGCTTTGGGTCTTTCTGAAGATTTCTACACCCTGGTGGAGGCATCCAGGAAGGAATCGACCAGGAAATGTTATGCCTTCAAATGGAAAAGATTTTCCATTTGGTGTCAGGACAAGAGTCTGTACCCCTTATCCTGCTCTGTGGCTAACAGCTCGTCTACCTTTGGTCCCTCTCCAAAGGGGGGTCTGCCGTCATCGACCCTTAGGGTGCACCTGGTAGCCATTTCTGCTTACCAGGCGCTGGCCGGTCAGCCGACATTGCCGCAGGAGACAGTGGTCAGGCGCTTCTTCAAAAGCCAGGATCACATATCCCCTCCGGTGTGTGAATCTCCAGCTCTGTAGGATCTGTTGCTGGTTTTGGCGAAGCTCATGGGCAAGCCATTCGAACTTATGCACAAGTGTGCACTCTTACACTTGTCGTGGAAGACTGCCTTCCTGGTGGCTATCACGTCAGCCAGAAGGACGGGAGATCCAGGCGCTGTCAGTGGACTCCCCTTATCTGGTCTTTCACAGGGACAAAGTTGTCCTGTGCCCCCACCCAAAATTCCTTTTGAAGGTGGTATCAGAGTTTCACCTTAACCAGGTCTTGACTCTGCCAATATACTACCCTAACTACACCTTGGTCGCCGAGTACAGGCTCCATACCTTGGACCTGAGACGTGCTCTCTCCTATTATAAGGAACGAACAGCAGAAATTTGTGGAGAGGTTCACCAGCTGTTTGTCACCTATGCTGAAGCCGCTTCTGGCAGACCTGTAGCCAAACGGGCCATTGCTAGATGGATTACATTATGCATAGGTCTGTGCTAAGAGTTGGAAGGCAAGGAGCCTCCCAGAGGAATAAGAGCTCATTCTAATGGACACACTGCTGCATCAGTGGCTGCTTCCAGGGACATCCCTATCCAGGAAATCTGTTGGGCTGCTGCCTGGAAGTCAGCAAACGCCTTCATTACTCACTACCACATCGACCTTGAGTCACGCCGGGATGCTGGTTTCGGGGCCTCGGGTCTCCAATCTATATTTCCCAAGTAGGGGCTGTGTGCCTTGCCTCCTTCCTCCCAGAGAACTGCTTGGAGTCTGCCAAGAAGTGTGGATGAACAACATAGTCACGCTTCTAGAACAACAGGTTACTCACCTGTAACAGTAGTTCTAGGAGTGGTATATGTTGTTCATCCACACGCACCCACCTGACCTCCCTGGTTTTAGCCGCACAACCTGGCTTCCAGTGGGCTAAGATCTGGTGTCATGGGGTGGAGCCGAGGTTTATACCACCCGGGTGCATGGGAGGAGCCGGCTTGAAGACTTCCGGCAAGATTTAAAGGAGAAAGGAACATGCCAAACGTGGATGAACAACATACACCACTCCTAGAACTACTGTTACAGGTGAGTAACCTGTTTATCTTTTGCTTCGGTGCGTAATGTCTTGATGGAGGACATTGGCACAGCGACTACCTGGAGCTCAGTGCATATCTTTATCAAGCACTACAGCTTGGACATTGCCTCTAGGAGAAGAGCAGGTTTCGGCCTGGCTGTCCTTCAAGGCCTCCTATCCTGATGCCTTCTTCTGGCAGTTGCACTTCAGCCTCCTCCCTGATCTATCTCAATTTTTTTTCTGGGACTACTTGAGACTCAGTCCTTATGGTAATAGCCTGCTGCAAGAGCTCCCACTCTAAGTAAGATAGTGCAATTATATAATTAACAGTAGTTCTTTGAGAGGAGCTCTTGCAGCAAGCACTGCTTTCCCTCCCTCCCTTTCTCCCTGGTGAGTCTCTGCATCTTTCTCACGGCAAGTTTCCGCCCGGTCCGCCTGCTGGCCTTACCAACGGTCTCCGGTGAACTGAGGTGGGGCCGGGGAGGACTTCCCCCTTATGTACCATTGGCCGGGGCAGAGCCGGCATCGGGGGCAGTCCCAGTGGAAGACTGCTAGCTAGAAGGTTTCCGTGGGATCCTAGTGCCTGCCAGCATAGTTCTTATGGTAATAGCCTGCTGCAAGGGCTCCTCAAAGATCTGCTGTTACGGTAAGTTCTTGCATAACTGTACTTTCAGGATAGTAGCCCTTCAGGGTTTGCTTACCCCCTCCTTTATCAGGGGTCCTGGCTTTGTTCCCTGGATATGCAGGATGCCTACCTGCATATCAAGGTCTTTGCCTCCCATTGGCGCTTCCTCTGCTTCCAGGGAGCACACTAACAGTTTAGAGTTCTGCCCTTTGGCGTGTTCTCAGTCCCCAGGGTCTTCACCAAATGCCTGGCAGTGGTGGCAGCCACCTTGAGACTGCAAGGGTTCTAGGTTTTCCCTACCTGGACAACTGATTGTTAGCAGCCCCATCCAGGGACTGTCTCCTTCAAACTCTTGCTCACAGCTGCAGCCTTTTCCAAGCTTTGGGCATTACTATCAACCTCCCAAAGTCTTTCTTGACCCTTGCCAGCACCTCCTGTATATAGTGGCAGTGCTGGACACCACCTAGCGGAAGACCTTCTTAGCCCCAGACAGGGCAGAGTGTCTGATGGACCAGGGTTGTCTCCTTTACTCCAGCTGTCACATTCCGGCAAGGGTCTTTTTGAGGATTTTAGTCCTTATGGCCACAAGCATTGCCATAGTTCCCCTGGCCAGGTTGCATATGAAATCCCTCAATGGACACTGCGGGTCCAGTAGGACCAGTGCATGGATGCCCTGGACCAACCAGTGCCTGTGTTGGGTCCAGTCAAGAAAGTACTGTTGTAGATGAAGCACAGCAATCTGTTTTGTGAAGTTCCCTTTTCTGTACTTCCCCCTCAACAGATCCTTACAACAGACTCCTCCAGTTTGGGTTGGGGAGCCCACGTGGGGATCCACCAAACTCAAGGAACTTGGTCCGAGATAGAGAGGGATCTCCACATAAATGTCCTGGAGATGTGGGCAGTTCTGTATGCTTTGCAGGCCTTCCAGACTTAGCACTTCCCGGGTCCACTCTTGTTTCAGACAGACAAATGCGTTGTTTATTACATAAGCAGTGGTGGGGGGAGACTCATTCCAATCCTCTGTGCAGGGCAGTGAGAGTCTAGTATTGGGCCAAGTACAGCTCTGAACTCTCAGCCATCCATGTTTCTGACGGCCAAAATGTGTCTCGCAGTCAAGAGCCCACGAGTGGGAATGTCTGACCTCAGTTGTGGAAAGACCTCTTTGACAGATGGGGTTGGCCCAAGTTGGACCTTTTGCATCACCACACAACCTGCAACTGCTGCTTTTCTGATCGCTAGATCCAGGGCCTGGAGTTTTCTGGCGAGATCCATTGTCCCTCTCCTGGATAGGGAGGTTTCTGTTGCCTTACCGCTCGTACAATGTTCTAATCAAACTCCAGATTGTGGGGGGCTACTGTGATCCCCATTGTACCCTTCTGGCCTTGTCAAATCTGTTCCCCTTGCTGCAGCAACTGGCATTGGAACCTCTGCTGTCCCTGCCCCTGTGCACAGGCTTGCTGTCCCAGGAACAGGGCACCCTGGTCCATCCGGACCTCAGGTCTCTCCGTGCATGGCTCCTGAGGACATGGCCATTGCCAGGTCTGGGGGGCTCCCGTAGAGTAGCAGATGTCCTGGTGGCAGCCAGGAAGCCCTTCACCCGGGCCACTTGAGACTCTGTAATGGGAGCGCTTCACTCTTTGGGCTGCATCGCACCATTAGGATCTCACCTGTCCACTGGATCAGGTTTTGGAGTACCTTCTATTCTTCTCGCTCTGGTTTACAGTATTCCTCTAAGGTACATCTGACTGCCATCTCTGCATATCATGTACCTCTGGATGGGTGCTCAGTGGCTCATCTTGATGTCTCCCACACATTTTTGTGGGGCATTCTGCATTTAAAAAACCCCAGTCAGGGACCCTGTTCCACCTTGGGACCTTAATTTTGTGTTGGAAAAGTTTACGCTGCCTCCCTTTGAACTGGCTGCATTTTGTGAGATACGTTATTGAGCAAAGCATTTTTTGTTGCCATTACTTCTGCTTGAATTTTCATGCTTCAGGCCCTCATGTGTAAGGAGTCTTATTTGGTTTTTCACAGTTTGTCTTTGCATATAAATCATATGATGTTACTTTGAGGAAGGCTCTTGCAGCAAGCCACAGGTAGGACTAAGCCGCCAGATGCCAGGACCACAAGGAAAACTTCTAGCTAGCAATCTACCACAGGGGACCGCCCACGTCTGTCAGCTGGCATCAGCCTTGCCTATATAGGTGGGCGGTTCCCCACACCTACTTCAGTTTTTGTTTTTTTCCCCGCCAACCCGCACACGTCAGACCTTTGTGGATGCCACAGCTACAGTCGACCGCCATTACCTGCACTTTCTGCAATTTGCCTTTTTCAGTTCTCACTGAAACATTAAAATGTCGTTTTTTTTACTCACGTTTGTCTTCTCCACCAGCCTTGTCTTCAGACTGCTTCACAAAGTGTTCCTGCAGCAAACAGATCACAGGAAAGGATGGCCACTTTGTGTCTCTCTTCTATCTAAACCCCAACCACAACACTGAAGCCTGCCAGCATTGCCAGAAAGTCAACCAGGCCACTTAGAGATGTTGTTTGAAAATGCTGGAGAGCCATCTCTTAAAGCAGAAGCTGGTCACGATGGAAAGGAGCTGCAGGCCAGGAGCTCCTCCGCCTCGCCGGCAAAATCCTCTGGGGCCTCTTCTTCCCACAAGGAGAAGTTTGGGAAGTGCAAACACTGGGACTGGCCAGCTTCCCCCTCGCAGTCACCTCTTAGGCTGCATCTGTGTCTTCCTCCTGCAGGGGCTGACCTCCTCGGTCCCGCCAGCCCTATCTTCCTCCGGGCTCTTGGTGGCTCCACCACCCGCATCTCCATTTCGGGCGGTGGCTCTGCAGGTCAGGGGACTTAATCTCCTGCCCCTCAGGCCCATCACATCAGTGGGCTCTCAGCCAGGTGGCTTGGCCGGTGTGGTTCTTCTGGCATCAGTTCTACCACCCTCGGGGGAACCCCCCCAGCCTTGGTGCTGCCTTCGTCGGTTCCCACATCCAGGACCAACGTCAGTCCTCGTAGGTAACGCCTGCAGCAGGTGCTCGCTGCTTCCTCTACACCAGCATCACCTCTGCCACAGGGGTCTCCATCCCCTCAAGTGCCAGCTTTTCTATCTGTACCTACATCAGTAGCTCAGTCTCTGAAACACTCCAGGCCATTGCTTGTTGGGTTGCTTCCAGTGCTGCCACAGCCCCAGCCAGTGGGTCCGACTTGGTCATCACCCCTGCTTCTGCCTTCTCAGCAGCTGATGCTGGTTAGGCCAACACCAGACCCTCAACTGGCACTGGGCGTCCCTTTGCCTGCTCTTCAGTTACCATCGTTGCCCTTCCTGCCAGTGTATAACATTGCACCACAGGTGGATTACAATGCCCTTTTCATGGCATGGTGGTCTTTCATGCAGCACCAGACACCTGCTCTTCAGGGTCCGCCACTGGCATCTCTCCCTTGTACGTCGGGATCTTCAGGGGCCCAACCTGATGGTTCAGGTTCTAGGCAAGATGAGTGCAGGCAGCCTGCGTTGGTCCCAGAATCTGAGACTTCAGAGGATGACTCTGCTTCTTCAGTGTCATCTCCTTGCAACTCTTCGAAGGGGAGAACCAACCCAATGAGGTGCCCAAGTCCCCCCCCTCCCCCCCAATGACTCATCCTTTATGGATGTGATGCACCACATCTAGTCCATTATGGGCTGTGAGGCAGAGAAGCAGGACCCATAGAGGCGCTGCCTGGCACAGTACCTCTGGCAATGTGATGCCCTTCTAGTGGTGGTGCATCCCTTGATCAAATCTTACAAGGATGTCACCAAGGCAGCCTGGAGCCACCCTTTCTCTAAGAAGGCAGACAGCCTTTACCATGCCCCGGTAGGCAAGCTTTTGCTGGCATCAACTCTGAGGTGGATTCAGTGGTTATCCATGCAGCACATGATTGTACTAAGAAGCCTAAACAACTTAGTACTATCCCCCCCCCCCAACACTGCGAGTTCAAACAGTTGGACCACCTTGGGAAAAGTCTCTTCTTCTACCACCCTGGTTGTTCGGGCCATACGTTATCTGGCCGACATGGTCCAGTATAAGAATGTCCTTTGGGACCAAGCTAGGGACCTGGTGCAGACTCCCCTGAGGACCCCACCAAGATGCTGCATGCCCAACTGCTGATGTCCAGCTCGGACATTGGTAGCCATGTCAGAGCTACTTACAATGCAGTAGATACCTCAGGGTGCGGGGGAGCTGCAGGGGTCTGTCTCAGGCACCATTCTTAGCCGAGTATCAGCACAAGGCCCTTGCTGCTGCTGCCAGGGCCCCCCTGCCCGACCCACCTCCTGACTTCTTGACCAACACCCTTCCCCTTCAGTTGAAAATCTGAAAAAGGCGGTCGGGGGTCGGTTCTCCCTCCACCTGGAAGGGTGGCAGGGAGTCACCACAGACAATTGGCTGCTCTAGATCATAGCACACAGTCACACTCTGGAATTCCTAGAGTGGCCACCAGAAAACCCTCCAGTTTTCTCCATATAAAGCACCCCCCCAGCACATCTCTCCTTGGTCTGGGAGGAGATTCAGGCTGTTCTTCAAAAAATGAGCCATAGAGCCCGACCCTCAGGCTCATTAGGGAAGGGGGTTTTACTCCCACTTCTTCCTCGTCCCCAAGAAGACTGGGGATCTTCGGCCCATCCTGGACCTGAGTCACCTGAATCTGTACATAGAGTACAAGTACTGCAGTATGGTTACTCTTTTTGTACCAGGGTGACTGGTTCTGCTCTCTGGTCATGCAGGATGCTTACCTGCACATCCAGGTCTTTCCTGCCCATAGTTGCTTCCTCCAGTTTAGTTAGCCCACTACCAGTTTTAGGCTGTCCCTTTTGGGCTTTCCTCAGCCCCCCGGGTATTTATCAAATGCCTGGTGGTGGTGGCTGTTGCATTGAGGAGGCAGGGCTATTATGTATTTCACTACCTGGACAACTGGCTGCTTGCAGTCCTGTCCAGGGAACAGTTAGTCCAAACCTTGGGGTTAACCTTCCATCTTTTCCAGGCCTTGGGGATCACCCTAAATCTAACAAAGTCCTGCTTCTCTCTCTGCCAGCACCTTTAGTATATAGGGGCAGGCCTGGAAACCAAAACAGAGTGATAGCGCAGGCCCACCTGGTTTCCTCCAGTTGGCAGGTCCCAGCCCAGGTTTACTTGTGCCTTTTGGGCCACATGGTAGCAGCAGATGCCACGGTTCCCTTGGCTCACCTGCAAAAACAGGTACCCCAGTGGACTTGAGGGTCCAGTGGGACCAGCACACAGGCAACCTAAACAAGTTAGTCCTAGTCTCCTACCCGGTCCGCAGGACTCTGTTGTGGTGGCTGGACCCAGCCAACCTCCTTCGGGGAGTCTTCTTTCTGCTCCTGACCCCTTGCCCCCCTGCAAATCAGGTTCTCAGGACAGTTGCGCCTGGCTTGGGCTGGGTTGCCCATCTGGCCGATCATCAGACCCAAGGCACCTGGATGGAAATGGAGCAAGGTCTTCCCATCAGTGTCCTGGAGATGTGGATGGTTCTTTACGGCTTGCAAGCCTTTCAGTCTCAGCTCCTTCCCGGACTGCTGCTGGTGCAGAAGGACGGGTGTAGTGTAGTACATCAACAAGCCGGGGGGGGGAAGGGAAGAGACCCATTTCTGCCCCTTTCATCTGGAGGCTGTGAGAGTCTGGTTCTGGGCCATCAAGAACAGCCTGGAGCTCTCAGCCATGCACATACCAGACATTCAAAACATCTTGGCAGACTGTCTCAGCAGCTCCAGATAATGGGCTCATGAGTGGGAACTTCTTGCCTCAATGGTAGAAGATGTCTTTGACTGGTGAGGCCATCCAGATTTTGACCTCATTGCATCCCCACTCCACCCAAAACTGACGCTTTTTTTGCTTGCTCGATCCCAGGCCTGGAGTTTTCTGGCAAGACACGTTGTCCCTGTCTTGGAAGGGGAGGTTTCTGTATGCCTTTCCTCCCTTCCCGCTCCTGCAGAGGGTTCTGCTCAAGATCCAGTTGGAAGGAGCAGAGATGATCCTCATGGCTCCTTTCTAGTCACATCAGGTTTGGTTTCCCCTGCTTCAGCAGCTGGCAGTGGAACCTCCGGTGCCCTTGCCCCTGTGCACCTGCATGCTGTCCCAGGACCAGGGCACCCTGGTCCATCCAGACCTCAAATCCCTGCATCTCTGTGCATGGCTCCTGCGGAGCTAGCTGTTGCCCACTTCAGGGTATCTCCTAGGGTTGCAGACGTCCTGGTGGCTGCCAGGAAATCCCTTCACCAGGGCCACTTATGTTATGAAAGGGAAGCTCTTTTCTTTTTGGGCCCCTTCACCTGCCTGGTGAATCAGGTCTTGGAGTACCTCCTTTCTCTTTCGGATTCAGGCCTAGGGTACTCCTTCCTTAAGGCACACCTTTCTGCCATCTGTTTGTACTATACACCAATTGAGGGCAGAGCTGTTGCTCAGTCTGAAGCATCCTGCACGTTCCTGTGGGGCATTTTGCATCTGAAACCTCCCATTTGGGATTATGTTGGAGCAACTCACTTTACCTCCCTTTGACCAGGCCAAGAGTTGTGACCTGTGCTTTCTATCGTGGAATACTCTCTTTTTAGCTGCTGTTATGTACGCTCGAAGGATTTCCAAGCTTCAGACTCTGATGTGTAATGAGCCTTATTTAGTTTTTCACAAAGACAGTATCTTTGCGCACTAATCCTAAGTTATTGCCTAAGGTGGTGTCTGAGTTTATTTTTAAATCAGTCCATCCACCTGCCGGTTTATTTTCCTGAGTATTCTAATCGGGGGAGGCACCTTGCTCCATACTTTGGATGTTCACAGAATGTTGCAGTATTACACAAACCACACCAAATCGTTGAGGAAAACTGATCAGTTGTTTTGTTTGCCCCCGAGAGAGGGCACTCCTGTTTCCAAACAATGTTTGTCTAAGTGGTTAGCTAATTGCATTGTATATTGCTACCACAAGTACAACATAACCCCTGTGGTGAGCTTACCCCACTTAGTCTTCATTAGTAGACGTAATTCTGTTGTATATATATTTTTTTAATTCTGTGTATATGTACATGCAAGTGTCAGCACAAAGGTACCTAGGGAAAAGACTAGATTTTTAAAGAAAGGTTTGACCTTCCTTTGACTGGCAAGGCAGCTGTTTGCAAGGAATTAAGATTTTATTCCCCAGGTTCCTTTAGCAGAGATATGCCAAAATCCATTTACCTGCCATAAACATGCAGTAGAAGCAGAATGCTTTGATCCAAGGAAACTGTTAATAACTTCATTTTATGAGGTAATGGGAAGAACACATCCTTCTAGGATCGTGGATATGTTCATCCACACTTATTGGCATGTCCCCTTCCACTTTAAATCTTGCCAGAAGTCTTCAAGTTGGCTCCTCCCACCACCCAGGTGGTATATACCTCGGTTCCGCCCTGTGACGCCAGGTCTTCCTTTCCACTGGAAGATTCAGGTTACTTCCCTCATGCTCACGCATTTCGTAGGCCCTGACTTTCAAAACTTCGGTTTTACATCACCTTTTCACATCATCGATTGTGGAGGACAAATCTTCTGCTGATTTCGCCAGTGTCCTTGCGGCCAAAAAAATGTTTTGCACCCTGCCCAGGACTTTCTGCGCCTTCTGGGTTACATGGCAGCATGCACCTCAGTGGTCCGTTGGGCCCAGTGGCACACGTGCTCCCTCCAGTGGGGGCTGGCTGCCTCCAGTGGAATCAGCGCCACAGTCATTTCGACCAGCTGATCACTGTGACCCAGAAGATGTGGGATGCTGTCCAATGGTGGACCGTCCCAAGCCCGTTGTAGGAAGGGATCCCATTTGTCCACCCTGAGCAGACAGCCGTCCTTACGACCGATGTTTCTCTCATGGGCTGGGGAGTCTACATGGGGACAGCAGGGCCCACAGGTTCTGGACCACCGAGGAGTCCCATTAGCACATCAACCTGTAGGAACTCAGAGCAGTCAGACTGGCACTGTCAGCTTTCGCTCCTCAGCTCCGGGGTCAAGTGGTTCAAGTCCAGATGGACAATACCACGACCATGTACTACCTCAACAAACAGGGTGGCACACACTCTCTTTTGCTGTGCAAGGAGGCGGTCCGCATCTGGACCCTCGTGAGCCGGTTGGAGGCCTACCTCCTAGCCATCCATGTGGCAGAAGCCTCGAACCACATGGCAGATGCTCTCAGCCGCGTAGGCCAGACTTCCCACTAGTGGTCTCTGCACCCAGAGGTAGCTTACAGCCTGTTCTCCCGTTGGGGCAAACCGATGGTGGACCTGTTTGTCTCCAGGGAAAACAAGCTGAGGCTGTTTCCTGCCCGCCCTCCTCAGCAGGACTCGCTGCAGGGGGATGCCTTCTCAAGGCCATGGACCCCAGGCCTCCTCTATGCCTTCCCTCCATTTCCGTTGATCCTCAAGGTGAGGAGGGACAAGGTGAAGGTGATCCTGGTAGCCCCAGGCTTGCCACGCCAGTACTGCTATCCAGATCTCCTTGGCCTCAGCTGCAGACCCCGAGAGTGGCTTTGTACATGCCCGGACCTGATATCACTCAATCAGGGGAAGTTATTCCATCTGACTTTCAATCCCTGCACCTCACAGCCTGGTACCTGAGTGGCTAGAGTTCCAGGCTTTGGGTCTTTCTGAAGATGTCTACACTGTGGTGGAGACATCTAGAAAAGAATCAACCATGAAATGTCATCCCTTCAAATGGAAAAGGTTTCCATTTGGTGTCAGGGTAAGGGCCTGGACCCTTTATCCTGTTCAGCGGCTGACATTCTCAACTACCTTAGGTCTCTCTCCAAAGGGGGTCTGTGGTCATCGACCCTTAGGGTGCACCTGGCAGCCATTTCTGCTTACTGGGTGCGGGCCGGTCAGCTGACATTGGCGCAGGAGACAGTGGTTGGATGCATATTCAAAGGCCTGGATCACATATCCCCTCTGGTGCGTGAACTTCCCCCTCCATGGGATCAGTTGCTGGTACTGGCAAAGCTCATGGGCAAGCCATTCGAACCTATGTACAAGTGTGAGTTGTCACACTTGTCATGGAAGACTGCCTTCCTGGTGGCTATCACTTCTGCCAAAAGGACAGGGGAGCTGCAGGTGCTTTCGGTGGACTCCCCTTACCTGGTCTTCCACAGGGACAAAGTTGTTCTGTGCGGCCCCCCCGAAATTCCTTCCGAAGGTGGTGTCAGAGTTTCAGCTTAACCAGATGTTGACTGTGCTGGTATACTACCCTAATTATACCTCGGAGGCCGAGTACGGGCTCCATACTTTGTACCTGAGTCATGCTCTCTCCTGTTATAAGGAGAGGACTGCGGAAATTCATGGAGAGGTTCGCCAGCTGTTTGTCACCTACACTGAAGCCTCTTCTGCCAAACCTGCAGCGAAGCTGACCATTGCAAGATGGATCACATCATGCATAGGTCTGTGCTATGAGTTGGTGGGCAAGGAGCCTCCCAGAGGGATAAGAGCTCATTCTACCCGCCATACTGCTGCATTGGTGGCTGCTTCCAGGGACATCCCTATCCAGGAAATCTGCCAGGCTGCTACCTGGAAGTCAGCAAACACCTTCATCACCCACTACCACATCAACCTTGAGTCACGCCAGGATGCTGGTTTTGAGGCCTCAGTTCTCCAATCTCTGTTCCCCAAGTAAGTATTGAGTGGGTGTGCACCTTGCCTCCCTCCTCCCGGAGAACTGCTAGGAATCTGCTAATAAGTGTGGATGAACAACATATCCATGATCCTAGAAGAACAGGTTACTTATCTGTAACAGTAAATCTTACTTCGAGAGGGCTCTTGCAGTAGGTAATTACATATAGGACTGACGCCGGCAGGCGGCAGGACCCCACAGAAAAATTTCTAGCTAGCAGTCCCTGGTGAGGGACCGCCCCCATGTCAGGTGACCGGCATCAGGAGATGGTATAAACGGGTGGTCCCTGATGCCCGCCTTCCAGTTCTTTCTCGCCGTTAGCTTTCGTGCAAAATCTGTAGAAAGTTCATGCCCGTCAGCCCTATCTTCGTCATTTATTTACTGAAATAATTGCTTTTTCCGACTAACGTCAGGTACCATCATCAGTGTATGTCATCCCCTACACCCTCTGAGTACAAAAATAAGTGCGATTCATGCGGTGCCCAACTACCGCACAAGGACGGCCATTCCCTGTGCCTCTTCTGCCTAGGCCCCGATCACCCAGTCGAGAAGTGCCAGCACTGCCTCGGCTTCAACGCGGCTGGATCCAGAGAGGGGGGACACGCCCCCAGGGTTTCCCAAGGAGTCCGCTCCTCCCGGTCGGGAAAGGGAGTCCTTTTCCTCTTCATCCTCCTCTTCACCCTCGCACTCCTCAGATTCTTCCGACGGTTGCTCCGAGAGAGATGATGAGCCACGCTCTCCATTGAAGCCCAGGCCAAGGACTCCTCCGGAAGATCCTTCTTTTATGGAGTTGCTTAAGAAAATCCAGGAGGTTCATCAGTGGCACTCCTTGGAACCAGATCCTCAGTGTCTGAAACTCGCTGAACATCTGGATCTCCCCGTGACAGCTCCTACCTTGTTGCCACCCTGGATAGAGCCTCACGCCGACCTCGTTACCACCATATGGAAACAGCCGTTGGCTTTAGCCCCACTTCCTAGGAAGTCAAACAGGCTATATCAGGCTCCAGAGGGTGTTGATTTCCTGGATTCTCACCCTCATGCCGACTCTGTTGTGATTAGCACTGCTCACGGACGGTCGGCCAACCCAAAACACCTCAGCTCATCACCACCTGATAAGGAATCCTGCCTTCTGGACCAGTATGGGAGGAAGATCTACGCTTCCTCCACGCTAGGGATCAGGGCCCTGAATTATGTCGGCCATATGGGGGACTACCAGAAGGCCATTCTGACCCAGGTGGAAGCCAAATTGGACTCCCTGCCTGACTCCCAAGTCAAGCAGGAGTTGACTGATCTTGTCCGCTCTGCTCGTTCAGCCAGTCGACACATGCTTTGTGCGACATACGATACAGTGGACACTGCTGGGCGGAGCTCAGCTTTCGCTGTATGCCTTTGGTGTCATGCTTGGCTCCGTGTGTCAGGATTGGTCCCGGAGGTGCAATCTGCTATCCAGGAAGCACCTTTTCGGGGGTGATGTCAAGGACATCATCACTGATTTGCAAGAGAAGGGGATGGCACTGAAGTCAGTTGATTCCATGTACCGTCCCCATCAGCAGCAGTGCCGTCCCTTTCACAGACGGAATCGGCCCAAGGTGAAACCCCACGGAAGGCAGGCCACAAAATGCCGGGCCCCCACAGCTGCTAAGCCCCCGCACCCAAAAATGCATCGAGTGCTTCAGCTGCGGCACTGCCCCACACCACACCACCCGACTCCTCCCCTCTCCCACAGCCTCCGGACTCCCTGGAGGAACCGGTAGGAGGGAGGTTTTCCCTCCACCTTCCAGGCTGGGAGAGGATAACCACAGATTCTTGGGTGCTCCAGCTCATAGCAGGACACTCAATAGAGTTTCTTCAGAAACCATCTCGTCACCCCCCTCTGGTGTTGTCGTATTCAAGGGAACATCTTCTCTTGGTCCAGGAGGAATTTCAGCTCTCCTGCTGAAACAGGCAATAGAACCCGTCCCCCTCCATCTGCATGGGACAGGTTACTATTCCCATTTCTTCCTGGTCCCAAAGAAGACAGGAGATCTCAGACCAATTTTAGATCTCAGTTCCCTGAATCTTTTCGTAGAATACAAAAGGTTCAGGATGCTCTCTCTGCAGAGCCTTCTGCCCCTCTCTGGCTGGGTCAATGGCTGTGTGCTTATCTGCACATTCCCATTCACCCATCCCATCACAAATACCTTCGTTTTTCGTTCCAAGGGGACCACTACCAGTTCAAGGTGCTCCCGTTTGGTCTATCCTCGGCTCCCCAAGTGTTTACCAAATGCCTGACAGTGGTGGCAGCCCACCTGTGTACCAAGGGAGTGCAGGTTTTCCCAGACGTGGACAAGTGGCTCCTGGCGGCCTCGTCCAGGGAGGAACTCCTGCATTGCCTCTCCCTTACCCAGCAGGTTTTTGCCTGCCTGGGTATTACCACCAGCCATTCCAAGTCTCATCTGGTCCCATCCCAGAGACTACAGTTTATTGCGGTGATTCTCAATACAACCACAGGCAAGGCCTTCCTGTCTCCGGACAGGGCGTCCACCCTCCAGACTCAAGTCTGCTGTCCGACCGCAGGACGGTCTCGGCGAGGTTGGTCCTTCGCCTCCTCGGGCTCATGGTGGCTGCTATCCCAACGGTTCCTCATGCTCAACTCCACATGAGAATTTCTCAGTAGACTCTGCTTTCCCAATGGGACCAGCTAGAGGATGACCTAGATCACCCAGTTCTGATCTCCTCGCCGATGGTGTGAGACTTGCAGTGGTGGATGGTTCGAGAGAACCTGTTTCGGGGAGTTCCTTTCTTTTGTCCTCTCCCCTCCCAGACTCTAACCACAGACACCTCGGGCGAAGGTTGGGGAGCCAATCTAGGCTCTCATTGGACCCAGGGCTCCTGGTCCAAGCTAGAACAAGCTCTCCACATCAACGTGCTTAAGCTTCGGGCAGTGTTGTACGCTCTCCAAGCCCTTCACCAATACATCCTTCCCGGCCACCTAGCCATCCAGACAGACATGTGCATAGTGTGGTACATCAACAAACAGGGAGGGACTTGGTCCTACCCTCTTTGCAGGGAGGCCATGAGGGTTTGGGAATGGGCAACACAACACAACCTTCACCTCATGGCATTTCACATTCTGGGAGTCGACAACACCCTGGCAGACAAGCTAAGTCGCTCTTCTGCTCTGACTCATGAGTGGGAACTGGACCAATGGGTCCTAGACAACATCTTCCAACTTTGGGGAACACCATAGGTCGACCTGTTCGCATCCCCTCTAAACGCAAAGCTTCCCCTCTTCTGCTCACTCATTCCAGAGCAAGGCGCTTTCTGGAGAGACGCTGTCTCTAGACTGGAAGAACAGATTCGTCTGCCTTTCTCCCAATTCCACTTATCCCACGAGTCTTGCAGAAACTAGCTTCAGAAGGAGCACGAATGATTCTGATCGCTCCTTTCTGGCCCCGTCAAGTTTGGTTCTCTCTTCTACAACAATACTCAGAGGATCCTCCTCTTCCTTTTCCTGTTTCTCGATGTTTACTGACCCAGGATCAGGGGACCCTGGTCCATCCAGGCCTCAAATCTCTGCAACTGCATGCATGGCTCCTGCAGACTTAGCCCAATCTCGTTTTGGAGTGTCTCCCAAAGTGGCGGAGATTTTGGTGGAGGCCAGAAAACCCTCCACCAGATCCACTTATGCCATGAAGTGGAAAAGATTCACTATCTGGGCTGCTTCCAAGAACACAGAACCCTTCTCATGTTCAGTGGGGCTTCTGCTGGAGTATCTGCATCATCTGTTTGACCTGGGTCTTAGTCATTCTTCGCTGAAGGTACACATGGCCGCCATTTTGGCCTATCATATTCCCTTCGTGGACAAAACTTTCGCTCAATTTGAGGTCTCTAAGACCTTTCTCAGAGGGTTCCTCCATCTGAGGCCCTCCATTCTTACTCCTGCCCCCCCTTGGAACTTGAACTTCGTTCTCGAGAAACTTACTCTCCCTCCCTTTGAACCTGCAGCTTCTGCGGATTTGAAGTTCCTTTCATGGAAGACTCTCTTCCTAGTGGCCATTACTTCTGCTTGGAGAATTTCTGAGCTCCAGGCCCTGATGTGTAAAATCCCATACTTGATTTTTCACAAGGATCGTGTTGCTATTCGCAGGAATCCTAAGTTTCTTCCTTAAGTAGTAGCTGAGTCTACTCTAAATCAGTCCATAGAGTTACCTGCCTTTTTTACGCAGTACTCAAATCAAGGGGAGTATTTACTCCATACTATGGATGTTCACTGGATTCTGAAATAGTACACCAACAGGACGAAGGATCTCAGAAAGACTGATCAATTGTTCGTCTCTTTTGCTCATAAAAGGGAAGGCATTGCTGTTTCCAAGCAATGCCTGTCTAAGTGGTTGGCTCATTGCATCACTTTCTGTTATGACAAATACAACAAGACCCTCCTGGGTCAAGTAAGAGGCCACTCCACCAGAGGAGTAGCAGCCTCAGCGGTTTGTTTCAAAAATGTGTCTGCAGCAGACATCTGTGCTGCCGCCACCTGGACTTCCATCCATACCTTTACTAAACACTGCAGTTTGGATGTTGCCTCTCGCCATAGAGCAGGCTTCGGGCTGGCTGTTCTCCAAGGCCTCTTATCTTGAGGCTTGCACAGCTAGAACTGCTTCTTGGAGTAGTTTTCCTCCTCCTGGTGCCTCTTTGTTCCAGACTGCTTGGGATTCAGTCTTATATTTAATTACCTACTGCAAGAGCCCTCTCGAAGTAAGATAGTACAGTTACGTAAGAACTTACCGTAACAGTAGATCTTCGAGAGAGGCTCTTAATAAATATCCGTCCTCCATCCCTAGGCTTTTTCAGCTCCTTTTCTAGTGAGGGAAATATCTCGCCTCTCTCGTCACGGCCTTTCTGGCCCGTGGTGGGAAAGAACTGGAAGGCGGGCGTCAGGGACCGCCCCTTTATACCGACGTCTCCTGACGCTGGTCACCTGACATGGGGGCAGTCCCTCGTCAGGGACTGCTAGTTAGAAATTTTTCCGTGGGGTCCTGCCACCTGCCGGCGTCAGTCCTATATGTAATTACCTACTGTAAGAGCCTCTCTCGAAGATCTACTGTGACGGTAACTTCTTACGTAACTGTACTTTCTAGGAGTGGTATATGTTGTTCATCCACGTTGGCCCACCAGACCTCCCTGACTGCAGATGCACACAACCTGGCTTCCAGCAGGCTAAGATCTGGCTTCACCTAGGTGGGTGGGAGGAGCCAGCTTGAAGACTTCTGGCAAGATTTAAAGTGGAAGGGGACATGCCAATATGTGTGGATGAACAACATATACCACTCCTAGAACTACTGTTACAAATGAGTAACCTGTTCTTCTAGCATACCTGTGTGAAATTCCTCTTACAGGAATTATGATTGTAAAACCTGGGTTGACTATGGGAATCTGACCCATCAAAGGTTATCAGGAAAATAAGATTTTGGGGGAAACGCAAGAGTGACAACCAGTGACCTAAATGGAAGGGCTAAACTTTATTCACAGACTGGGGGGTGGTCAGCCCTATAAAACTCTCAGTAGACATTCAAGGGAATTTCTGTCTCCTGACCGCAAGGGAACAGCTACCAGCACAGAGACTAAGAACCAAAGGCTGCTACAGAAAGACAAATACTTTGCAAACTAATGATTCTCTGGACCTTGACATTTTCATACCTAAGGTAGAGACTTAGCTAACAGTTTTAGTGCATTTACATGCATATATTTTCCCTTTTGTTTCTGTATATTGTAACTCAAATTAGTATATGCTCCTTTTAGTTGTAACTAAGTATTTTAGTAAAACATTTAAAGAAATCTGCCTGCATATGATATAGATATATATATATATATATATATATATATATATATTTGTGTGAATTGTGAGACCGTATTAATAATCTGTGACAACTGTTAACTGCATAGAGGGGCCACCATAAGCAACCAAACTGAGAAAGGTCTGTAAGGGGATCTGGAAGTATAGGGAGCATACCAGTCTCACGGATGAGTCTGCAGAGATTTTGAACCAGGCTGTTGCATGTCCAGTAAGGAGAAGGCCAAATCAGGCTTACTCTGCTACCCCGAAGAGAGTGTGATGCCTGGGTCTTCCTCTTTTGTGTAATAACCAAGGAAACGGCTCGAGATTGGTATTGTGCCCTTATCCAGAGTTAGAGGGACACCCTGGATCCTTGTGGCAGAGGTGTAGTCATGACCTTGGTGAGCATTCAAAAAGGACGAGGAGACTATCCCTGACCCCCCCATCACGGATTGCACTTAGCGGTGGGCACTGTGAAGTCAGTGGGCCTGACCCCCAGGAGTGGGTTTCTGACAACCCCTTCCATGGGTAGTCAAGGGCCATTCCACCCAGGGTATGGCTGCCACTACGGCTTGCTTCAGAAATGTCTGCTGCGGATGTCTGTGCAGCTAACACCTGGAGTTCTGTTCACACCTTCACCTGGCATTACAGCCTGGACATCACCTCTAGGCACAGGACCAGTTTTGGCCTGGCAGTCCTTTAGGACCATTTGTCATGAGTGCTTGGCTACTGGCCTGCCCTCCTCCCAATGGTTTCGCCCTGGTGCTCTTGAGTACTGCTTGAGATGCCATCCTACCTGTGTGACCTGCTGCATAAGCCTTCCTCGAAGTAAGATAGTACAGTTATAGAAGAACTTACCGTAACAGATCTTCGAGAGAAGCTCTTGCAGCAAGCCCTGCTCTCTCTCCCTCCTTCCCCCTGCTTCTTTCTCTTTCATTCTGCTTCTGCATTCCAGTTGACTCTCAGAAAACCTGTTCTTCTTCAGCTGCCTGTATGGGGGACCGCCCACTTGTATAGACTAAACTGATGTCAGCTGACTAACGTTGGCGGTCCCCCATGGTAGACTGCTAGATAGAAGTTTTCCGTGTGGTTCTGGTGCCTGGCAGCTTAGTCCTACCTGTGTGGTTTGTTTCAAGAGCTTCTCTTTAAGATCTGTTATGGTAAGTTCTTGCGTAACTGTACTTTCTAGGGATGTGGATATGGTCTTCATCCACACTTCTGGCAGTGTCCTTTCCTGTTTAAGGCTTGCTGGAACGTCTTAAGGCTGGCTCCTCTCACCCACGTGGTAACTTCCTTGGCACCGCCTCATGATGCCAGATCTACCTTTCCGCCAGATGATTCCCTTCTTACCGCTCTCCTGCTGAAGAGGCCCTTTGCTTTATTTTTTCAAATTTCAATGAAACCTTAGTGTTCAGGCTATTCCTAGGGATGTGGATATGTTCATCCACACTTCTTGGTATGTCCCTTTCCCCTTTAATTCTTGCCGGAAGGTCTTAAAGCTGGCTTTGCCCCATGATGCCAGATCCTTCTTTCCGCTGGAAGATACAGAATCTTACTTATAGAAACAGCTCTTGCAGCAGGTACATCGTTAGGACTGAAGCCAGCAGACACCAGGACCCCACGGAAAAATTCTAGCTAGCAGTATCCAGCGAGGGACCGCCCCTGACGTCGGCCCCTCCTCGATGTCAGGCATCACATAAAAGGGGGCGGTCCCCCAGCATCCCCTGTTCTTTTCCCGCCATCGACTCACCAGCATTGGCCTCATGGATGCATGCGCTCTCAATACGATGCGTGAAATCCTTTTCTTTTTCTACAGTCAATCCATGTCTGCATCTCCAACCCCTTCTCACGAAGTACATCCCTCTAAGTGTGCCTGTGGCAAACAGATCCCTTTTGCAGACCACCATTTGGCCTTTGTCAGGTGCCTGAGCCCAGAGCACAACACCCAGGCCTACTCAATTTGCCAGCAATTTAATAGCAGGACCCGGATCCGCCACAAAAAGGCCCTTCAGGGATTCCTCCTTGAGGAGGAATTGAAAAAAATGGAGAAAAGACCTTCCTTCAAAGGGGAATCTTCCCACAAGTCAGGGAAACACCAGGACAAGCATCGGGACATGGCTAGGGCGAGACTCCCAGCAGAGCCTCAGAGTCCAGGGCCAGCTCCAGCTTTACCCGGTCTGACAAGTCTCCTCCTTGGGCTCAATCCCAACCTCCCCCGTTAAAGGTAAGGTCATCAGGGGGGGCTCCTCTGCTTCCTTACACCTGCTCAAGACCACTCGGATGCCGGACGCCTCCAAGTCTGATTCCTCTGACAGGCACAAAAAGTCCTCCTCTAAATCGGGGCGGGGGGGTACGTCTGACAGATGCTGGGACACCGACTTCAGGTCTGTCTCCCAACCTCCGAAGGCTCCTGAAAGGAAGACTGTTGAGCTGATGTCCCTTAAGCAGATGGCTGAGGCCAAGAAGGCGTCCGACCCAGTGACCACAAAACAGACTACCCCCCGTCGACAGTAGTACTGACGGCGGTGGACACCGGACATCAGGGGTCCTCGGGTGAAGAGGCTACCGTACTGCCAGATGACCAAACGGGTGACACAGAGGATGCCGGCCTACCCAGAGAACCATCGCCGGACCCGGTGGTTCCTCTGGACCAGACGCTCGACCCAAACGACAGGCCCACACTGACGCCGAGCCCACGTTGGGTATGAATATTCAGGAGGTGAAAGAACTGTTCATCTTCTGGTGGGAAACCATAAGAGAGGACGTGGTTCCCCCCCAAGCCTCAGCCACTTCCACCTCCTCCTTGGGGAGCGGAAGGTGCCAGACCCCCGACCCCCAAGGAACCAGATCCACCTCCTCGGGGCAGATCAAGAGACAGAAAACACCCATCACGCTCTCCCTCAGGGTCCCCAAGACCAAAGAGACCCAGGGGCAGACATCACTTACTGGGAGATGACTCCAGACCAGATACGTCCGACACCTCCAGGTCTCCATCTCCCTTCAGTCCCCCATCACCAGACCCACAGGACCTTCCAAGGTTGCTTCCGGATAATCCCTCCTTTTCAGAAATCATGAGGCACATGATTGGAAAATATGGGGTGGGAGACGGAAGACTTCAACCCCGAGAGACAAAGTCTTGCCCGTTACCTCGGGCAGAAAGACCCAAAGCCTGTGGTGGTCCCACCTTTGGTGGACACCTTTATGGACATCACCAAGGCAGGTTGGAAGCATCCACATTCCACACTGGCTGTTCCAAAGAAGGCTGTATTTGGCACAACAACCCCTGGCCGACTCCCTGGTCATCACTGCATCTCATGATCGGTCTCAATGGCCTCAGCATATGAGTACCCAGCCTCCGGACCAGGAATCTAAGCAATTAGATTATATGGGAAGACACATGTATGTGGCTGCTACATGCTCAATTAGGTCTCTAAACTATCTGATGCACATGGTGCAGTTTCAGAACGCCCTTTGGGAACAGGGCCAGGACCTTCTAAAAGACTTTCTGGATGGCAAAAAGGAGGAGGAGGAGCTGCTAAACCTCCTCCATACTGGGTCAGACGTGGGGACCCAGGTTCTCCAAGCCGCTTACAACTCAGCTGACTCGGCAGCCAGGGGAGCAGCCACAGGCATTTGTCTCCGAAGAGACTTGTGGTAGTGAGTTTCCGGATTTACCCCGAATGTCCAGAAGAACATCCTAGACGTCCCTTGTAATGGAGCATTCCTGTTCTGTGAGGAGTCCAAGAAGGTCATCACCAAACTGCAGGACACTGGGAAGGCAGTCAGGACTGTACAGGCCATGTACAGACTGAAATCTGGTTCCTTTCGTAGGAACCAGAATCGTTTTCGCGGCCACCAACAATGGCAATGGCCACGTTCCAGCCAGCAACCCAGGGGCAACTTCGGTCGCAAAAATCAAGACAGGTTCCCCTCAGGCCAGGGCCCAAAGCATCCCAAAGCAGTCCGGCCCGCGGGGTCCAACACCACCATAGCATGACTCCTTCCCGGCCCCTCCTCTGGATCAAAGGGTCAAGAGGGTCGAGGGTCGCATCTCTCATCACCTTTTGGGATGGCAGAGGATAACCTCCGACCGGTGTGTGTTGCAGTTCGTCGAACGAGGTCACTGTATAGAGTTTCTCAATCACCCACCACCCAGACCTCCCCTGCTCTCCCGCTACTCAGGTCAGCATGCCCTGCTTATTCAGCAGGAGATCTTGGCCTTCCTCAACAAGGAGGCCATAGAGTACATTCCACTGAACCAGAGAGGAAAAGGTTACTATTCTCACTTCTTCTTGGTTCCAAAGAAAACAGGGGACTTACGCCTGATATTGGATCTCAGCGACCTCAACACATTTGTGTTGTACAAGCATTTCTGCATGGTGACCCTACTGGGTCTTATTCCCATGCTCAAAGAGGGCGCTTGGCTGGCATCACTGGACATGCAGGATGCTTACCTACATCTTCCGATCACTCGAGCGCATGGAAATGTCTGCGCTTCGAGTTTCTGGGACGTCACTACCAGTTACGAGCCCTTCCTTTCAGGCTGTCTTCGGCACCTCGAGTGTTCACGAAGTGCATGGCAGTCATGGCAGCAGCTCTCAGGAGAAGAGGCTACTATGTGTTTCCTTATCTAGATGACTGGCTCCTCATGGCACCCTCACGGGAGGCCCTGATGTCCGCGATACAAGCTACCTGTTCTCTCTTCCTATTGCTGGGCATCACTATCAACCAGGAGAAGTCGCACCTTGTCCCATCTCAGAACTTGCAGTTCATAGGAGCAGTTTTGGACACCACTCGGGTAAGGGCATTCCTTCTTCAGGACAGGACGGAAAGCATGAGATCCCTCATAGGAGACTTAATGGAAAAGAAGACTGTACCGGCCCAGTCCATCCCTTTGCCTGCTCAGGCACATGACAGTTGTCATTGCAACGGTTCCGCTAGCTCGACTCCATATGCAGGTCATCCAATGGATGTTGAGGGCACAATGGGACCAGAAGCAAGATCATCTGCAGCATCCAGTCCGGATCACAAATGCCATCACCCGAGACTGGAATTGGTGGCTTGTCCCAGACCACCTCTCAACGGGAGTCCCCTTCATTGCGACACCTCCTTCAGTGACTCTCTCTACAGATGCCTCTGGGTCCGGATGGGGAGCTCACCTCAGCGGGGTCAGGACTCAAGGCTCCTGGTCGTCTCTGGAGTCCCAGCTTCACATAAATATTCTAAAGATGAGAGCCGTCCTTTACACCCTATAGGCATTCCAGACGGAGATTCCACCGGGTACTCTTCTGGTGCAAACGGACAATACCGCAGTGATGTACTATCTCAACAAACAATGAGGCACTCATTCCTACCCCCTTTGCAGGGAGGCTCAAAGGGTTTGGGAGTGGGTACTGCAACATGTGCAGACACCATTGCAGAGCATGTTCCCGGAGTGGGCAACGCTATCGCGGACAGTCTAAGCTGATCACAGGCCAGAGTCCACGAATGGGAACTGCTTCAGGGAGTCACAGAGGACCTGTTCTGCAGATGGGGGACACCAGAATTGGACCTCTTCGCGTCATCATACAACGCAAAACTGCCCATTTTCTGCTCGCTAGATCCAGGGCCTGGTGTTTTCTGGTGAGACGCGTTGTCCCTCTCTTGGACAGACAGGTTCCTCTATGCTTTCTAACCCTTCCCTTTGATCGTGAGGGTTCTATTGAAGCTCCGACAAGAGTGGGCATGCCTTGTTCTAGTAGCACTCTTTTGGCACAGGCAAATTTGGTTCCCTCTCTTACATCAGCTGGCCCAGGAACCTCCAGTGCCTCTGCCATTCAGCTGTCATCTTCTGTCCCAGGAGGCAGGCTTCTTGGTCCATCCGGCTCTTCGGTCTCTGAACCTGCATGCCTGGCTCCTAAGGACATAGCAGTCCTGAGATATGGGGTCTCTCAGGAAGTTGCAGATGTTCTGGTAGCAGCCAGAAAACCCTCCACCCATGCCACTTACACCATGAAGTGACGCAGATTCTGTATTTGGGCTCAAGCTCGTGGACTGACCCCATTGGATTGTTCTGAGAGGTCTGCTTTGGACAACCTCCTATCCCTCTACGAGGCAGGTCTTGCCTACTCCTCCATTAACGTGCACCTAATGCACCATTTCGGTGTACCATTCTCCAATAGGTCACCGGTCTGTAGCTCAGCTAGAGGCTTCTCGCACCTTTTTGAGTGGCATCCTGCACTTGAAACCTCCCATCAAAGACCCGGTTCCACCTTGGGATCTTCCTTTTGTTCTACAGCAGCTTACGCTGCCGCCTTTTGGAACCAGCCGTGGATTGCGAGCTGCATCTCCTTGCTTGGAAGACTCTTCTTTTAGTTGCCGCTACTTCTGCAAGAAGAATTTCTGAGCTTCATGCACTTATGTACAAGGAGCCTTATTTGTTTTTTCACAAGGACAGGGTGTCCTTAAGAACGAATCCTAAGTTCCTTCCCAAGGTGGTCTCAGCTGTCACTCTCAACCAGGATATAGACCTGCTGGTGTACTATCCGAATCACTAACCGGGGGAGGCTCTGTTGCACACTCCGGATGTGCATAGGTGTCTCCGATATTAGCTGACCAAAACCAAGGCACATCATAAGTCAGACCAGCTGTTTGTTTCCTACGCACAAAGAATGCCTGGTGCTCCAGTTTCCAAACAGTACCTTTCTCAATGGCTGGTAAAGTGCATTATGTTCTGTTACCAGAAGTGCAACAAGACTTTACCAGGACCGATAAAAAGTCATTCTATGAGGGGGGGTGGCTACCTCCTTCGCTGTGTTCATAAATGTCTCCACTTCAGCCATCTGTGCAGCAGCAACCTGGAGCACTGTACACACCTTAATCAGGCACTACAGTTTGGAGATTGCCGCTAGACGCAGAGCTGGTTTTGGCTTGGCAGTCCTTCAGGGACTCTTGTCCTGAACTCTGAGACATCTCTCCTATCCTCCTCCCAATAAGAATTTGTTCCCTTACTGCTTGGGAATCGGTCCTAATGGTGTAACCTGCTGCAAGAGCTGTTTCTTGAAGTAAGATAGTACAGTCACGTAAGAACTTACCGTAACAGTAGATCTTCGAGAACAGCTCTTGCAGCAGGTAGTTTCCTTCCCACCTTCCCCTCTGGAGGTTGTTTTCTGACCTAGTTTCTAGGCTATTGCGTCTTTTGACACCTATTACAAACCTTCCTTTGGAAGTGGATCCTCTGTCTCCCCTTCAGATGTCACCCTTGGGCCAGGAGTCTCCGGCGGGAGAACTGGGGATGCTGGGGGACTGCCCCCTTTTATGTGATGCCTGACGTCAGGGAGGGGACGACGTTGGGGGGCAGTCCCCCCTGGATACTGCTACCTAGAATTTTTCCATGGGGTCATGGCGCCTGCCAGCTTTAGTCCTTATGGTGTAACCTGCTACAAGAGCTGTTCTCGAAGATCTACTGTTACGGTAAGTTCTCATATAACTGTACTTTGCCTCCTCTTTACTCCTGCGTTCTGCAGGCCCTGGCTTCATTTCCTTCAGATTCTTTGAAGATTAAGCTTGTTCGAGCTAGCAATTGCAATTGTTATTTCTTGATCATGGAAGATAAATCTTCCCCCGGTTTCCGCTGGTACCCGTACAGCCAGAAAATGTTGCACACAGATCCACATACTGCGTGTGTCTACTATTTGAGTGTCGGCCATGACACCCAGGCCTGCGTGATTTCTCACGTTCCACCCAAACATCCTCGATGATAGTCTCGCACGACTCAAGCTGGGTAGGCCTGAAAAACTGAATCTACCGGTGAAATCGAAGGAAACCAGGTGGGCAGTCTCTGCAGCTGTGGGGTCCGCCAAACAGATCTAACTTCAAGGATGGAGCTCTTGCAGCAGGTAATACCATTAGGACTAATGCTGTCAGGCGTAGGACCCTACGGAAACTTGCAGCTAGCAGTCTGAGGCGGAGGACGGCCCCGTCAGCTCCACCCAAAGTCAGGCGTGGTATAAAGGGGGCAGTCCCCCGGCACCATCTCGGTTCTTTTCCCACCATCGACCCATAGTTCAGCTCCACAGTTGCCATCTTCAGCAGTCGACAGCCTAAAGAAGTATTTTTTTCTCAGTTGTTCATTTAGTTCATCTTGTGTATGTCATCGCCTCCTCTACCACTGCGTAAAGCTAAGTGTGTGTGCGGCAAGCAGATCCCGGCCATAGACGGCCACGTGGCCTGCCTCATCTGCTTAGGCCCAGACCACCAGCCCAACGCCTACACCCACTGCCAGCAATTCAGTCAGAAGACTTGTGACAGGAGAGCCAATGCACTCAAAACCTTCCTTCTAATAAAGCAACTAGCAGCGATGCAGTGTGGCTCGGGCCAGCTCCTCTTCTCCTGCCAGGGATTTCCCACCAAAAGAGAAGTCCTCAGGTGGGAAACATCACTACAGGGATAAAGATCAGGCTAGGTCTGAGTCCCACCCTAAGTCACCATCTAAGCAGGCCACTTCCTCCTCAACCTCCGGATGGAGGTCTGGTTCGATGCCAGCCCAGACGACCGAACACTGCTGTTTGAGTAAGTCCACTCCCACCTCTTCTCAGGTCAAGCACCGGGAGTCGGCCTCTTCGGGACACCATTCTTCCCTGGCTCATCCACCTCATAAATCTTCCTCAGGGTCGACCCAGGAGGGCCAATCCAAGTCTTCGAAAGACAGGCCTAGTTCATCCGAAAAAAGGAAGCCTTCGGACTAACACCCAGGTAGGCAAGAGGTTGTCCGGGTTCGGAGCCCCCCCCCCGGCTAAGGTTCACCCCCCTAGTTGAACAGCAAAAGCCTAGCCGGTCACCCTCTCCATTGTCCTGCTCCCCAACACCTGATATGGGGCGGTCACCGGCGGACAACCAGACGTCCCACACCCCCTCCCGGGAGTCGGTCGCCGGTCAGACTTGCTCCAGACGCCAGCTCACTGGGCGAAGGTGACACCAGACGTCGACCCACTGATGACAGGGTCCCAGACCCAACGCCAGTACCTCAGGATCCCCAGATGCCCGCTCTGGTGGACCAGATGCCCAGCGAACCCGGCGCCTGAACCAGCGGTAATCCCAGTGGCCGACATAGGCTCCTTATTCACCACATGGGGATATCCTTTACAGACTCTCAGATACCACCCCAAATCCAACACCCATGGGACCTCCCCCCACCCTAACTCCTGATGAGGGTGAGAGCCCACGCCTAGATTCTAAGGGCAAAAAAGAGGAGGCATCAGCAGTCTCCCCTTCCTTCTTCTCCTCCCTCGTCCTCCTCAGAAGAGGGGGATGCAGAATCTGATCCTGATTCAGAAAGGGATTTCATTCCTCCCTCTCCAGGTCCTAAGGATTCCCCATGGTCCCCTCCGGATGATCTCTCATTTTTAGATATAATGAGGCACATCCAGACCATTTTATGAGCAGGACACAGAGGATCTGGACACAGAGCGCTAGCGCCTGGCCAAGTTCCTGGGCAAAAAGAACCTAAACCTTTGGTAATACCTCCTTTTGTCGAGCCTTTCCAGGATGTCACTCGCCTGACTTGGCGTACCCCTTCCTCAGTACCTGCAGTTCCTCAGAAGGTCGACAGGCTTTACAAGCCACTCAGATCTGAACCCTTTTTGGAAGAACAGCCAAAGGCAAATTCTCTGGTTCTGACTGCAGCCCACGGCAGGGGCTCCCAACGCCCAGACCCGGTCTTCAAAAAATTGGACAGCTGGGGCCGGAAGGTTTATTCTTCTGCCACAGGTGCCATCAGATCCCTTAACTTCATGGCGCATATGGTTACATACCAACAATCCTTATGGCAGAAGACCATGGACCTAGTCAAGTCCATGCCGGACTCAGACTCTAAAGAGGAAATGCTTGCCTGTGCCCAGTCAGGTCTGGACGTTGACAAACATGTCCTCCGTTGTTCGTACAATGCAGTGGACATGGCTTCCAGGGCTGCTGCCTCGGGGGTTTGTCTGAGACAGCAATCATGGCTCAGGTTGACAGGGTTCCAACCGGATTTTCAGGGGTGCATTTTAGATTCCCCATTCCAAGGCCCAGTTCTGTTTGCCCACAGGTTGAAACCATGGTCAAACAGCTACAGGAGTCTGGCTAGGTGGTGGCTGACGTACACCGTATGTACAAATCCCAGCCTCAAGAACCCCATCGCCATCCCTTTCGAAAAGGACAGGGACAGGGGAGCAAACCTGCCCAAAGCAAAGGGTTCAAGAGGTGGGGTCACTGTGCCCCCCCAAGGTTCACAGGGCCCTAAGCAGCCCAGAACTCCATGGGGCCCAAGGACCCACCACCCCCTTCGCCTGACTTCTTCCTGCCCCCTCCTCTCTTCAGGGACCTGCAGAACGAGAAGGTAGGAGGGAGGTTTGCCCTCTACTCACTTGAATGATCCAGTATCACCTCAGACCAGTGGGTACTGGACACCATTCGAAATGGGTATGCCATAGAATTCCTTTCTATTACACCGGACAACTCCCATCCCCCGGTCAATTGTCCACTGGTGCACAAGCTCCTCCTGGCTGCGGAGAATTAGCAGCTCTTAGAGAAAAAAAACATCCAGCCAGTTCCCCAAGCCCAGAAGGGCAAAGGTTACTACTCCCGTTTCTTCCTGGTCCCAAAGAAACCTTCTGGATTTGAGCCAGCTCAATCTCTTGGTCAAGTACCAGAGATTTTGGATGTTTACTCTGGCAGGCCTGTTTTCCTTGCTTCATCAAAGGGACTGGTTGTGCTCCCTCGATATGCAGGACACGTACATGCACATCAAGGTCCTGAAATCTCACAGAAGGTTTCAGAACCAGCACTACCAGTTCAGGGTACTCCCCTTCAGCCTTTCGCCAGCCCCCAGGGTATTCACCAGGTGTCTTGCGGTGGTAGCAGCAGCACTCCGATGGAGAGGCCTCTTTGTTTACCCCTACCTGGATGATTGGCTTCTTTCCGCATCATCAGAAGAGCAGCTCCAAATTGCTCTCAGAGAGTCTGTTTTGTTCTCTTGGAATCGCAGTGAACTGGCCAAAGTCACACCCATGGCCATCACAAAGGTTGCCGTTCATAGGGGTAATTTTGGACACCGAACAGGGGAGAGCTTTTCTGCCCTCTGACAGAGCAGAACGCCTTCAGGCTCTGGCAAACCGGGTCCAAAGAACACCCTCAATTCCCACCCAGGTCATCCTTCAACTATTGGGCCACATGGCAGCCACCATAACCATAGTACCTCTTGCCAGACTGCACATGAGGGTCCTTCACTGGCACCTCAAGGTCCAGTGGGACCAAGCGGTGGACAATCTGGATCTCCAGATCCGGTTCTCTTGGGCGGTTCATCAACCTGGGCTCCACCTTCTCGGGTTCCTTCCAAGAGTTGTGCCACTCTTTCCGAGCTAAGGGTGAGAGTCCTGCGGGCACGCACTCCTCTCAGTCCGGTAAGCATGAAAAGGACCCGGGACTGTCTTCGTTTTGACAGACATGCTCTTGGGATCGGGAGCGATCTCATTCCCAGGAACCGGCCATTTCGACCTCAGTCGAAATAGCCTCTTCAGCCGCTGGCTTCTCAGCCTTGCCGTCTGGCCAGTTGACTGAAGTGTCGATTGACAATGTTGAGATAATTCTCGACCCGATAGAACCTTTGTTGCCAACTCCGGTCCTTGCTTTCCCCGATGAGGAGACCCAGCCTGCTGGAAATCCCACTGAGGAAGTGGTTCCCTGACCCTGGGAAGTCACTGGTCCCGCCGGTGTCTCTCAAGCGACCGAGTTGCCCCGTCCAATCTTGATCGAGGTCTCGGACCCCTCGACCGAAAGGCAGAGGAAGGGCCATAAGTGCTGTAAAAAGAGGCAATGCCATCAGTTGTCCTTGTCCTACTCAGATTAGGAGAGGCTCCAGCGAATGTTCCGGCAGTGCTGCAAGGACTGCACGTGGCAACAGCTGATTTTGAGTGGGCACAAGCCTTCCCCAGCTCCTACCCCAGCCATTACTTGGCTTTCACCTCCCAGGTCAAAGCAGACTCCTCTGAAGCCAATTAAATCATTTCCTCCATCCGTGGAGCCGGCAAAACCTCCGGTTTGGCCTAAATCAGTCTCTCCACTGATTATGGTGGAACCGCCGCTCAAGCAGCCTGTGGGAGGGGCTCCTTCTAAGTAAGCTAGACCGAATACCGGGCTTCCCAGGAGTCTTTCGGTCACTGTCACCCATGATCACCCTGACGAGTTGAGGGTGATGTGGATGGTCGACCGCTGTATTTGTTCCTCGGATTCAGATGAAACTGGCCTCCATTCTCATCCAGGGGATGATGAATCGGTTGGTGGGATAGAGACGGAGGAAGGTTCTTCATCCTTTTAGGGCATTCTTTGCCTCATCTCTGAGTCCACAGGGATGCCCCTGGAGCCTATCCAGAAAAAGGCATAGTACCCTCTCACTGACATCCTCGAGAGGGGGATACTCTGACAGAAGCCTTTCCTATGGCCGAGGCCATTGTTGGCCCAGCCTTAGAACTTTGGCGCAGCACCCTGCCTCCTGTCCAACACCATCTGCCTGTATGGCCTGCAAGTATGCGGTGCCCATGGGTTCCCTTGCAGGGTTCACAGAGCACCCTTCTGCTGAGAGCCTTGTGACCCCCTCTGTGTTCAGGCGTACTGGTAGTTCTACCGATACCGACAGACCTGAGAAAGAATCCAAATATTTGAATCACTCTGCCTGGAAGGTCTGTGCGGCCTCATCTTTAGGCCTCTATCAGGCAAGCTCAGCCGTCATCATGGCATACTTCTCTACATGCCCTTTTGGGGTCCTTGAATGAAGTCCTCCCACATCTCCTTGTGGACGTGCAGACCACAGTCAAGCAGGTCCGGGACCAAGGCCAGGCTGTTGCCAGACAACGGCTCCAGACAGCTCTGGATATCAAGGACTCATGCCCGCTCATTGGCAGCCACAGTTGCCTCTTGCCGCTGGGCTTGGCTGAGGCTGTCCTCCTTTCCGGTGGATACTCAGCACAAACTAGCTGATGTGCCTTTCCTGTGCACTGATCTCTTCAGCCCAGATGTGGCTGGTCACCTTCAGTGCATTGAGCAGTCCAATACCACCTTTGACACCACTTCTGCTAAGGGTTCTTCTGGTCCTAAGAAGCAGCAGAAGAAGCCTTTTTGGCACTCTTCCCCAGCGGACCAGCAGTCCTGCTTTCAAGGAGGGCAGCAGCAGCAGGCTGAAGCTTGGTGTCCCAGCCCAAGTCCGGACCCTCACAGGCCCGTAAGGGAGGCCAAGGTTCAGGCCCTGGATCCTCTGCCTCCGAGCCTGCCCAGTGATGGGGTGGGGGCTGCCACCCCTGTGCCTGTCACGCCAGCTCTGTGTCCTCCCGTGAGGGCCAGGCTCCTCCACTTTCTTTCTGCCTGGCCCGCTGTTACCCAGACAGGTGGGTCTTAGAAGTGGTCGGCCAGGGACTGCCTCTGGAATTCGAGCAGTACCCTCCAAGCCGAGCCTGTGCCCCATGGGAGGATAGGGTATCCACCCACACTCAGTCAGCTCTCCGAGACAACATTGCTCAGCTCCTACTCAAGGAGGCAGTAGCTCCAGTGGCAGATCCTCCAGCAAACCCAGGCTTTGTTTTTAGGTACCTCCTGGTTCCCAAGCGGACAGGGGGGCTGGCGCTCCGTTCTAGATCTGCACGACCTGAATCAGTATTTTAGGTCATGGTCACTGTGTCTCAGATCATACCATCCCTGGAGTAAAACCTGTGGTTCTGTTCACTGGATCTCCAGAACGCGTTTTTTTTTTTCACCTCCCAATCCGTCTGTCCCACCAGCGGCTTTTCCGCTTCAGAGCCGAGGGAACCCTATACGAGTTCCGAGCCATGCCATTCGGCCTATCATCGGCCCCATGGGTCTTCACCAAATGCATTGCAGTGGTGGCAGCCCACCTCGAGCATCGGGTAAGAATTTACCCCTACCTCAATGATTGGCTCTTAGCAGGTTCCACCCAGCAGGAGGTGAAGAGATCCATGGACCTGGCCCTCCAGACCTGCTCCCAACTCGACCTCCTGATCAACGAGGCTAAGTCAGAGCTCTTGCCTTCTCAGGTGATGTGCTTAATCGGGGCAGAGCTCGACTCACGTCAAGCCAGAGCTCGGCTCCCGGCGGACAGGGCGGAGGTTCTGTCCTCCTTTGCCTAGTCATTTCTGGTTGTGCAATTGCACCCTGCCCAGGACTTTCTGCGCCTTCTGGGTTACATGGTGGCATGCACCTCAGTGGTCCGTTGGGCTCAGTGGCACATGCGCTCCCTCCAGTGGGGGCTGGCCACCCCCAGTGGAATCAGCACCACAGTCATTTCAACTAGCTGATCACTGTGAGCCAGAAGATGTGGGATGCTGTCCAATGGTGGACCATCCCAAGCCCGTTGTAGGAAGGGATCCCATTTGTCCACCCTGAGCAGACAGCCATCCTTACGACCAATGTTTCTCTCATGGGCTGGGGAGCCTACATGGGGACAGCAGGGCCCACAGGTTCTGGACCGCCGAGGAGTCCCATTAGCACATCAACATGTAGGAGCTCAGAGCAGTCAGACTGGCACTGTCAGCTTTCGCTCCTCTGCTCCGGGGTCAAGTGGTTCGAGTCCAGACGGATAATATCACGACCATGTACTACTTCAACAAATAGGCCGGCATGCATTCCCGTCTGCTAAGCAAGGAAGCACTCTGCATCTGGACACTCATGAGCCGTCTGGAGGCAGTTCTCCTATCCATCCATGTGGCAGGAGCCTCAAACCATAGGCGACACATCCCATGAGTAGTTTTTCCATCCAGAGGTAGTGTACAGTCTGTACTTCCACTGGGGCAAACCGTTGGTGGACCTGTTTGCCTCCAGGAAAAACACAAAGCTACGGCTGTTTCATGCCCAGTCCCCTCAGCAGGGCTTGCTGAAGGGAGATGCCTTCTTGAGGTCTCTTTTATGCCTTTCCTCCATTTTCCTTGATCCACAGAGTGCTCCTCAACATGAGAAGGGACAAGGCGCAGGTGATTCTGGTAGCCCCAGACGGACCACGCCAGTTCTGGTACCCAGATCTCCTCAGCCTCCTCAACAGGCCCCCAGAGTGGCTTCCAGCACGCCCGGACCTGATCTCACTCAATCAGTGGAAGGTATTCCATCTGGACCTTCAATCCCTGCACCTGACAGCCTGGTACCTGAGCGTCTAGAGTTCCAGGCTTATGGGTCTCTCCAAGGATGTCCTCACAGTAGTGGAAGCATCCAGGAAGGAGTCAACCAGAAAATGTCATGCCTTCAAATGGAAAAGGTTTTCCATTTGGTGTAAGCGCAAGGGCCTGGACCCTCTGTCCTGTCCAGTGGCTAACATTCTTGACTACCTTTGGTCTCTGTCCAATGGGGGTCTTCGGTCATCGACCCTTAGGGTGCACCTGGCAGCCATCTCTGCTTACCGGGCGTGGACCAGTCAGCCGACGGTGCAGGAGGCAGTGGTCAGGCGCTTTTTCAAAGGCCTGGATCACATATCCCCTCCAGTGCATGAACCTCCACCTCTGTGGGATCTACTGCTGGTACTGGCAAAGCTCATGGGCAAGCCATTCGAACCAATGCACAAGTGTGAGCTGTCACACTTGTCATGGAAGACGGCCTTCCTGGTGGCTATCACATCTGCCAGAAGAACAGGGGAGCTCCAGGCGCTCTCGGTGGACTCCACTTATCTGGTCTTCCGCAGGGACAAGGTTGTCCTGTGCCCCCACCCGAAATTCCTTCCGAAGGTGGTGTCAGAGTTTCACCATAACCAGGTGTTGACTCTGCTGGTGTACTACCCCAATTACACCCTGGAGGCTAAATACAGGCTCCATACTTTGGACCTAAGATGAGCTGTCTCCTATTATAAGGAGAGGATGGCAGAAGCTCAGGGAGAGGTTTGCCAGCTGTTTGTCACCTATGCTGAAGCCGCTTCTGACAGACCTGCAGCAAATCAGACGATTGCTCGATTGATAACATCTTGCATTAGTTTGTGCTACGAGTTGGTGGGCAAGGAGCTTCCCAAAGGGATAAGGGCTCATTCTACCCACCATACCGCTGTATCCCTATCCAGAAAATCTTGGGCTGCTACCTGGAAGACAGCAAACACCTTTATCACCCATTACCACATCGACCTTGAGTCACACCAGGATGCTGGTTTTGGGGCCTCATTTCTCCAATCTCTGTTTCCCAAATAGGGGTGTGCGCTTTGCCTCCCTCCTCCCAGAGAACTGCTAGGAGTCTGCCAATAAGTGTGGATGAACAACATATCCACAATCCTATAAAAACAGGTTACTCACCTGTAACAGTAGTTCTAGGAGTGGTGTATGTGCAACGATTGGCAGACTAATTTGGACAAAAAATTTTACCTGTGCTGTGTTTCTGGATTTGAGTAAAGCCTTTGACACAGTGGATCATGACTTATTACTCACCTCCCTTAACTCATTAGGCCTGGATTCCCTATCACTCAATTGGTTTAATGATTACTTTTCAGATAGGTCGCAACTGGTTAGAAATGGAAATTACCTATCCACCTCAAAACCTCTGCTAAGGGGTGTACCACAAGGCTCTATTCTTGGCCCTATCCTCTTTGCTATTTATATAAACAATATTGATGCCAACCTCACTCAATCTAACATTCATCTGTTTGCTTGATGATACTGTATTGTATGTCAGCAATCCCTCACCTTCAAAGCCTGTGAACTTCTACAATCCGAATTCTCCATTCTGCAGCACAATCTACTTGACAAAAACTACTTCTAAATGCAAAAAAACAAAAGCTATGTTCTTTACCACAAAGAGTTGTACTACCACTACCCCAGCATCCAACACCCTACATATATCCACCTTACTTGGAGAGAAACTTGAATTTGTTGATAACTTCAAATATCTTGGAGTCTGGATAGATAACAGGCTTGACTATTCTGTCCATATTGAAGAGTTACTTAAAAAGCTAAGACAGAGCTCGGACTATTTTTAGAATAAAACATTACCTAAACAGTGATTCCAAAAAGGTTAATTCAGGCCTCATTCCTATCCTCATTGATTATGCTGATTTTCTCTACTGCCATTGTTCAAGTCATCTCTTACATAAGCTGGACACCCTGTATCACAGGTCCATAAGATTTATTACTGACCTTCCCTCCAACACCCATCATTGCTCCCTTTATATGGCAGTCAACTGGACATCATTGCAACACAGAAGAAATAGGAATGCTGTTATCTGGATACTCAAAGCGTTAACAGGCAAACTACCGACCTATATCACTGATTGCTTTACCCAAATTACAACCAGGCCATACACCTTAAGGATCAGTAAACTCATCACATTAAAGGTCCCCACATGCACCCGGTATGGGAGGGCTGCTTTCAGCTATTCCTTAGCAGCTGCATGGAACTCTCTCCAAAAATCCATGAAGCTAGATAGCCTACTACCTCTGGCATCCTTCAAAGATTGTTCTCCCCTTTTCCAGAGCTCTGCAATTGCTTTTATAAAGCATAATCCCCCACCTATCTGACCCAACTAAACCTCCCTTTTTCTATCCATTATATTAACTCAATTTCTTTCTTCCGAATCACCTATTATATTCACTTAAAAACTAGTTTAGACCATATAACTTATATTTTAGGACTGCTATACCCTTTGTCCTTTTTTTTCCTACAGGCTAAATGGTTCTATTGTTACTTGTATATATGTAAATTGTTGTATATAATCATTTCATGCCATTGTATTGCTATTTATTCTATTCTTGTCTATGTAATAATACTTGTATCCTCATTTGTATGACCACTCAGGTCCATCTTGTAAATGAGCTTTGCTCAATGATGTTCGCCTGAATAAATAAAGATTTTGATTGATTGATTGATTGATTTTTGTATGTTGTTCATCCACACGGAACCACCCGACCTCCCCAGCTGTGGACGCACAAACCTGGTTTCCAGTGGGCCAAGATCTGGCATCATGGGGTGGAGCCGAGGGTTATACCCCCCGGGTGGATGGGAGGAGCCAGCTTGAAGACTTTCTGGCTGATTTAAAAGGAAAGGGATTCTTCCAATAAGGATGGATGAACAATGTATACCACTCCTAGAACTACCGTTACAGGTGAGTAACCTGTTTACTTTGTTTGGCCAGAAACCGGCTTCTGTTTCCTCACCTTATCTGGCTTTCACCTTCAAGGCCAAAGCCGGCTCTATCGACACTGATCATCTCTATTCCTCTGCCCACAAAGCTGATAGAACCCACCCCGGTTCGGCCAAAATTGACGTTTCCACCGACAGTGGTGGAGCCGCCACCTAAACAGCCCATGGAAGGGGCTCCTTCGAAGGAAGCTCAGACTGTTTTGGGTCTTCCCCACAGGATTCTGGTTACTCTTATGCCTAACCGCTCCAGGCTCATAGAACGGGACCTTGGTGGCTGGACGATGTATCCAGATACTTATGATTCTGACGACTCCAACCTCCACTCTCATCAGCTTGACAATGAGTTAGTGGGCAGTCTGTCGACGGAGGAAGGTCCTTTATTCTTTTGGGGGATTCTCTGCCTCATCTTCAAATCCACGGGAATGCCCCTGGAGCCTGTCCAGAAACGGGCGGAGTACCCTCTTACAGATATTCGTAAGAGAGGAGATACCCCTATAGAAGCCTTACCAGTGGTCGAGGCCATTGTTGGTCCGGCTTTGGAGCTTTGGCAGCACCCTGCCTCCTGCCCAGCGCCATCTGCCCAGATGGTCTGCAAGTGTGCGGTGCCGATTGGGTCCCACTCAGGGTTCACGGAACACTCCTCGACTGAGGGGCTGGTGACGGCTTCTGTGTTCAGACGCACAGGCAGTTCTGCCAACACCGATAGACCTCCAGACAATGAGTCCAAAAAATTGGACCACTCTGCCAGGAAGGTTTATACCACCTCCTCACTAGCCTGCCATCAGGCAAATTGTTGTCATCATGGAGCACTTCTGTCATGCCCTGTAGGGCTCCTTGGATGAGGTTCTCCCGCACCTCCCCGTGGACCTTCAGACTATGGTCAGGCAGGTCTGGAATCAGGGACAGGACAGTGCCATGCAGTAACTTTAGATGGCCCTGGACCTCGGGGATTCATGTGCCTGTTCAGTGGCAGCCATGGTTGCCATGCGCAGCAGGGCTTGGCTGAGACTTTCCACCTTCATGACAGATACCCAGCACAAACTCACTTATGTTCCATTCCTGGGCACCAGTCTCTTCGGTCCAGGTGTGGATGGTCACCTTCAGTGAACTGAGTAGTCCAGTGCCACCTTGGACTCAGCTACTTCTGCTCAGAAAGAAGCCCTTGGCACCAAGAAACAGCAGAAGAAGCCATTTTGGTGCCCAGAAGCCGCAGCCCTTCCAGGAGGGCAGCAACAGCAGGCACAGGCTTGGTGCCCTCGGCCCAAGTCCAGGCCTCCAGTGGCCCGCAGAGGAAGTCGAGGTTCAGGCTGCTTCCAATCTGGACCTTCTTCCTCTAAGCCTTCCCAGTGACGGGATAGGGGCTGCCACCCCTATTCCCATCACCCCAGCTCTGGGTTCTCCCATGGGGGGCTGGCTCTGCCACTTTCTTTCAACCTGGTCTGCTGTTACCACAGACAGGTGGGCTCTAGAAGTGGTCAGCCAGGGTCTGCCTCTGGAATTCGAGCAGTATCCTCCCAGCCAAGCCCACATCCCATGGGAGAAAGGTGTATCAGTCCATACTCTGTCAGCTCTGAGAGACGACATAGTCTAACTCCTCTTCAAGGAGGCAGTGGCCCAAGTGATGGATCCCCCAGTTGACCCAGGGTTCGTTTCCAGTTACTTCCTGGTCCCGAAGAGACGGGGGGCTTCACACCCCATTTTAGATCTGTACAACCTGAACCAGCTTCTCGGGCCACGCACCTTCAAGATGGTAACTTTGTCCTAGATCATACCATCCCTGGAGCAGAACATGTGGTTCTAATCACTGGATCTCCAGGACGTGTTTTTCCATGTCTCAGTCTGTCCATCTCATCAGAGATTCCTCCGCTTTCGAGCAGAGGGAACCCTTTACGAGTTCCAAGTCGTGCCATTCGGCCTGTCTTCGGCCCCACGGGTCTTCACCAAATGCATTGCAGTGGTGGCAGCCCACCTCAGGCGTCGAGGGGGTTAGAATATACCCCCACATCGACAGTTAGCTCTTAGTGGGTTCCACTCAGCAAGAGGTGGAGAGCTTCAGAGACCTGGCCTTCCAAACCTGCTCGAGCCTTCGCAGGTGATGTGCTTCATCGGGCCAGACCTTGGCTATCTGCGGACATGGCGGAGGTTCTCTCCTCCTTTGCCCAATCATTTCTGGTTGGGCACTTGCACCCTGCCCGGGACTTTCGCCACCTTCTGGGGTACATGGCAGCCTGCACCACCCTGGTCCGATGAGCCCGGTGGCTTATGCACCCCCTTCAATGGGAGCTGACCGCCCAGTGGACTCAGTGCCAAGGTCATTTCGACCAGCTGATCACTGTGACCCAGAAGATGTGAGATGCTGTCCAGTGGTGGACCATCCTGGATCATCTGCAGGAAGGGATCCCGTTTGTCCACCCCGAGCCAACAGTCGTCCTGACAACTAATGCCTCTCTCACAGACTGGGGAGCCCACATGGGGGACAAAAGGGCCCACAGGTTCTGGACCCCCGAGGAATCCTGATACCATATCAACCTGCTGGAGCTCAAAGCGGTCAGACTGGCACTGTCAGCATTCGCTCAGCAGCTTCAGGGTCAAGTGGTTCAAGTCCAGACGGACAACACCACGACCATGTACTACCTCAACAAATGGCGGCATGCACTTCTGCCTGCTGTGCAGGGAAGCGCTCCGCATCTGGACACTTGTTTGCCAACTGGAGGCAGCTTTTCTAACCATCCATGTGGCAGGAGCCTCAAATCAACTGGCAGATGCCCTCAGCCGCATAGGCAAGACATCCCATGAGTGGTCTCTCCAGCCAGGTAGCTCACAGCCTGTTCTTCCAAAACCAGCAAACTGAAGGTGGACCTGTTTGCCTCCAGGGAAAACACCAAGTTGAGGCTGTTTCATGCCTGCCCCCCTCAGCAGGGCTAGCTGCATGGGGATGCCTTCTCGAGGCTGTGAACCTCAGGCCCCTTCTACACCTTCCCTCTAATTCCCTTGCTCCACAGGGTACTTCTCAAGGTGAGGAGGGACAAGGCACAGGTGATCCTGGTGGCCCCAGACTGGCCACGCCAGTTCTGGTATCCAGATCTCCTCAGCCTCAGGCTCCCGAGGCGTCTTCCAGCATTCCCAGACCTGATCTCAGTTAATCAGGGGAAGGTATTCCATCCGGACCTTCAATCCCTGCACCTGACAGCCTGGTACCTGAATGGCTACAGTTCCAGGATTTGGGTCTCTCTGAGATGCGCTCACAGTAGTGCAAAGCATCCAGAAAAGAGTCGACGAGAAGGTGTTATGCCTTCAAATGGAAAAGGTTTTCCATTTGCTGTCAGGGCAAGGGCCTGGATCCTTTGTCCTGCCCAGTGGTTAGCATCTTCGACTACCTTTGGTCTCTGTCTAAAGGGGGTGTTCGGTCTACAAATCTTAAGGTGCACCTGGCAGCCATCTCTACCTATTGGGTGCGGGTGGTCAGAAGACAGTGGCACAGGAAAAGGTGGTTTGACACTTTTTCAAGGGCCTAGATCACATATCCCCTCCATTGCATGAACCTCCACCTCTGTGGGATTTACTGATGGTTTTGGCTAAACTCATGGGCAAGCCATTCGAACTGATGCACAAGTGTGATATGTCACACTTGTTGTGAAAGACCGCCTTTCTGGTGGCTGTCACGTCAGCCAGAAGGACTGGGGAGCTCTAGGTGCTCTCAGTGGAGTCTCCTTACCTGGTCTTCCACAGGGCCACGGTTGTCCTGCGCCCCCACCTGAAATTCCTTCCGAAGGTGGTGTCGGAGTTCCACCTTAATCAGGTGTTGACTCTGCCTGTGTTCTACCTGAACTACACCTCGGATGCCGAGTACAGACTCTATACTCTGGACCTGAGATGAGCTCTCTCCTATTACAAGGCGAGAATGGCGGAAGTTCAGGGAGAGGTTCGCCAGCTGTTTGTCACCTACGCGGAAGCCGCAACTGGCAGACCTGCAGTAAAGCGTACGATTGGCAGGTGGATCACTACCTGCATTGATCTCTGCTATAGGTTGGTGAGTAGGGAGCATCGTGTAGGGCTAAGGGCTCATTCCATCCGCCATACTGCTGCATCGGTGGCCGCTTCCAGGGACATCCCTATCCAGGACATCTGTTGGGCTGCTACCTGGAAGACAGCAAACACCTTCATCACCCACTACCACATCGACCTTTAGTCACGCCAGAATGCTGGTTTTGGGGCCTCAGTTCTCCAATCTCTGTTCCCTAAGTAGGGGGTGTGCACCTTGACTTCCTCCTCCCAGAGAACTGCTTGGAGTCTGCCAAAAAGTGTGGATGAACAACATATCCATGTCCCTAGAAAAACAGGTTACTTACCTGTAACAGGAGATCTTCTACGGAATGGTCTGGCAGTAGGTTATTACTTCAGGGAGGTTCCAGCAGAGGGTGCTGTCACATGGCAGCTTCTTCAGCAGTCTTTTACCAGGGACCGCCCACACATGACATCACTTCCTTGCTCCCTATAGAAGTGTGGTGGTCCCTGGTATCCTTTGTTCATTTTCCCACCGTTTTCAGCTCACACAGCAGCTAGCTCAGTCTTCTGTGTAGCAGTCGTCGACGAGACTTTAACAAACGAATTCCTAAGGAAGCATCTACAAGCAAGCAAGCAAGCTTTATTCCATTACTGCTCTTGTGGCAGAAGGATTTTCAAACTCGATAACCATTTATATTGTGTTAGGTGTCTGGTGTCTTTTACGAAGGTCTTGGATTACTTGGCCTCCTTATCCTTGGATGGCCTTGGCTATTCTTCTATAAAAGGTCCACCTGGCCGCCATCTCTGCCTTCCACAAACCGTTGGATGGTTGGTTTTTGTATCAACACCATTTAACAAAGAGGTTTTTGAAAGGCGTATTACATCTGAAGCCTCCTATTTGGTGTCCCATTCCTCCATGGGATTTGAATTTCATGATTAAAAAATTAACAGTGGACCCTTTTGAACCAGCTGCCACTTGTGACCTGCGTTTCCTCTCCTGGAAAACACTATTCCTGGCATCCATCACTTCTCGACGAGTTTCTGAGCTTCACACACTTATCTTACCTTTCATAGGGATCAAGTTGTGCTCCTCACTAACCCTTCATTTCTGCCTAAGGTGGTTTCTGAACAAACCTTGAATCAAACCATGGAGTTACTAGTCTTTTACCCCAAGTACTCCAATCCGAATGAACATCTTTTGCATATGATAGATGTTCATCGCATCCTGCATTACTATACTGATCGGACGAAGTCCTTTTGCAAAACCTCACAACTGTTTGTCACCCTTGCCCCAGGTCGTGAGGGCCTTCCAGTTGCAAAATGTACACTCTCTTGCTGGCTAACCCTTTGCATTACATTTTGTTACAAAAAATACAACAAACCCTTACCAGGCCAGGTCCAAGCCCATTCCACTAGGGCCATAGCAGCCACAGCAGCTTGTTTAAGGGTGCTTCCATTACTGATATTTTCATTGCGGCCACCATCCATACCTTTACCATGCATTACAATCTGGATGTTGCCTCGTGACACAGGACGACCTTCAGCTGAGCTGTTCTACAGGGCATCATGTCATAATCGTCCTTCCTCATGGGCATAACTACTGGGAACTCTCCCAAAAGTAATAACCTACTGCAAGAGATCATTCTGTAGAATAGTGTGGTTACGTAAGAACTTACCGTAATAGTAGATCTTCCAGGAATGTCTCTTGCAGTAGGTCCGATCCCGCCCTCCATCACCCTGCCTTCTCTAGCAGAGAAATCCTGATCTAAGGACTTAGGATTGGGGCTGCTGAATCCGGCGGGAAACAGAGGATACCAGGGACCGCCCACACTTATATAGGGAACAAAGAAGTGATCTTTGCCATTCATTACTGCTGGGTGTAAGCCAGATGCGTACACCTGCCACGGGAGCTTTTTTTATATTTTTGGAGGGAGGAGATGGTGCCGCCCATGAGTGATGCACTGCGTAGTGTGCGAGGGGTGGCCGTTAGGAACCGTAGATGACTCTTCCATCCCAGTTCCATTTCTCCTGTTGTCGAGGCCGCACCTGCTGTGCAAGTTCAGAAAATTGAAGTATGCCATTAGGCCTGTTCGGGTTTTTTCGGACGACTGCTCGTCCCAGTTCTCCATCCTGACACCGTGAAGCCAGTAAGACCATTTAATTTACTATTTCAACTGCATTGGGATCCGTTTCTGTTTATTAGATTGTTTTGCATCATGTCCAGTTTGGGAGCCAAACGCAAATCCAAAGTGGGCCATGCACCCATACGCCGGTGCTCCTGTGGCCGGCATTTTTCCGTTACGGACCGGCATGATGTGTTCCTTCGGTACCTGGGACCCAGCCATGATATGGATCTGTGCGACGCTTGTTTTTCCATGGATCGCTGCATTCTGAAAATTCGTGCATTGAAAGTCGGCAGGGCTCCACCAACTTTTGGAGGATGATGTTGTCTGCGAGCTTCCCAGGCCAGGTCTCTAGACCCTTCCTCCGGGTCCCCTCCTGGACCTGTACAGCCCGGCGAGGAGGGAGCCTCCTCCACCTCTAGCCTTGCCAAGGAGGAGACTTCTTCTGCGGTGCCATAGGAGCGGCACTGCGCTTCCCAGAGTCACGTTGCTGGCACTACCCCGGCAGTCACCTCCACGAAGATGCAGGCTCCCCCAGTGTCGCGGTCCACGGTTGCTGGGTCCAGCACTGGTGGACCCTCAATGTCACCTTGTGGTGTCGCTTTGGATCCTGGTGCTGTTCGTGGCACCGGTGACTCGGGCGGGGCCACGCTGGGGACTCTGGTGGCACCGATGCCATGTCCCACGATGGCTCCATCCACAGAGCCGTTGTCACAGGTACTCCTAGGGTGGCTAGTTTGGAGATCCTCCTGGTTGCCTCCTCTCCGGGGGACTCGGAGTTGGACCCAAATTGTCCGCCCAATTCTTCAGAATCAGAGGCCTCTGTGGGACGCAGCATCAGGCGGCCCAGCGGCCCTATTCCTGAGTCTCTGGAGCAAGTTGTTTCTAAGGATCCCTTGGCCAGGGGTGGTCTTGGATCTCTTGGAGGTGAACGCTCCGAGACTCGGGAGAGGGTTTCCGTTTCTGGAGGGTTTGGAGCAGCTGCCATCTCAGGTGCTGCTTCACCCCCACAGAGGGGATTAGGGACCCTTGCCTCTCTGGTCTCCCTCAGGGGGACTGCGGGGTTGGGGACTCACACGCTGGCATTGAGGAAGAGGGCAGTCTCAGAGTCTGATGGGTTGAGAGGCCGGGGTAAGTGGCGGCGGCCCTCTCCTGCCACCCTGCGGTGGGCGGGGAGGAGTCGCAGCGCTGAACCCAGTCTTTCTCTCAAAGACTCTAGAGCACCCTTGAGTGGCAGTGCAGAGGGTTGCCCTTCTGGACACATGCAACCCCAGGTGCGTTACAGGGAGATTCCCCCTCTGGGCTCTTCCAGAGTTTGCTTTCTCACCTTTCTTCTTCGCAACCTGGTCTGATCTCAGGGCCCCCTGTCATGGTGGCATCATTCCCTGGATCTCTGAGCCCCGGTAGAGGCCGGACACTTTCTCTTAGGTGCCCTTCTCCCATTCCTCTGCAGACACCCCTTCCCCCTTCCAGGCCATGTGGGTCTTACGGGGCCTTTAACCTGGGAGACACTCAGAGCTACTGCGGCGGCCTTTCCTTCCTATGTTAGGGCCATGGGTGAACAGGTCTTCTGCTCTCCGCCACAGGAGTCTTCTGATCATTCGAGCTCTACTTCCTCCTCATCTTCCTCTTCTGAGGAAGAGGAACTTCCTGTCTACCTGTCCGATGACACTGATTTCACTGAATTTCAGCTTTTCCTTTCGAGGCTGGTCATGGAGCTCCATATTTCCTTTGTTCATAGGGACAATACAGAGTGGCAGATGCGTGCATTCCTCAGTGAATTCAGTGCTCGCCACCTCGTGGTGCCTTCCTGGCCAGTCCCTTTCCAGGAGGTGTCTGTCTGCACTTGGCAGTCTCCAGCCACTCCTTCTGCAGCCCAGGCAGACTGCAGGAGACTGTATTGTGCCCCCGACAAGTGTCTAGGTTCTCTACCTCACCCACCCTCGGGCTTGACATCCCTAGGCCTCAGCGCCTGGCAGACGATCGACCTCCGGATTCCACAGAATTCGACGAGTGGGGATGAAGAGTCTTCTCTTCGGCTCATGTGTTGATGTGCATAGGTTCACATCAGGCATACCACGGTGACATTGCCCACAACAGGCATCTGTGATCGATGCTGGCTCAGGTTCTGGCATCTATGCTTGATACGGAACAGTTCAGACAAGTCATTGTCCTCTCTGCACAGGGTCTGGAGCTTGCAAGGCACCAGGCAAGGGTGTCTTATGATGCCAGTGAGGTGGCTTTCAGACTGGCAGGGACAGCGAACTGCATAAGGCGGACTGCATGGCTTTGTCTATCCAGACCGTCACCCATTGCCCAGTGTAGGGTGACTTCTGCCACTTTCCAGGGGACCCGTCTGTTTTCCTGCAGGGCGAGGAGGATTCTTCAGGGGCATCCTCTGTCTCCCCCCCCCCCAGCCACGGGGGACACCCCCTTGTCCTCAGCAGCCTTAGACTGCCTGTCTATTGGCTAGGGTCTCCCCCTCCTGCTTTCTACCAGTAGGAGGCTGAGGGATCTGTTCCCTCAGAGCTGAACATTAGGCCCCCTCCGGGGGGGCTGATACTCACCCAGCCGTAATGAATGGTGAAGATTGACAAGGGAAGATATGAAAATTATGTACCTACCATAATTCTTGATCTTCTTTTGTATCTTCACCATTCATTACTGATTCCCACCCACCTTCCCCTCATGGGCCTCAATTCTTGGGCATCTCCCTTGCCCTGCTCGCCCTCCCATCCTTGTGGCCAGTTGGGGGCTGAGTCCCCTTGGTACCTCAGAGCTCTCTGTCCCTTCCCTGAAGTCACAGAGTGTTCGCTCCAGGGGATGGCAAGTAGTGCCTTCACCCTAACCCTCTGAGGGAACTTCCTCTGATTCTCTTATGTACAGGGTGTCCCCTGGTTAGGGGTCCTCATCTTCTGGAATTCACCCTATGACTGTCTTTTCTTTACAGTTCTAAGAGTCCATGGGAGTTGTTCTCTTTTCCTCTTTGGGCTGTTCCATATTTCTCTCGAAATAGGAACTATGTCAATACCCCATGAGGGTACTGTAAAAGTTGTTGTCATCTATCTCTAAATCAGGGCTCACTTCTCTTCTGAGCGGAGCTGCTCCTCTTCTGGGGACAGCTGTGAGCCTAGAACCTGGGTTACTTAAACGTTTGGATAAATGGAGAGGAAGAGATGTCTGTCTTCAAAGCGGTAAGGACCTGTAGTCCAACCTTGGACTCTTAACTCTCAACTGGTGGGATCCTTGCTCCCTTGTCTTCAGTCCCTGCTGGGTTTTAAACATTTTTAAGCCAGTGGTCTTCCATTTTACCTGGACAAAAGTCCTCCTTCCTCATCATTTACCCCTTTTCTGCTTCTTCCTTCCTTTTTCCTATTCTTGCTTTCTCTTCCTTTAGAACCGCCTGAGGATTGAGGCCCTGTGGTCACTTAAAGTAAGGTTTTCTCTCTCTCTTTTCTGTCCTCTCTTCGGCTTATTCCTTTTTCAGTTTATTTCATTTTTTCCTATCCCTCTGCTCCCTTGCCTCGCTCTACTCCTATAATCTATTTCTGCCTCTCCAGTTGCACAGAACTGGGATGGAGAAGGAGTCTACAGCACCTAACGGCCGCCCCACGCACACTATGCAGTGCGTCACTCTTGTGGGCGGTGCCGTCAGTGCCGACTCCTCCCTCCAAAAAGAAGCTCATATGGTGGGTGCGCATATCCGGCTTACACCCAGCAGTAATGAATGGTGAAAATACAAGAGAAGATCAAGAATTACGGTAGGTACGTAATTTTCATGTGTCATGTGTGGGCGGTCCCTGGTAAGACTGCTGAAGAAGCTGCCATGTGACAGCGCCTTCTGCTGGAACCTCCCAGAAATAACCTACTGTGAGGAATCTGGAAGATCTTTTGTTACGGTAAGTTCTTATGTAACCGCACTTTCTAGGAGTGGTATATGTTGTTTATCCACACTGACCCACCCGACCTCCCTGGCTGCAGCGCTCAAATCTGGCTTCCAGCGAGCTAAGATCTGGTGTCATGGGGCGGAGCCAAGGGTTATACCACCCAGGTGGGTGGGAGGAGCCAGCTTTAAGACCTTCCGGCAAGAATTAAAGGTGAAAGGGACATGCCAAGAAGTATGGATGAACAACATATACCACTCCTAGAATTACCGTTACAGGTGATTAACCTGTTTTTTCTTCTCGCCATCGACATGTACAATGCAAAGTCTGCTCCGGGTTTCTGGAAATGTGTATGCGGGCAGATGTCCCAGATGGATTCACACACCTTGTGCATATACTGCCAGGGCCACAAGCACCATCCTCAGGCTTGCGATATTTGCCACACTTTCCACCGGTCCACTTTGGAGGATCATCACGCTTGCCTGTTCTTAGATCATGCGGACGATTGGGACCTGCTGGTCAAATCTAAGGATACCCATCAGGTGGTCTCCGTGGCTGCAGGGTCCACTGAGCAACTTGCGGCGTTTGAGGAGACCGCAGCTCATGCCTGCTCGGCTTCGGCCTTTTTATCGCTCTCTTTGGGTGCCTCCTTTACAGGGGCATTCAGAGAATTGTGCCAGGCCCTTCCCACTCATGGGCAGGGTCCCCTCTAAGCACAAATCAAAGTCTAAAAAAAAAGACCAAGAAACTGTCTCCATCAATCGTAGGATCAGAAGCACTCTCTGGCCTCCAATTCCTGTGCTTTTCCGGAGGTTCCAACTTCGGTCGATGACTTCCCCACGGTCTCACCATTGGGCCAGTTGGTCGAGACGCAGGTCGATCTTCTGGCCAAGATATTTCTCGATCCAGTCAACCTGTTGTTCCCCAAAGAGGCCGATATCTGCTTATCCAGGACTCCGGTGACAAATCAGTCTGCTGATCTGCTGCCCCACTCTCAGGAGATCCTGGACCCAGAATTCCTCTGCATTAACTGGCCCCCTCTGAGGCCCACCATTGGTTACCCTGACAGTTGAGGTCACGGTCCCGCTCCCCATCCCCCGAGTTGAGCAGCCTGCACTGTTGGCACTTCGGGAAGTGGCGTCAGCGTAAGTTGCGTTGACACTAAGAGGCCTTACTGTGGCAACAGCTTGTTTTTACTGAGATGAAGCCTGTTCCGACTTTGACCCCAGCCTTACTTGGGTCTTGCCACAGAGGCCAATGCCTTCTCTGATTCAAGTGGAGCTGCTGCCAAAACAGCTGAATACCAACCCCCTGACCACGGAGTCTCATGTGGCCTCAGGTCTCCCCCATCGGCTGTTGGTCATAGTCTCCCCGATCATCCTTTGGAGGGTCAGTGGGGACTCTAGCAGTAGACCCCCTCTTTGATGAATCTTCTGGATCAGATGGCTCCTCCTAGCACTCTCATCCGGTGGACATGGAGTTGACCGGTGATCTCTCGACAGAGGAAGGCCCTACCTTCTTTATGGATCTGCTCTGTCTTATCTCAGAGTCCACGGGTCTCCAGATTGAGCCCATGCAGATGCAGGTGCATTACCTGGTCACTGAGATCCTGGACTGGGGTGGTTCCCCGGGGGAAGCATTCCTGGCGGCAGTGGCCATTCTGGACCCTGCCTTGGAGCTGTGGCAGCATCCAGCATCCTGCCCTGCGCCATCACCCTGGAGGTCCCACAAGTATTCAGTCCCTATCTGCTCCCCTTCGAGGATCACTGAGCACCCCTTGGCTGAGGGCCTTGTAGTAGGTTCCATGTTCAGGCACTCAGGCAGTGTTCTGCCTCCTCTCTTTGCCAGGTGAGTTCAGCCCTTTTGATGGCCCACTTTTCCCATGCCCTTCTGGGCACATTCAACAGGGTTCTCCCTCATCTCCCAGTGGACCTCCAGACTACAGTCAAGCAGGTCTGGGACCAGGGTCGACCTGTAGCCAAATGGCTCCAGACAGTTATGAACATCTGCAACTCGTGCGCCTGGTCTGTGGCGGCCATGGTGGCCATGCGTCTCAGGGTTTGGCCACAGATCTCGACCTGCATGGCAGATATCCAGCACAAGCTGGCAGATGTCCCCTTCCTGGGTACCAACTTGTTCGAGGTAAAGGGACACCTCACCCGTATCGAGAAGTCCAGTGTAACCAGGGACTCTGCGACTTCCACCCAGAGGGACCCCAAGGGATCTAAACCAAAGAAGAAGCCCTTTCGGTTACTTTCCACTCCTGCGGCCAGATCAGCCCCAAGCTGGACAGCAGACTCAGACCTGGGGACCACGGCTGAAGTCAGTGGCCATGGTCATCTGCCTGGAGGACGAGGCTTCGGTAGCTCTTCAGCCGGGCCCTCCTCCACATCCAACCTGCCCAGTGACGGGATGAGGGGTGTCACCCTCATGTCCGTCACACCTCCTGTGGGGGTCCAGCTCTGACAGTTCCTTTCTGCCTAGTCTGCTATTACCACAGACAAGTGGGTCCCCGAGGTGGTTGGTCAGGGTCTGCCTCTGGAGTTCGAGGCGTACCCACCTTGCCTAACCCATGCCCCACAGAAGGGCACAGTGTCCATCGACATCCTGTCAGCCCATAGGGATGACATAGCCCAGCTCCTCTGCTTGGAAGTTGTGGCTCCTGTCTCAGACCCTCCGGAACACCGAAGGTTTGTCTACAGGTACTTACTGATGCCAAAACAGATGGTGGACTGGCACCCCATCTTAGATCTGCATGACCTGAACAAGTTCATCAGGCCGCACACTTTCAGGATGATCAATCAGTCTCAGATCATACCATCTCTCAAGCAGAACATGTAGTTTTGCTTCCTGAATCTTCAGGATGTGTTTTTTTCACACATCTCAATTTGTCCGTCACACCGCCAGTTCCTCTGGTTGTGGGCGGAGGGGATTCTCTACGAGTTCCAGGCCATGCCATTCGGCCTATACGAAGCCCCCAGGGTCTTCAAGTACATCGCAGTGGTGACAGCTTGCCTGAGGCACCAAGGAGTCCGGGTTTACCCATACCTGGACGACTGGATGATTCTGGGTTTCTCCAGGCAGGAGATGGAGCAGTCCATGGACCTGACCCTCCAGACCTGTGTCTCCCTTGGACTCCTGGTCAGTGAGGCCAAGTCTGAACTCATGCCCTCACAGGTGATCAATCTTATTGGGGCAGAGCTTGACTCTTGCAGAGCCAGGGGTTAGCTCCTAGTGAACAGGGTGGAGGCTCTCTCATCCTTTGCCCAATCATTTAGGGTTGGGCAGTTGTGCCCTGCTCGGGACTTCCTGCGCATACTGTTATACATGGTGGCCTGCATCAGCATGGTCTGTTTGGCTTGTTGAAGAATGCGCTTTCTGCTGTGGGAGCTAGCCCACCAATGGTCTTAGCGCTAGGGCCACTTGGACCAGCCGAACACTGTGACCCAGCTGATGTGGGACGCCCTCCAGTCTCCAGTGGTGGTTAGTCTCAGAACATCTGCAGGAAGGTACCCTATTTGGCTGCCCAGAGCTGACAGTCATCCTGACGACTGATGCCTCTCCTATGTGCTGGGGTCCCACCTGGGAGAACACAGTCCATGGGCTGTGGATTTCCAAGGGTCCCAGTGCCACATCAACCTTCTGGAGTTTCGGGCAGTTCAGCAGGTGCTGACTGCTTTTGCTCCACACATTCGGGGTCAAGTGGTTCAGGTCCATATGTACAACACCATGACCATGTACTACCTTGACAAGCAGGGTGGGATGTACTCCCTTCCTCTGTGCAGGGAAGCTTTCCAAGTGTGGACCCTTATGCGCAGCTTGGAGGCCAAGCTCCTGGCCATCCATGTGGCCGGTATCTCCAACCAGCTGGCAGATGCTCTCAGCCGTGTGGGCGCAGTGTCTCATGAGTGGTCTCTCCACCCAGAGGTTGTACACAACCTGTTCTCTCAGTGGGGCACCCCTCTGGTGGACCTGTTTGCTTTCAGGGAGAACGCAAAGCTGAGGCTGTACTGTGCCCACCCACTCCCAGCAGGGAACGTTGCAGGGGGATGCCTTCTCGGGGCCCTGGACGCTGGGCCTCCTCTGTGCCTTCCCTCCATTTCCCTTGTTCCACAATGTGGTGTTCAAGGTGAGGAAGGACAAGGCATGGGGGATCCTGGTGACTCTGGACTGGCCACACCAGTTCTGGTACCCCAATCTCCTCAGCCTCAGCAGCAGGCTCCCGAAGCGTCTTCCTCTTCTCCTGGACTGCTCTCCATCAAGTCAGGGGAAGGTAATCCATCCGGACCTTCAATCCCTTCACCTGACAGCCTGGTTCCTGAGCGGCTAGAGTTCCAGGCTTTGAATTTCTCCAAACATGTCCTCACTGTGGTCAAGGCATCTTGAAAGGAGTCTAACCGAAAATGCTACACCTTCAAATGGAAGAGGTTCTCCATTTGGTGCCAGGGCAAGGGGCTCGAGCCCTTATACTGTCCGGTGACTAGCATTCTTGACTACTTTTGGTCCCTCTGTCGGGCCTTCAGGTGATGACCCTAAAGGTGCACCTGTGGGTCAGTGGCACAGGAGTAAGGTGGTCTGGTACTTTTTCAAAGGCCTTGACCACATTTCCCCTCCAATGCGTGAACCACCACCACCCCCTTGGGACTTGTTGCTGGTGTTGGCAGAGCTCATGGGGAAGCCATTCAAACCGATACACAGGAGTGAAATGTCTCACCTGTTGTGGAAGACCATCTTCCTGGTGGCTGTCACATCAGCCAGAAGGATCAGTGAGCTCCAAGCGCTCTCGGTGGAAGTGTCCTTACCTGGTCTTCCACAGGAACAAGGTTGTCCTTCACCCAAACCCGAAGTTCCTCCAAAGGTTGTGTCAGATTTTCACCTTACCCAGGTGATTAATCTCCTGGTGTACTTCACCAACCACACCGGAGGCCAAGCACAAGCTCCACACATTGGACCTGTGGCGAGTGCTAGCCATAAGTAGTGCACAGCTGGAGTTTGGGGAGAGGTTTGCCAGCGATTTGTCACCTACGCGGAAGTAGTCACACCTGGCAGATCAGCAGCTAAGCAGACGATTGGCAGGTGGATTGTATCCTACCTTGACCTTTGCTATACGTTGGCGGGTAGGGAGCCCTCCCATAGGGCTAAGGGCTTATTCCACCCATCATACTGCTGCCTCGGTGGCTGCTTCCAGGGACCTTCCTATCCAGAAAATCTGCAGGGTCGCACCTGGAGGTCAGAACATACCTTTATTTCCCACTACCACATTGACCTTGAGTCACGCCGGAATGCTGGTTTTGGGGCCTCAGTTCTCCAATCTATTCCTTAAGTAGGGGTGTGCACCTTACACCCTCCTCTTGGAGAACTGCTAGGAATCTGCCAGAAGTCTGGCTAGAACACCATATCCATGTCCCTAGAGAAACAGGTTACTCACCTGTAACAATTGATCTTACTTCGAGGATAGCTCTTGCAGCAGGCTACACCATTTGGACTAAGCCGACAGGCACTAGGACCCCACAAAAAATTTCTAGCTAGCAGTGTACAGCAGGGGACTGCCCCTGACGTCAGCCCGCCCATAGTGTCAGACAGTGGTATAAAAAGGCAGTCCAAAACTCTGCTTCTGTTATTTTCCCACCATTGAACCAGGCAAATCAGCTCCACGGATGCCTTCTGCTTTAGTCAACTGCCATTTGTCACGTTTTCCCATGCGTTTTTATTGTTACTTAATGTATGTTAAGTTTACCTTTTCTCTTTCAGGGTTTTCCACACTATCCCCTTCTTCAGAGTGGCAATGGATGAAATGGTCTTTGGCAGGCCTTTTTCTCTCCTAGGACTGGCTGTTTTCCTACAGGATTGGCGGAGGCCCGGACTACGTCAGGAGGCCTGCATGCTCTGCCAGGTTTTCAGACACTGATTTTGTATCCACTGCCCAAAGACCCTGGAAGGATTCCTGTGGCAGTGGGCTCCCATGGAGATAGAGGAGGAGTTCCAGGACATTCAGAGAAGAAGTCCTGCAGCAAGCACATACAACAGGAGAGGCACAAGAAGAAACTCCTGGGTCTCCACCTGTGGGAGGTAAGCCCCTCCTCCCTGGCAGCCCTCATCTCCTCTGAGCTCCTGGTGGTGACACCATCCACTCTCAGCTGGGCCTTCAGTGATGGTTCTTTTAGGCTCGGGGCTCTGTCCTCAGTCTGAGCTCTTGTCCCTTAGGGCTCTTACTCCCAGCAGGTCCTAACACAGGAGGCTTGGCCGGGGCTTCAGGTCAGGCAGCGGGTCTTAACCCGTCGTTCCCCAGCCAGGCGTCTGCAAAGTCGTGTCTGACGTCTTCTGGTGATGCCTGGGGCATGTAGTCTCCTCTCCCGAGTGTGTGACACCTCTGCCTCCTTAGGGAGTCTGTCCTCTGTGACAGGCCTTTCCTCCCAGGCTGACGCCGCACTCTCTTCAGGTGGACATCAGTTACTCATAACCTGTCAGGCCAACGTCAGACCTCGGCGAGACGCCTCTGCCCCCTTTGGAGGTCAGCTCCTGGCAGCAGACCCATCTCAGACTGGCGTCAGCCATAGCCTGTCAGGCCGACGCCAGTTACCTCAACGTCAGCCCCTGGCGACACCTTAGCTAACACCAGGCTCTTTCCAGACTGGTGTGAGCCAAGCCCTTTCAGGCTGATGCTGGTTGCCCCGACATCGGCCCCCCAGTGACACCTCAGCTGATGCCAGGCTCTTTTCAGACAGGCATCAGCCATGGCCTGTTGGGCTGACACCAGTTACCCTGGCGACATGTCAGCCATGGGCTGATGCCAGTTACCCTGATGGCTCCCCGGCGATACCTCAGCCAATGCTGGTTACTCCGATGTTGGCCCTGTGGTGATACCTCTGCCGCTCCAGACTTTTGCCAACTAGGGTCAGCCATAGCCTTTCAGGCCAACGCCACTTACCCCAATATCGGCCCCTGGTGACACCTTAGCAGATACTAGGCTTTTTCCAGACAGGCATCAGCCGTGGCCTGTCAGACTGATGATGGTTATCTTGTTGGCCCCCGGCATTATCTCAGCCATCGCGAGATTCAGACAGGCGTCAGCCACAGTCTGTCTCGCTGAAGCTGGTTACTCTTGATGTTGGTCCCACGACACCTCAGCTATCACCTTCAGTTTTTCCTCAGTCATAGGTGGGCTTTGCAGCCCCGTAGCTGATGCCCCAAAGACCAACGTCAGGCTTCCTGGCTTTGCCCAAGTTGACACTTGCAATACCTCCTTCTTCAGAGCTGACACCACCTATCCGGGACGCTCTCCTGCTGACTTCCAGGTTTCTGCAGTTTCAGAACCTGACACCGGTGCCGGATGTCTCCTAGGCAGATCCTACACTCCCATTGCTGCTTGGTGGGCATGCCTTGGAGGTGCTCCAGACAGACTCTCTTCTAACCCTGCTAAGAGCTTTCAGGGAAGATGAGGATATAACCTAGCAGGTTTCTGAGCAGTCTCCTATGCTCCCTCCAGGGACGCCTTGCCTCTGCCAGGTGTCCTCGGCTTTTACCGCTGTCAACATTCCTAGCACAGGCACTGGGGCTTCTCTCTTCTCTCTCTGACTCTTTCACAAATGCTGGAAGATTGGCAGGGGGATATCCTTCTGCTGTCCTGGTGGTGCCAAGTAGAGTGGATCATCTGTGCAGGACCCATTGGGATGCTCATGTCTTCGCAGGCCATCCAGAGACTGCCTTCATGAGCTTCTATGTGGTCTATGATGGCCCAAACACCCTTAGCACCTTCCCATCGCACTAGATGGTCATCAGGTGGACCAGTCTGACATGAATGAAGAGCCCCACTTCTGCCGATGGTGTTATTCCTTCTTTGTTTTTTCCTACCCACATGGCTCAGTACCTGGATACATTGTGAGAAAGGGACCATGAGGAAGCCTGTCTCTCTCTTGGATTCCTCTAACTTGGCTGAGAGATGCCAGGTTCTCACAGCAGGTTAGCCCGCCCCCATAGTACCCTTTTCCAGGTAAAATTTAGTTTTTCTGTGGATACAGGCAGTAGATCCTGTCCAACCAGCTGGCAGAGCGCCGGGATTTCTCCCCCATCTTCCCCTCATTCCATGGAACTCGGAGCACCATCACCAGTCTGAACCAGTACACGGAGTTCAATCACTTCAGGATGGTTATCCTCTATAGCTGCTCCCCTTTCTGCACTGGGGACATTGGCTTCGCACCCCGGACATGCACATTGCCTATCTCCACTGTTATGTCTCTTGATCCCTCAAAAGGTTTTTCTCTGCTTCCTCTTTCAAGGAAGACATTTTCAGCTTTGATCTCTACCATTCAGCCTGTTCTCACCCCCACCCCGTGGCTTTATCTACTGGCCAGTCACAGAGGCAGCAGTCCTAAGGGGGCGGCTCACTTTGGAATTCCTTTACCTAGACGATGGGCTTCTCGGAGCTCCCTCCAGGGACCAGCTGCTCAGGACCTTGGAAGGTGCCTTTACCCCATTGGGGTCCTCTCTTAACCTCCCCAGTATACATTCCATGGCCCTACCACAGGCTTCTGTTCTTCAGGGTCATCTAGGACACCATCTAGGGCAAAGTGTCCCTGCCTCCAGGTGACGCAGACTACCTTAAGGCTCGAGATCGGCTGAGATCCTCATCTTGCCAAGTTCTGTCCAGAGCAGCTCTAAGACCACTAGGTCACACGGCAGTTGCCATCCCAATCGTCCCTCTAGCCTGGCTTCATATGAGGGCCTACCAGTGGACGCTGAGGGTCGAATGGGATTAATGCACAGATGACTTAGAGCAGTCTGTCTCTGAGCCGGTGCATCACACCCTGAAATTGTGGCTGGACACCTTCAATCTTTTTTGAGGGGGCCTTCTTCTGGAAGGGATCACCTCAGCAGATTTTGTCAACAGACCATTCATGCCAAGGTCGGCCTTCCATGACAGGCCATCTCATTCAGAAGTCCTAGTTTCCCCTGGAACAGTATCTCCACATCCATATGCCTGAAATGAGAGAGGTCCTCTCGGCCTCACAGACATTTTGGATGGACCTTCTTCTGGGCCCCCTCCTCGCCCAGATGGACAACGTGTTGGTGGTCTTTTTTTTATATAGACAACCAGGAGAATACTCACTCGTATACCCCTCTGCAGGGAGGCCATGAGATCCTGGTTTTCAGTGATAGAACACAATCTGGAACTTACTGTCGTACATGTTCTAGGTATCCAACACACCTTGGCCTACAGCCTATGCCAGTCTCTGTATAGGGCTCATAAATGGGAGCTTCTGCAGTCAGTGGTGGGGACCTCTTAGAGAGGTGGAGATGCCCAGAGTTGGACCTTTTTACATCCCCATTCTGCAAATTACCCAGTTCCTCTACCCCTGAGCTCGCACTTGCTGTCCTAGGACCAGGGCACCTTGGTCCATCTGGACCTAAATTCACTGCATCTGCATGTGTGGCTCCTTTAGCCTTAACTGTCACCCATTTCAGGGTTTCCCCCAGTGTGGCAGATATCCTGGTGGCCGCTAGGAAGCCTTTCACTGGAGATTCCTATGCTGTAAAATGGAAATGGCTCTGTATGGGGGCTTCTGCCCATTCTCTTTCCCCTTCACCTGCCCAGTGAACTTGGGTTTTTGGAGTACCTTCTCTCCCTGTCGGATTCTCACCCGAGTTACTCCCATCTGCCATCTCTGTGTATCATGCACCTGCTTGAGTGCAAGACCCTTGCCTATCTGGATCTACCCACACTCTTTTTACAGGATATCCTGCATCTCAGACCTCCCATTAGGGGTCCTTGTCCCCCTGTGGGATCTTTGTTTGAGCTAGAGAAACTCCCTTTGCCTCTCTTCGAACCATCCGTGAGTTGTGAGCTATGCTTTCTGTGGCAGAAGGTGTTGTTTCTAGTTGCTGTTACTTTTGCTCAAAGGATTTCCGAGCTTCAGACTTTGATGTGTAAAGGGCCTTATTTAGTTTCCACAAGGCCAGGGTGCCCTTGAGGACAGATACTAAGATTTTGCCTAAAGTGACATCTGAGTTTATGCTGAATGCGGATATTCATTTACCTGTTTGTTACCCAGAGTACTCTACTCAAGGGGAGGTGCTGCTTCATACTCCGTCTGTTCACCGGGTGCTCTGTTATTACCAGAATCACACCCATTTCTTCAGGACATTTGGTCAGTTGTTTGTTTCCTTTGCCCCATGGACTCTAGGGGTTCCAGTTTCAAAGCAGACGTTGTCTAAGTAGTTGGTTGATGGCATTACACTCTGTTATCAAAAGTATGGCAAGCCTTTACCAGGCTCTGTTAAAGGCCATTCTACCAGGGGGTGTCTGCCTCCTTCGCTTCGCTGCGGAATGTTTTTGGCAGCAGATATCTGTGCAGCTGCTGGTCGGAGTTGCATCCACACTTGCATTAAGTACTACAGTTTGGACATTGCTTCCAGGTGCAAGACTAGCTTTCGCCTCACTGTCCTTCAAGGCCTTCTTTCATGAAGGTTAAAGTATGTGTTTCTTTCCTCCGCCCTTCTGACAAGGGTTCGTCTTTTCTATTGCTTGGGACTCTGTCCTAATGATGTAGCCTGCTGCAAGAGCTATCCTCGAAGTAAGATAGTACAGTTATGTAAGAACTTACTAACAGTAGATCTTCGAGAGAAGCTCTTGCATCAGGTGTTGCTTTCCCTCCCTCCTTTCTCCTGTGTTTCTTTTGTTCTTTTTTTCCTATGACTCTCCTTGGTCTCCTACCTGTGCATGCTGGGTCTCCAGCAGCAGAACTGAGGTAGATCTGGGGGCAGACCCTTTTATACCACTGGCTGAAGTCAGAGGTGGGACCCTGCTGTACACTGCTAGCTAGAAGTTTTCTGTGGGGTCCTAATGGTGTAGCCTGCTGCAAGAGCTTCTCTTGAAGATCTACTGATATGGTAAGTTCTTACGTAACTGTACTTCTAGGAGTGGTATATGGTGTTCATCCACACGTCTGGCAGTGTCCTTTCCCCTTTAAGGCTTGCCAGTACATCTTCAAGCAAGCACAGCCCCATAATGTCAGTTCTAGGATTGTGGATATTTTGTTCATCCACACTTCTTGGCAGTGTCTCTTTACCTTTAAATCAGCTGGAAAGTCTTCAAGCTGTCTCTTCCCACCCACCTGGGTGGTATAACTCATGGCTCCGCCCCATGATGCCAGATCTTCCTTTCCACTGGTAGATACAGGTTGCCCCCTTCGTGCTGTCGCATTCTGTAGGCCTTGGCTTCGGTTATTCCAAAAATGTGCCTTGTTTGCGTTAGCGATTGCATTTTTTTTTTTCCTCAATCATGTAAGACAAGTCTTCCCTGGATTTCGCGGTGTTCATGCGGCCAAAGATGTCACACACCGACCCGCATGCTGCGTGCGTTTATTGCTTGAGTGTTGGCCATAACACCATGATGTGTGAGTTTTGCCTCGCGTTCCAATTATAACGTCCTCGACAACCGTCTTGCATGCCTTAAGCTGGGAAGACCTGAAAAATGGAATCTGCCGGTGAAATCCAAGGAGGCCTGGTGGGCGGTTTCCGTGGCCACGGAATCCGTCAAGCATGTGAAGTGCATGCAAGGCTTCAAGGAGGAAGTGGCTCATGCTGCAGAATCTTCCTATCGGAGCTTCTTCGTTCCACTCAACCTGGGCTCCACCTTCTCGGGTTCCTTCTGAGAGTTGTGCCACTCTCTCTCCCGACTAAGGGTGAGAGTCCTGCGGGCACGCACTCTTCTCAGTCCCGTGAGCGGGAGAAGAACCCGGGACCATCTTCATCTCGATGGAGATGCTCTTGGGATCGGGAGAGATCTCAGTCCCAGGAACCAGCCATTTTGACCTCCGTTGAAATCGCCTCTTCTGCCACTGGCTTGTTGACCTTGCCATCTGGCCAGTCATCCGAAGTGTCGATCGACGTTGAGATAATTCTCGAACCGATCGACCCTTTGTCACTGACTCCAGTCGATGACTCCCTCGGACTCTGGTCCTTGCTTTCCCCAATGAGAAGACCCAGCCTGCTGGGAATCCCACCGAGGAAGTGGTCCCTGACCCTGGGAAGTCACTGGTCCCACCGGTGTCTCCCAAGTGACCAAGTCGTCCCATCCCATCTTGATCGAGGTCTCCAACCCCCTCGACTGAAAGGCCGAAGAAGGGCCATAAGCGCTCTAAAAAGAGGCGACACCATCGGTTGTCCTCATCCTCCTCTGATGAGGAGAGGCTCCGGTGGAAGCTCCGTCGGCACTACGAAGACCTCATGTGGCAACAGCTGATTTTGTTCGGGCACAAGCCTACCCTGGCTTCTTCCCAGGCCAAAGCAGACTCCTCTGGAGCCAATTAAGTCTGTTTCTCCACCCACGGAGCTGGTGAAACCTCTGGTTTGGCCTAAACCAGTCTATCCACCGATTTTGGTGGAACCGTCACCCAAGCAGCCTGTGGGAGGGGCTCTTTCTAAGGAAGCTAGACCGCACATTGGGTTTCCCCGGCGTCTCTCGGTCACTGTCACCCCTGATTGCCCCAGCGAGTTGAGGGTGATATGGGCAGTCAACCGATGTATCCGGATACCTCAGATTCAGATGAAACTGGCCTCCAATCTCATCCAGGGGATGATGAATCGGCTGGTGGGGTAGAAATGGAGGAAGGTTCTTTGTCCTTTCAGGGCATTCTTCACCTCATCTCTGCATCCACAGGGATGCTCCTGGAAAAAAGCAGAGTACCCTGTCACTGACATCCTCAAAAGAGGGGATACCCCAATGGAAGCATTTCCTGTGGCCGAGGCCATTGTTGACCTGGCCTTGTAACTTTGACAGCACCCTACCTCCTGTTCAACTCCGTCTGCCCGTATGGCCCTGCAAGTATGCGGTGCCCATGGGGTCCTTTGCAGGGTTCACAGAACACCCTTCGGCCAAGAGCCTTGTGTCTGCCTCTGTGTTCAGGTGTACTGGTAGTTCTACCGATACCGACAGACCTCCTGAGAAGGAATCCAAATATTTGGATCACTGTGCCTTCTGTGTGGCCTCGTCTTTAGGCCTCCGTCAGGCAAGCTCGGACGTCATCATGGCACACTTCTGTCATGCCCTTTTGGGGTCCTTGGATGAAGTCCTCTCACATCTCCCCGCAGACTTGCAAACAGGATCAAGCAGGTCCAGGACCAAGGTCCATGCTGTTGCCAAACTGCTCCAGATGGCTCTGGACTTCAGGGACTCATGCCCATTCATTGGCAGCCACAGTTACCTTTTGCCGCAGGGCTTGGCTGAGGCTCTCCTCCTTTCTGGTGGATACTCAGCACAAACTAGCTGATGTGCCTTTCCTGGGCACCGATCTCTTCAGTCCAGGTGTGGCTGGCCACCTTCAGCGCATTGAGCAGTCCAGTACCACCTTGGATGCCACTTCTGCTAAGGGATCTTCTGGTTCCAAAAAGCAGCAGCAGAAGAAGCTGCCTTTTCAGCACTCTTTCTCTGTGGCCCAGCAGTCCTCCTTTCAAGGGGGTCAGCAGCAGCAGGCTCAAGCTTGGCACCCCTGGCCCAAGCCCAGACCCTTCCAGACCCATAAAGGAGGCCAGCTTCAGGCCCTGGATCCTCTGCCTTCAAGACTGCACAATGATGGTGTGGGACTGCCACCCCTACTCCCATCATGCCAGCTCTGGGTCCTCCCATGGGGGTCCAGCTCCTCCACTTTCTTTCCGCCTGGTCCGCTGTTACTACAGAGAAGTGGGTCTTAAAAGTGGTCAGCCAGGGACTGCCTCTGGAATTCGAGCAGTACCCTCCAAGCCGAGCCTGTGCCCCACGTGAGGAGAGGGTATCCACCCACGCTCTCTGAGACAACATTGCTCTGCTCCTTCTCAAGGAGGCAGTAGCTCCAGTGGCAGACCCTCTAGCAGACCCAGGCTTTGTTTCCAGGTACTTCCTGGTTCCCAAGAAGACGGGGGGCTGGCGCCTCATTCTAGACCTGCACAATCTGAATCAGTATCTCAGGTCACGCACCTTCCGGATGGTCACTCTGTCTCAGATCATACCATCCCTGGAGTGAAACATATAGTTCTGCTCACTGGATCTCCAGGATGCATTCTTTCACATCCCAATCCATCCATCCCACCAGCGGTTCCTCCACTTCAGAGGCGAGGGAACCCTAAACGAGTTCCGAGCAATGCCATTCGGCCTGTCATTGGCCCCATGGGTCTTCACCAAATGCATTGCAGAGGTGGCAGCCTACCTCAGGCATCTGGGGGGGGCCAGAATTTAAACCTACCTCGACGATTAGCTCTTAGCAGGTTCCACCCAGCAGGAGGTGGAGAGGTCCAGGGACCTGGCCCTCCAGACCTGCTCCCAACTCTGCCTCAGTGCTCGTGCCTTCTCAAGTGATGTGCTTCATCGGGGCAGAGCTTGACTCCCGGCGTACAGGGCAGAGGTTCTCTCCTCCTCCTTTGCCCAGTCATTTCTAGTTGGGCAATTGCGCCCTGCCCAGGACTTTCTGCACCTTCTGGATTACATGGCGGCATGCACCTCCGTGGTCCTTTGGGCTCGGTGGCACATGCATCCCCTCCAATGGGGGCTGGTTACCCAGTGGACTCAGCACATGGTCATTTCAACCAGCTGATCACTGTAACCCAGAAGATGTGGGACGCTGTCCAATGGTGGACCGTCCCAGACTGGTTGCAGGAAGGGATCCCATTTGTCCACCCTGAGCAGATGGCCGTCCTTACAACCGATGCCTCTCTCATGGGCTGGGGAGCCCACATGGGGGACAACAGGACTCACAGGTTCTGGACCCTCACATCAACCTGTTGGAGCTCAGAGCAGTCAGACTGGCACTGTCAGCTTTCGCTCCTCAGCTCCGGGATCAAGTGGTTCAAGTCCTGACAGGCAATACCACAGCCATGTACTACCTCAACAAACAGGGCGGCACACATTCCCATCTGCTATGCAGGAAAGCGCTCTGCATCTGGACACTCATGAGCCATCTGGAGGCAGATCTCCTAGCCATCCACGTGGCAGGAACCTCAAACCAACTGGCAGATGTTCTCAGCCGCATAGGCAAGACATCCCATGAGTGGTCTCTCCATTCAGAGATTGCATACAGTATGTTCTCCCACTGGAGCAAACCATTGGTGGACCTGTTTGCCTCCCAGGAAAACACCAAGCTGAGGCTGTTTCATGACCACTCCCCTCAGCAGAGCTCACTGCAGGGGGATGCCTTCTCGAGGCCATGGATCCAGGCCTTTTCTATGCCTTCCCTCCATTTCCCTTGATCCACAGGGTGCTCCTCAAGGTGAGAAGAGACACGGTGCAGGTGATTCTGGTAGCCTCAGCCTGGCCACGCCAGTTCTGGTACCCAGATCTCCTCAGTCGCAGCAACAGGCTCCCAGAATGACTTCCAGCACGCCCTGACCTGATCTCACTCAGTCAGGGGAAGGTATTCCATCTGGACCTTCAATCCCTGCATCTGACAACCTGGTACCTGAGCGGCTAGAGTGCCAGGCTTTGGGTCTCTCCGAGGATGTCCTCACAGTAGTGGAAGCATCCAGGAAGGAGTCAACCAGGAAGTGTTATGCCTTCAAATGGAAAAGGTTTTCCATTTGGTGTCAGGGCAAGGGCCTGGACCCTCTGTCCTGTCCTGTGGCTAACATTCTTGACTACCTTTGGTCTCTGTCTAAAGGGGGTCTTCGGTCATCGACCCTTAGGGTGCAGCTGGCAGCCATCTCTGCTTATCGGGCGCGGGCCAGTCAGCTGACATTGGTTCAGGAGACAGTGGTCAGGTGCTTTTTTCAAAGGCCTGTATCACATATCCCCTCTGGTGCGTGAACCTCCACCTCCATGGGATCTACTGCTGGTACTGGCAAAAGCTCATGGCAAGCCATTCGAACCAATGCACAAGTGTGAGTTGTCACACTTGTAGAAGATGGTCTTCCAAGCGGCTATCACATCTGCCAGAAGGGCAGGGTAGCTCCAGGCGCTCTCGGTGGACTCCCCTTATCTGGTCTTCCACAAGGACAAGGTTGTCCTGTGCCCCCACCTGAAATTACTTCCTAAGGTGGTGTCAGTTTCACCTTAACCAGGTGTTGACTCTGCCAGTGTACTACCCCAATTACACCTCCGAGGCCGAATACAGTCTCCATACTTTGGACCTGAGACAGGCTCTCGCCTATTATAAGGAGAGGACGGCGGAGATTTGGGGAGAGGTACACCAGCTGTTTGTCACCTATGCTGAAGCTGCTTCTGGCAGATCTGCAGCAAAGTGGACGATTGCTCGATGGATTACATCTTGCATTCGTCTGTGCTATGGGTTGGTGGGCAAGGAGCCTCCCAAAGGGATAAGAGCTCATTCTACCTGCCATACCGCTGCATCGGTTGCTGCTTCCAGGGACATCCCTATCCAGGAAATCTGTCGGACTGCTACCTGGAAGACAGCAAACACCTTCATTTCCCATTACCACATTGACCTTGAGTCACGCCGGCATGCTGGTTTTTGGGCCTCAGTTCTCCAGTCTGTTTCCCAAGTAGGGGGTGTGCACATTGCCTCCTTCCTCCCGGAGAACTGCTAGGAGTCTGCTAAGAAGTGTGGATGAACAAAATATCCACAATCCTAGAAAAACAGGTTACTCACCTGTAACAGTATTTCTAGGAGTGGTATATGTTGTTCATCAAAACGGACCCACCCGAGCTCCCTGGCTGCGGACACACAAACCTGGCTTCCAGCTGGCTGAGATCTGGCCTCATGGGGCGGAACCGAGGGTTATACTACCTGGGTGGATGGGAGGAGCCAGCTTGAAGACTTTCCGGCTGATTTAAAAGGAAAGGGACACTGCCAAGAAGTGTGTATGAACAACATATACCACTCCTAGAACTACTGTTACAGGTGAGTAACCTATTTACCTTGCCCGCTGGAAGCAAGAATCAGTGTGCCACTTGCCAGGGAAGGTCAGGTGGGTCAGTGTGGATGAATACCGTATACCACTCCTAGAAACAACTGTTCCAGGTGAGTAACATGTTGTCTCCCTAAGGTGGTGTTGGAGTTTACTTTGAATCAATCGGTCCACCTGCTTTTCTATTTTCCAGAGCATTCCAATCAAGGGGAGGCATTGCTCCATACCCTAGATGTACATTGAATCCTGAGGTACTATACACACCGGACCAAAGACTCCCGGAAGTCTCTGGCCCAGAGCCCCTCACTGTCCTCTTGTGGGAATTCTGGTGGGCAGTTTCACCACTGGGCAGCTCTTATGGAGCAGTGGGTACAGTGTCTGGCTCATTCGGCCCTTCCTGCGGAACCGGTTCTTGGCCCCTCTGGGCCAGGGACACAAGTGATGCAGCCGGGACATTCTAGCCAGGTAGAGCATCTGGCTCCGACAGTGGATCCTGAGCTCTTGTTGGTGACAGTGCTGTAGACACCAGTTCCAATAGCCATACCTCCTTGCAGTATCACTGCCTTGGGACCAGCTCAGGTATTTTCTTTGGTCACTTCTGTGCCTGATGGACCTATGTTGCAGGTGATGCCAGGTTCAAACCTCCTGGGGCCTGTTCCGGTGCCACCTTTGACATCAAGGGATTCCTCAGTGCCATGCTGTCTTTGGCAGCACCGTCCCTCATGCTGGCTCCTTTGGTGCTGGGCCCAGTGCTGGTGTCATCTGTTTTTCTGACCCCTAGAGCTGGGCTGGGTGTTCCTAGTTCCTCTCCTCTCCCACCTCCTCTTTCTGGAGGAGTTAGAGGGAGATGAGTCTGACCCTGACCTCATTATTTCTGAGGGCAGTGACGATGACTCCTTTTACAGTCTGAATAACCCAACTCCAGGCCTCCCTCCTGTTCTACAGGAAGACCTTTTCTTTCCAAGCTTTGCTTTGCAATATGTATGCAACCCTTGCCTTCAAGACTTCTGCCACTGACCCAGGAAAACTCCAACTGGAGTGGCTCAGTGTTCCCATTATACCAGTCAACTGTATACCTCCTTTTGCTTTTGAGACTCTCTCCGGGGCAGTGTGGGCTAGGCCTGTGTCCATTTCCTCTGTAAGCAGATAGATCGTTAAGTATACTGCCCCTAAAGACAGACCAATCCCTGCATCCCAGCCTATTGCCTATAAGATTGTCATTCTGGCTGAGAATGACAAAGCTATTTTTCCTCAAGAGGTCACAGTGCATCCCATCAATAAGTAGTAGCGCAAGATAAACACGATAGGAAAGAAAGCTTTCACAGCAGCTACCTTTAGTATGCTGATAGCTAGCTATCAAGAGAACTTCTCTAAGTACAACTACGCCCGCTGGACCTCTTTGATCTCTCACAGAGACCTTGCCAGACTCTGACACTAAGTAGAAAATTCTTTAGACTCTTACCCATGGTATTGAATCTAACAGTCATCAGTGGAAGGCCGCTATGGATGCATATTACACTGCTTCCCACTCTGCTGTTGTGAGAATCTGCATTTGGAGGCATTCCTGGCTTTGGACATCGGGCTTGTGCAACAATGTCCAGCAGCAAGTCATGAATGTCTGCTTCAGTGGCTCCTGACTCTTCAGCCAATGGGTAGAACAATCCCCTGAGGCCTTTCAGAAGACTAGAACAGCCATTAAAATTTCTTGAATTGCCTCAGCTCACCCCCAGAGGGTAAGGGCCTACAAGTCTTTTACCACAATAAACAGTCCTTTCGTAGCAAAGGGAAGGGAGTCCAACTCAAGTCTCAGCCTCCAAAGCAGCAGAATAAAATGCAACTGAAGGTACAGGCCCCAAAGGCACCTAGTGCCACACTCTGAAGTTCTGACCCTGGTTCTGCCTCAGCTGCCAGAGGCAGACCTCTCCTCTCCAGTGTGTGTGTGGGGGGGGGGAAGAGGAGGTGTCTGACTCACTTTTTCCATCAGTGATAATCTATCACCACAGACAACTGGATCTTAAGGATCATCCAGGAGGGAAAGTCACTGAATTTCTCAGTGATCCCTCCAGATTATCCACCGAAGAGACAATACCCTCTTTCAGCTCCCATATCGGGCCATCACTTCAAGTCTTATATCTGGATGATTGGATTTTAGCCAGCCCATCCAAGCAGGACACGGAACAAGCAGTGACCACAGCAGCTCAGTTCCTGACCTCCATGGGAGTCCTGCTCAATCTAGAGAAGTTGCAGCTTCAGCCCTGTCAGCAGCTCCTTTTTATTGGAGCCCTCTTGGACACCACCATGGCAAGGGCTTTCCTCCCGGAAGACAGAAAGTAAGCCATCCTTAAGATGGTGCATTTCATCATGGAGAACAAGTCCATTTGGGCTCAGTCCATGCAGTGGGTGTTAGGCCTCATGGCCTCTTCTGTTTTCACAGTGCCTCTAGTGTGCCTGCACATGAGGACATCTCAGTGGATATGCTTGGCACGCAGTGGTCTCCAACAATGCATCCTCAGTCTTACCCCATCAAAGTGATGAAGCCTCTGTTCCAATCACTTGCAAGGTGGACACAGGAGGACAATACTCCTGCAGATAGACAAGTCAGTCATGTACTACATTAAAAAAAGGGAAGCATGCTCATATCCTCTTTGCAGAGAAACAATGAGAGTGTGGGAATGGTGTCTGGAGCAGGATGCTCTGATCCAAGTGACCTTTCCTAATACATTTTTATCGATATCTAGACTAATAAATTAGCTACTAGTATTTCCTGTAACCACATCTATGAATGGATGCCATATTTGGTCAAATAGTTCTTTATGTCTTGTAAAGTAATGAATTATTTCTATTTTATACAGATCAATCATCAAATTAATCCATTTATTCTCATTTGGTGGAGTTATATCTTTCCATTGCATCAGTATGCATTTTTTGCTACTAAAAATCCCAGTCGTATCATTTTTTTATTTTATTATTGTGATCCTTGTCCCTCTACTGGGTCATGCATTTTCTCCTATTCCTTTAGTTCGGAGGGTACTGCTCAAGCTGGAGGCCCTTGGGGGCAAAATGATTCTCATCACCCCTTGCTGGCTTCAACAGATATGGCTTCCACTACTCAACAGCTTGTCAGTTGCCCCTCAGAGGCCTCTTGCCCTGCAGACAGTCCTCCTGATGCAGGGGTCCCCAGTTCATCCCAACCTACGCTCCCTTCATCTCCAAGCCTGGCTCCTGAAGAGATAAAAGTGAGCAGGTACAAAGTGTCTGAAACGGTCTCCGAGATTCTCTTGGCTGTTCATATGCCCTCCATCAGAAAGACTTACATAGCCAAATGGAAATGTTTTTCTGAGTGGTGCTCCATATCCCGTATATATAGATCAGTTCTGATGCCCACCAGACAACATTTTGGAGTACCTTCTGGACCTTTCTGATGCTAGACTTCAGTACTCCTCAGTTAAGGTCCATTTGTGTGCTTTTTCAGTGTACCACGAGCCAGTTCAAAACTGCTCTGCACAACTACCTCTTTAAGAGGTTCTTAAAAGGCATTTCACACACAAGGCCCCCTAGTCAGGAAGCCTGTTGCTTCCTGGGATCTCAACCTTCTATTAGACATGCTCACTCATAAGCCTTTTGAACATTTGGCTGCATGTGACCTCAGATTTCTGACTTGGAAAGCTGCATTTTTAGTGGCCATCACCTCCGCCTGCAGGGTCTGTGAGATGCATGCTTTGTTCTCGGACCCTCCATATACTGTCTTTCATAAAGACAAGGTGATTCTCTGCACATACCCCACGTTTTTGCCCAAGGTGGTGTCAGAGTTCCACGTGAACCAGCCTTTGGTGCTACCCACATACCTTCCTGACTTCCAGAATAAGGGGAAGTGCATCCTCCACTCTCTAGATGTTAAAAAAAAAAAAAAAAAAAAAAGCCCTTGAGTTCTACCTGGATAGAACTAAGGACTTCAGCAGTCCAGTCAGCTCTTCGTCTTCGGCCCTAACCGGTTGGGTCAGCCAGTCACAATCAAATGCATCTCTGCATGGATAGTAGCTTGTCTCCACCAATGTTATTCCATGGTACAAGTCAAGTTGGAAGGCCATGTTCGTGCCCATTCCACCAGAGTGGTTGCTACATCCTTAGCAGAGGTTCGCTCTGTACCTGTCACTGATATTTGCAGAGCTGCTACCTGGAGCACAGTGCACACTTTCATCAAGCACTATGCCCTGGATGTCCATGCCAGGTAGCATGACTCTTATCCTGAGTGATCTCTGGCTCCCGCTGCCCTGCCTGGAGGTTTCTCATGTGATCTTGGTACTCTAACCCATCAGTGTAAATCAGTGGTGAAGATAGGTTCTGGAAGATATGAAAATTATCTACTCACTGTAATTCTTGATCTTCTTGGACCTTCCCCATTGATTCATACATCCATCCTCCATCCCCCAGGCTCACTCTTCTGTTCAGTGGTTTTCACTTCCCCTTGTTTTGGTTTGGGCTGTGAAGACACTACTTCTTGTTGACCCTTCTTATACAGGTTGTGAGGGCTATCTTATGCCTTATCTAGGTAAAGTATTTTAATAAGGTTATACCGCACCTCCTCAGTAAAAAAGGCACTGAGACGGTTGAGGGCCAGTGCTGAGGTAAGCCATCCAGTGAGATCCAGTCTCATGGTGCCATGTGTGCCCACAGCCTACCTCGATCCTCTTGAAAAGTCCTGGCTTCCATGGGGTCCTATTGCCTCTGGCTCAAAACCCATCAGTGGTGAAGATGGTCCAAGATCAAGAATTACTGTGAGTACATAATTTTCATTTCCTCCTTCACCCAATCCCGCCTGATTTCTTTTGCTTCAGAGGAGGTGTGCCTCATTTTCTTGAAGGAAAACTACATGAGGTCTCAACTTCTTCAGATGTGACATTGTCTTTTTCCACATGGTAGGTGAGTTAAGCCCTCTGATGTTCCAGCTGATCAAATTAATCTCCATGGAGTTGCCTTACACGGTCATCATATATTACATTAAGCTCACATTTTTCCACACCTTCTGTTTATCTTGTTAAATCAAGCATCTCCCTCTCAATTGATGTAGTACCCTCAACCATACAAGCTTTTGTCGAGACAAATCCAAACTCTGCATATTACAAACATGAAAACCTGTGTAAGAAGAATCACACAGTACCAATCCACAGTGACTGCTCCTCCTTCCAATATACAATCTGCTACAAGGGGGTAGGGAAGGTGGGTGGGAGGAGGGGGGATGAGAGGGTGTATGAGAGAGGCAGTTGAGGGAGAGAGAGTTAAGTGCTAGGTGGAAAGAGCAAAGAAGAGAGGGGAGAACAATTAGGAAGGACAGTCACAGGAGCTAGATGCAGAGAGGATGTGATGGAGACTGGATTTGAATGGACCAAGCTTTGGCATTGAGGCGATGTCAATGTTGAGGCCATTGAACCAGCTGGGAGCTCTGTGCGCAAAAGATCTTTGCCCTTGTGTGGTGCGGAAACACAGGATATGCAGTAGTTGGGATTCAGAGCCCCTGCTGATGTGAGTAGTCTGCACTGGGGAGAGGAGAGCTTGGACACCTGGGGGAGCAAGGCCTAGTGTTATTTTCTTTGCCATAAGGCAGGTTTGGTACTTGATCTGGTTTGAAAGTTGAAGCCACCCAGTCTGTGCGTAGAGATCACATGTGTGCGTGAGGTGATGAGCGCCGGTTATAAGCTTTGTTCAGTGCAATGGATATGCGCCTGAGGGCGGTGGCAGAGGCAGAACCGTAGATGATCAGGCTGTAGGCGATTATTGAGATTACTGAGCTCTGTACTGCAATCCTTAAGGCATCTGAGGTAAGGCATTGCCTGTGCCTCAAGAGTAGGCCAATGGGAGTGTTGGCAACCTTGGCAGTGTTGTCAGTGTGTGTAGCATATGATAGGTTACAATCGATGGTAACTCCTAGATGTTTAAAGGATTGAACCTGTTTGAGGGTTGCACCAAGGAAGTTTTTGATCCTGATGGGATTGAGTCTGTGTTTTTTGTGCAGGCTGCAGAAGAGCATGGACTTGTTTTTTTGTATAGTTGAGAACCAATTTATGTGTTCTAAACCAAGTTTCAGTCGAGGTGAAGGCAAGCTGTAGATTCTATTGAAGGTGGCCCGGATCCTTGTGAGTGTAGAGGATGACAGCATCATCAGCATAAGGGAGGATTTGTGCTGGACACGATTGTGGCAGATCATTCAGAAAGAGGCTAAAAAGAAGTGGCCCAAGAATGGAGCCCTGAGGAACTCCTGAGTGAACAGGACATGCATCTGAGAGAACATCAGCTATTTTCACTCTTCGGGCGGTTCTCCAAGTAGCTCTTGAACCAGGTAGTGGGGTCAGGTAAAAGCCCAGCAGAACGTAGCTGTGTGATTAATAGTTTATGATGTACAGTGTCAAAAGCCTTGGTCAGGTCTGTGAAGACCAACCCGGTTAGGAGGCTGTTGTTCAATGAGCTGTGGATAGCACCGGTGAATTCAAGAAGGGCTGATATAGTACAGTACTGTGACCTGTACGGAAGCCATGTTGTTGGGGACAGAGGATGTTGTGTTTATCCAGGTATTCCATTAGCAGGTCAGATACCATACATTCAATAGCCTTGGGGGGGCATGGAGATAGGCCGGTAGTTCACATGCAAGTCCTTGTCCCCACTTTTGTGGACCAGGGTTACTGTGGCTGATTTCCATCTGTCAGGGAACTGGCTGAGGGTGAGGGAGAGGTTGAAAACTTTTGTTAGTGGAAGTAGCACTTCATCAAGAATGAGGGACGGGGACACCAGCTTGAGGTCGAGTGAGTCCCCACTAGTTCTGGATTTGGCGATTGCATTAGAGACGTATTTATGGACCTCATGTGCCCTCACTTCTGCAAAGTAGAATGGTGGGTGGTTGGAGGGAGGGGGTTGTGGGATGGGGGTAGGAGAAGGAGGGTGGTCATCATTGAAGAAGTCTGAAGGGAGAACACTACTGAGGTCAGAGAATGCAGTATTGAAAGTATTTTCAATTGTAGTAGGGTCAACAGTTATGCCACCATCAATGACCAACATAGTAGGTGAGGTTTTTGTTTGCTTCCCAGTTACTTTTTTAAGATTGTCCCAGAAGAATTTCCCTTTTCCCCAGGTGCTGGTGAGGGTATCTCTGTAGTATGCATTTTTCTTCTGGTGGATTGATTTAGTGCAGTCGTTTCACTTCGGTTTGTAGTTCTGAATATCGGCTTGATTGCCAGTGGCCCATGCCCAAAGCCAGAGGAGGTCCCTTGCTTTCAGATCCGTAAGTAGTTAAGTGGAGAGTCAAGGATTGCAAAGGCCTTTGATTTTATGCCTTTTGAAAGGGGCATAGGTGTCACAGGCAGCATTGAAGGAGTTGATGAAGAAATCCAAGGTCGAGTTGACATCAGAAGCACTGAATTTAGGAGACCAGTCGAGCTGTCAGTGGTGGGATTTGAGGTGTTTGAACTGACCGAGTGGGACGACTCTACTATTGATTAATTTGGGGGGGGGGCTTGCAGAATTTATTCAACCATTTGCAGATGACTGGGGAATGGTCACTTAGTGTATCTGGAAGGACAGAAACATCCGAGATGCGGGAGGGATGGCTGGTCAGTATCCAGTCCAGGAGAGTGCTTGCACCAGTTTTATAGTTATGTCTGGTGGGGGAGACTACCAGCTGTGCCAGGTTGGCTGCTGAGTTGGCATCCTTGAGGCTCGCCGTGTCAGCAGCTAGCCAATTGATGTTAAAATCACCCATTAGGATCAACTCTGAGTCGGGGGTTGGGCACGGATGAGGTCCAAGACTGAGTTGAGGCCTTTACCTTGTTCTTTTGGAGGAATGTAAACAGCAGCAACAGTCAGTGCTTTGTTGTGAGCCCCCAACAGAATGTTAATAGGTAGGATCTGTGTAGAAAAAAATGAGAGGGGGGAAGGTAAGCGGTGACCCAGGCGGCATGGCGCTGTTAGCGATATCAATGCATGTCGCCATAGAAATGTCGCTCTTAGGGTGGCATACCCTGTAGGTAGGGTCTTACTAGCAATCTATACAGAGGCAATACCACCTCCCTCTTTCTGCTGGTGATACCCCACCCTATGCACCACAGTATCCCACTATCCTTCCCAACTGCCTTGTTGCACTGCCTGGCCACATTTAGGTAATCTGACATGGTCACACCAGGTCTCATTCCTGCTTGGTGGTTGTCAGTACCACTCCTCCTCCTCTGTGTTTCTGTGCCCCAAATATATTAAGTTGCACTTTTTTCACATTGAAACCCAGCTGCCATACCGTTGACCACTCCTCATAGGTACCTCTTTGGTGCTGAACTAGGTACAAGAGGGGAGTCTCTTTCAGAGAAGGCAGAACATCAAAGTGGATCATGCTATGAAGCGTGAAGGGGTACGTTTAGAGGGATGTGAGGTAATGCTATTTTATTGAAAGGGTGGTGGCCACCTAGAACAGCCTTCCAAAAGTGGTAGTAGAGGTGAAGACTGTGGGCAGCTTCAAGCATGTGTGAGATACAAACACAAAGCTGATGATATAGTGTGTTGGGCAGTAGAGGATGGTATGTCAGTTGCCTGGCCACAAATTGTGCTACAGATCACATCTACTAATGTCAGGTCAACGAAAGAAAAAGGAAAAAATACCTAAGATCTGAAACGTAATTAATGGTTGTTTTTACAATTTAATACTAGCCTTTCGGCAGAGCACTAGCTCTTTAAATAGAAAGGGTGGTGGCAGGGTGAGAGAGTAGGTGATCATTGCAGAAAGTCAGCACCTGTTGGCATGGTGGTACTGAGGGTTAAGGTGCTTGACGCAATGCCTTATGCCATGATGGAAAACACTGCTCATGAACAAGAGACATCGTGGGTTGGCAAGGGTGAGAGAGGATTGAGCACCCAGAGAACTGCTGTCCTTTCTCGTGGAGGGAGGGATAGCTGTCCTGTCCACTGATCACCATGTGGCAACTGCTGAATGGGGTCATGAAGCTTGAGATGTCGTACGAGTTGGGGTGGAGGGGGATAAGGAGGTAAACCAAAAAACTCAAGCCTGGCAGGTTCAGTGATGGAGTAGCGTGCACGAGAGCAGACCAGGAATTCAGATTTGCTATCGGGGATGGCAAACTCACCACGGGTCAATAAGTGGGGGGTGCAATACATGGGTGAATATCTGTGGCAGCATAGTGCGGGGAGCGTAAGAGCCAGAGAGAGTGTCCCTCTGTTGGGAGGGCCGATGCCAACTGACAGGGCTATAGAGGAGCAAAAAATGTAGATAGAAAGGAAGTGTTCACCTTCAAAATGGGAACTAGACTGGTTCAGATTGCGGATTGAAAATTTAGTGGTTGCCGGTGTTGTAAGCAAAGGATACATGGCAAACATCAACGGTGGTGGAAGCACACAACTTTCCACACCTGTACTGGTGATAGCATGTCAGTATATGACTGCATGAATAGCAACATTGAAAGCTGCTGCCATTTCTTTGTGCATATGGTGAAACATACTGCAAGTAAACAGCATTGGAAACAACTTCCTAAAAACACAAAGTGGAACTAAATCCTGAACAACTGGTAGTAAAATACAAATCTGAAGACATTATCTGTTCCTCTGCATATGTTCATGTGCTCCTAGCCAAAGCACCTGGCAAAACTGCATCATCACGTTGACAGAGTGTGTGTGAGGCATGCAGGTCACAGTAACATCATCTTATTGAGTCCATAAACACTGCACAGCATATGCACATAGGATTCAAATGTACTGTAAAAGGTTAGCTGCATCAGTGGTAGCATGCTTCGGCTATGAGACAACACAGTGAAATAGAGCACCAACAGATTGGCAGCAGCAGTAGAAATGCACTGTCATTGAGGGGCTAAATAAGGACGCGCAACTTGGATTTATTTAAAAATTACTGGCATCTGGAAAGGCACATTAGAGTAGCAGAAATGGGGAGTCCATTGTACCTGCTAACTTCTGCATTCAGGCATTATCCAAGGCCATTTACGACCTCATCCTGCATGTCCATCCAATGTCCTGTAGACAAAGGAAAAATAAAGGACACATTCCGAAACAACAAGGTGATAAATGGTCCAAGTAGACCTGGAAATTGGACAAAAGACCGGCACCAGCAATCGCAGATCAAGTGCTAAGCACTGACATACAGTAGTAGTAAACTGAATGCAGAGTGCTGGAGTATGAACAAAGGCAAGCTCGCTGAGAAGATTACAAACCAATCTTTCCCCCAAGCTCTCCAAAGCACAGGAGCAGAAGAGTCACGATGTGCTATTGTGCTGCAAGGCATGGTCAGTGTCAAGTGTTTGACTAATGGACTGTGGAAGTGACTAGGGCATGGTCGACAGTCTAGCAGTAGGCAGAAGGGAACATCAGGTAAACCAGATGAGAATAATGTACATAATTAGTGGCAACAAGTGATACGAAGGATTTTAGTAAATCAATAAAAAATGACATCTCATAACAAGACAAATGCCAGTGTGTGTGTGGGGCTTGGGATCAAGATTGTGTGTGTGTGTGTGTGGGGGCTGCTGGTTAATGGATGTGCATGGGAAACTACCAGTGAATTACTGTGGCAGCATGGACAAAAAATGTATAACTCATTGGACTTCAGCCTGCCACAACAAAAAAAGTAATATTAGCACCCTCAACACTGACTCAAGCGTTGCGCCACATCGCAATTGCTCCACTGGCAGTACGGTGTGTGAGCCATTGGGAAAATGAGCAATTGCGATCGTCCCCTACACCCGCTTTTGCATGGAGGTGTTAATATTAGTTTGATCTACATTTACTAAGCACGTAAGGGTATAAAGCATGGAGCAACAATTTGACATGGGAAAGAGCAAGATAAGACAGCACTGCCTGTAGACCTAAACCTGCCACATAAGGAAACAGTTCTGTCTCTACTGCTTTGGATCGCTGTGCGATCAGTTTCAATAGAGATGGACATTGATTATATATATAAAAGATACAATAATTTCATATGCACATAATTACTGGGGTGCAGACTCTCAGGTTGATGCCCGTTAGAACATGTACACCAGCATTCAAGTGATGATGGCAGTCCCCAGTGACAATCAGCATCTCGATTCATCCGATGGCAGATCCAGAAGCAAATGATTTGATACCTTTGAATGGCATTAAAATGCAATGTTCTGATGGCAGAGAAATTATGTGGACAGAGGGAGCACACAGCACGTACTGTCAGTGGCACTAGTGAACAGGCACCACTGTAGTGTAACACTGATCTCATTGTTCAAAGGTTACGAGTATACTGGGATTGGGGTCGGGTGCAGTTTTAGGCAATTACACGATTCTTCTCTGGGAGCAAAAGAGGGACAATACAAGAACAAGGGAAGCATGGAAAGGAGTGCTCAGAGAGGGCTACTGGGACAGCAGGATCACCTATCTGCTGGAACAGAACAAAGTCAAGGTGCTTATTGCTAGCCACATAGGAGCATAGCAGAGCATAATGGGAGTCAGAGCAAGGGCATCACAGCTACTTGGTAAAGGTCTAAAATGTTGTGAGATTCGCTATGATATGTCCAAAAAAGCAGCGAGAGGTGTGATCAGTGGCATGAGGTACAGGCTATGGTTGTGGGAGTCTAAGCATCTCCTGCAGCTAAACTCACATCTCGCTATGTATGTTTTCAGCAGTATGATAAATTTACAACGTGGAAGGCATGGCAGAAAGGGACAAGGGACACACACGAAAGGATTCACGGGCATGACCAAAAGCAAGTATGATCTGCACGCTCCTTTTCAATTAACTCTCCCCGAGTGCGTAGGGGCTCTTCACTAGTAATCGAACTAGAAAACTACCTGTTCCACCTCACTGCAATGTGCATCCTTGACCCCCTGTACTCTGAGGTACTGTGTTTGCCTAGTGAAACAATAAAGAACAGTAGCGCATCGTTGTGGAGAAATATCTTACCGTGATGGGCTCTTCACTTGCCCAAAGCAGACCCCCAATTCAAATAACACACCACACTGTTTTTTTGGTATAAAAAAGGGCCGCAGCTCTTTTTACTTAATCAAAAAAAAATGTTTACATTACATGGAACACTTAACATTTATAAAGCCTAATATGTACATCACATTTTACAGATATGCACATTACAATATATATCTATATACATACATCACTATACATAACATTGTTTCAATCACATGTACATTAAGTATCCCATCCCATAAAAACCCTTGGGAAGCCACAATTTATGTATTTCTGGAACCCTGGTTCCTTCATCCACTTATTTGAGGGGAACTCTGGCCCTTTAGTCCAACAGACCCATTGAGGGCCGTGCCTTCCCTTAAGACAGTTCCCTTCCCCATCTTCCCCGAATTTAGGGCCTCTTAGACCCTTGACGAGGAGCATGCCCATCCGGGGCCACACTCCCCATCTCAGAATCTTGGCTCCCAGCGTTTCGGTGCAAGCCCCCGCCTGGGTGCCTTCCTCCCCCGATCTCCAAGGCATACCCATCCTAGGGTCATGCCTCTCCCCGGTGACACCCAATCGCAGCTCTTCTCCTTATGTCAGGAGCCTCTCTTACCCAGGGTCAGCCATGAATTACCACCACTTACCTATGGTGCCAACACGTATCTCCTACTAATGCCCAAGGGATATTACTTTTACCAGACAGTACTGCCTCACAAAAATCATTTAGGGTATTGTTAAAAATGTCGTTTCCAATGTCTGACAAATGAACCTCGTCCCGGCTATACAGGCCCTTATCTGTCTTGGTGATCAAGAAATGCCTGATGACCTCCACGCCCAGTGAGGCCATGAAATGGGACACCTCCCTATTCACAGATCTATGTGCTTTGTCCATGGCTCCTGCCTTTCGCTCACCACGGCACTGCTGGCGTGGTATCATTCTTGTCCATGCCAGAATGGTGTGAGGCAACATTTGTTTTAAGTGGGCCAAACCCCTCTTAATATCCCCAATTAATCTGGGTGCCCCTAGGATGACCAAGTCGTTCCCTCCCAGATGGATAACCAGCGCGACCAGTGGTTGACAATGTAGGCCAAATCTAAAAATCGTTTTACATATAGCCACCCACTTCATCCCCCCCTCTTCCTGCCCAATGAATCACAGCTCGACTTCTTGGAATGCCCAGCTGTCTTGTGTAAGGCTGTTTTTTCACCCTCGTGTATGCCTCCCTCACGTGTGAATGACCCACGATCCATATCCAAGGGGATATTGCAGCCATGCCTGTAAGACAAAACAGAAACATGTGAGTATTCTCCCATTTTGAGCTTCACTTACAACTTGTGCTGGGTTCCCCAGTGTCACTTCCTGATGTGTTGTGCTGAGGCCTAATGTACCCCATGTATGCTTTTGATGCCCATCTGCCGACCCCTTTTATCTGTTCTTTTAACCCACACCTGGCTGCCACAGTGACTGCTCCGATTCTGAATGAATGGGTGTTGTATAAGGTCAGGTTTACACCTGCCATCCATAAACCCTTTTGTAGGACAGCAGTGAACTACCGCCTTGTGACCGCTTTTCCGTCCCAATGCACAAACAAATGCCTCGGTCCTGTTGGACGACCTGCCAGATACTCCTTCATTGACAACCATGGGCAAATGTTCCCTGGGGAAGCCATATACAGTGTTATAATGGCGGGGGGCCGCACTGGCTCATTTTTGATTTTCGCAGCTGAAGATACAGTCTGTCTTACCAGATGACAATATCACTGAACTGGAAATTGGTGTTCTGACTCGATGAGTTAGACTGTGGTACCAACTCAGACACCCGGAAGGCCCCAAAAAATGCACATATGTATAGGGCCCTGAAAAGCTTGGTTTTGTAGCCCGAGCTGCAAGTAGCTGCCAGTGCTTTCAGGAGGCTGGACAGTTCAGCTAGTCCTATGGGCTACCTTGTGTCCGACTTTTTTCCTGCAAGTCTAGACATGCCTTGTATCATTTTCTTTGTAATGAAACATTTGGTTGGGTCAGGGGAAACCCTCGGACTTGCGAAGAAAAGCAATGCCCGCCAGTTGGAGGCATATAGCTACCAGAGATTTTCCCAGGCTTTCTAAGTGGAGGTTGTAGCTTTGAACTTGTCTTTGGGTATTGTGCAGTTCCACGCTTACCTCATGACCACAGAATTGCTGGAAAGACCCATGGCTACCTACATATTTCCTCCACGTCAAGGGGGCCACAGTGAGCTGTACCAGTTGCTGCAATCTTGGTTTCCAAGTCTCCAGACCGCTTCCGGTATCTGTGTGGGGAACTGGTCCACCCACGGAGCTAGCTGCCTGAAGTGCTCGAGCTGAAATCGAGACAGGGCATCAGCTATAACATTTTCTTTTCCTGGCAAATGATGTGCCTTAAAAGAGATGTTGCACCGTAGGCAGCATAACACAAAGACCCGCAGGACCTTCATCACCTCTTCAGAACGGGACGTCTGCAAGTTCAATATGTCTGCTACAGCCCTGTTGTCCGTGTGAAACAGCACTTTTTTATTCTGAATTTTGTGCCCCCACGCCCTTACAGCTGCCATGATAGGGAACAATTCTAGAAGGGTGATGTTTTTGTGAACCCTTTCGATATCCAATCCTGTGGCCAGCGTCCTGCAAACCACGCTCCTTGCCAGAATGCTCCAAAGCCAATGCCACCCGAAGCATCAGTCACCATGTGCAGACCCAACAGTTGGTCTGACGGTGTCTGCTAGATGGTGATACCAATGAAATCTTGTAAGAAGAGTTCCCAAACCTGTCAGTCTGCTTTTATGCCGTGCGTTAGTCTGATGTGGTGATATGGTTGTAGAGCCCCCCCAGTGGCTGATGCCATCCGCCTGAGGAAGGGCCTACCTGGGCGAATTGCTTGGCATGCAAAATTCTAGTGATCTGTAACAGATTGCAGCTGTTGTAGGGTCACCTTCTTTGTCCTTCCCATCTCACCTAACAGTTTGCTCAAAAGTGCCACCTTGTCTTGTGGTAGCTGGGAAACCATGGCCTCAGAGTCTATTTCCATACCCAGGTATGAGAGGCAGGTAGCACGGCCCTCTATTTTTCCTGTGCTAGGGGAACCCCCAAAATACCCCATTAATGAGGTGAAACCCTGCAGCGTCTCCACACATGTGGTTCCCCTTCCGGGGCCCACAAATAGGAAATCGTTGAGATAATGAACTATATGTGTGTTGTGTGTGTGTTTTCTGGTGGCCTACTCCAAGAAGGTTTAGAATGCTTCGAAGGCTGAGTAGCTTACGGAGCATCCCATGGGCATAGCCTTGTCCATATACCATTGACCTCCAACTTTAAAACCCAGTAGATCCTGATCACTCGGATGTACTGGTAACAGGCGGAAAGCGGATTTAATGTCCCTTTTTGCCATCATTGCCCCTCGGCCTAGCACTTGTATGTGTCGCAGTGCCACATCAAAAGTTATGTATTGCACTGTGCAGTCCTCTGGGTTGATGAAGTAATTCACTGAACTACCTTTCAGGTAGGACAGGTGATGAATGAGCCTGTATTCCCCTACTTTCTTCTTGGGGACCAGTCCCAATGGGGATACCCTGAGGTTGTGAACTGGGGGGTAGTCGAATGGTCCTGCCACCCTGCCTGCCTCTACTGCCTTGGCAGTTTTCTTCTCCAGGATATTGGGAAGTAAATTTGCAGACTTGAGATTGCGAGCTGTGGTTTCTACCCTTGGCCCCTTGTATGGTATCCTAAAACCATACTTGAAACAGTCATGTATATATTTTGCCATTGTTTTTTCTGGGTAGCAGTCAAGCCAGGGGTCCATCCAGTCTAACCGTACTGTTGAATTAGCTAAACTTCCCAGAACCCTTTCCTTTTTCACTGCTTGTTCCTTTGTTGTTTGGTTTTTTTGGAGGATTGTCGTGTGCATTCCGAGACCTTGTGTTCTCCTCCGCACAGCTTGCAGATATGCCCGTATTTACAAAAGGAACAAAAATATTTTCCTTTATTGTAGTCATAACATGCCTTCCTCCCTGCCCCCTTCCTCTGTTCTTTTCTGTACTCTCCCCCTGTTTGTCTGGCAACAACATGACCACTGTCAGTGTAAGTTACCACATTGGGCCAGCCATGCATCATATAGCGGACCCGCAGTTCTATGTGAGTGTTTTCCCATTTGAGATTGGGTTGCCGTGATAGTTTTAGACGAAACTGCTCGTCGTATTTAGCCATGCGTATCCATCAAAGGACAGATGTGCGAATTTTATGGTGTCCCTGTATTTTAGCAGATCAATTAACTTATCAGGGTGTTTCATCCTATAAACTGACATAAATATGTCAAATGCTGTTGCCCAACTCTCAAATGTGAAAGGCACCTTTGGCCACTGTGGCCTCTCTTGTTTATTCTTTTTCTCATCGTTCACTTCTGGGATCTCCCTGTGCAATAACGAGAACATGTCTATAAATTCCCCTTTCCAGATTTTTTCCCTGTCAATATTGGATAAGTGGTCCCCCAATGGGTCTTCTACCCTGGCATATGCCCAACGCTCTGGTGCAGTTGTTTTTGAGCTGGTTAAAATATCACCTGCCGAAGTATTGGGAGTGGATCTGGTTTGAGAGGCAACTGTTTCCCGTGCTTCTAAGCCTGACATCAAACTTTCTTTGTTGGCTGGAGGATGCTGTATTGTAGAGGGCCCAGCACCTGTCTATACCTGAACTGCTGCTCCTTGAGCGTTACCTCCTCCTGCCACTGCCCCCTGGGAATCAATTAATTGGGGAAGCTGAACCCACAATGGCTCGATCCCATGGGTGATCTGCTGTCCCCCCAGATGACTTGAGGGGGCTTTTCCAGCCTTACACATGCGGGCTTTGTACCCCTTTGTGTCATTCCCCCCTTGTCTATCTACTGGGACCTGGTATCCTACCGCGGTGAGCTCTGCCAACTGGTGTATCCTAAAGCCAAAGCTATCTATTGGTGCTTACGCTTGCCCCCCGCCAGTCTCTGGGAGGTACCCTCACCTGGCTCATTGGCCGAAGATGCCCGAGACCCTGTGTTGGGAGTGGTCGTGCCTCCATGCTGGGTTGTTGGGAGACTAGGAGTGAAGGGGCCCCATGGATTTATTGTTACCCAAGGGGTGGGCAAATTACTTGGCCCCCCCATATATGAATGGCCACATGAAGGGGTTGTGTTGCCATATTTGGTGCCATGGCATTGCCAGCACTGAACTGTGCCCTGAAGGCCCGTGCTGCCCTATCTGACTCACTACCTTTTCTACCCCTTGATCTCCCTGTGTTTTACCAAAATCTAACTGCTGACAGCGGCCCCTCATCCTGTCTCCCAAGCACCTGGCCCTCTTCCGTTCCTTTACCTTTGTAGCCTTAGCCATATCTTCCAGGTTTTTTCCCTATTTTTTATACCTTGCCTCTTCTGTTACCGATTCCATTGGTAGCTGTTCCCGGCTCTCACTGGATTGCTCATCTTTGCTATCAGAATCAGACCACACCAATTCCACTGACATATCACTGTCTTGATCTCCTTTATATTCACCGATTTTTGGATGGACCATTGTTGCCACTGGGTGGTTTTCCATTTCTTCATTTGGTGCCCTGGGCTGGACCACAGACTTGCTCTCCTCGACTCCGATCTGTTTTTTCTCCGTATGCTTTCTGTACATATCTGCCCCCGCTTGAGCCTTACGCTTCTTCTGCCTGCCTTGCCCCTTTCTATTACCAGCTTTTTTTCTGAGCCACGGATTCCAATAATCGGGCCGATGGTTGGCTACACCTGGGTTGATGCCCCTCATCCTCAGCCAGTCCCCGAGGTCTGTGTTCCGCTATGGTGGGAGGGTCTACCTCTGGCAGCTGTTGCTTGCCTGGACGGGCAACCTGCAATTCTGGTTCCAGCCTGGATATGGCCGCCAGCCAATCCAACCCTCCAATGTCTTTTAAGCGTTGCAGGGCCTCGCGTAAAGCTTGGTCCTGACCTTGTGCTGGGGTAGCCAGTTCCACAGATTGTGTCTGGCTTCCTGGGCCTGAAAGGTCTTGACTGGAGTCCTGTGCTGGTGTAAAATTTTGGGGGGCCTGGCTGTCCAGAACCTGATTATTCTGAGATTCGGCCATTGTACAGGTATTAATTGTAAGGGGCAAAGCAGTGCTAAGCGATGCGATACCTATTTGAGACAAAACACATTTGTTATTCCTGCCTATGTTTCAAATGCCCTCTACCAATTAGTACTCTACCGACTGTACCCAGGCTCTTCTTGAATATACTGCTCCTTAACATACAATTGCTACCTTGATAGGGGTGGGGAGAGAGTCTTTCTTCCTTTTTTTTTTTTTCCTTTCCTACCCTTTTATTCTTCTTCCCTTTCCTTCATTCTCAAGCAGGGAATGTGTGGGTGGGGGTCTCTTAAAACCTAGTATTGAAACATACTCACTAACTTGGACTCAGAATACCACCCTAAAATACTAGAGACACCAACAAAGGCTAATTGGGGAAAAAAAAAATTAGAAGCCGATAATACCCATTCTCCCTTCCCTATCCTAGCCCTTAAAGTGAAAATTACAGACTCCAACCTTTTATGTTCTCCACCCTGCTTAATGCTAAATCCCCCATACCCCCAACTATAGTGACTCTAAAATTCTAAGAGAGAACAAAACATCTGACAAAAAAAAAAAAAAACAAGCTGAAAGGACGCTGCAAACACTGGGAAGGCAACAGTAAAATAAACAAATGGCTGACCAAAATGCCACATGCACACACAGACACTGACTGCAGCAAAGACACCCAACAATTTACAAACAAAAGGGAGAGAGTCTCCCAAATCGCAGAATGACTATGAGCACACCACAAGCAGAAAATCAAAGAAAGGCGAAAATGGCGCGCCAAAACAGGCCAAAACTCTCAAACCCTTTCCAGCAGGCCCACGGCTGGAGCACTGAGCAAAGCTCTGCCAAACTGCCACGTGGATGGCTGGGCATGTGGGCCCGCAGGCCCAAAATGGGAAGGGGAAGAAAAAATGTAATAAAGAAGGGAAAGGGCTTGGGGTGGGAGCTGAAACAAAGACACCGGGAGGGGTGACGAGGGAAGGGAATTAAACGGCCTGAAAAAGTGGGAGCGGGCAGGCAGGCCGGGAGACAAAGGAGAGGGAGAACTCTGACCTGAAAACCCAGAGAAAACGGTCACGATCGGGGGCAAAAATAAAGTGGCGCAGGTATTCAAAGGATTAAAAACATGGCACAGAAAAGCCTACATTTGTATAAAAACATTCATTAAACTCCAGTCTTTGAAAGAGTACATCAGACCAGCGACACAAACGTGCACAGACACATTTCTCCCAGTAAACTACCAAGCAGAGACCAATGAGGGAAACTCCTTGTTTCTCTAACTTTCTGGACTCCCCCCATCACACTGTATAAATGATCTGACAGAGCTCTGCCCGAGAACACGACCCACACAAGACACCCTCCCACTACGATCCCCACAAACACCACCTGCCAGTCTCTACCTCACTCAGCCCACGCGTGGCAGGCCCCACCAAGGGGGGGGGATCTAATGGAAACTCCTCTAGATTCTACCTTTGCTGCATTCACCTAATCCAGCTGGGAAAGTGACAAGGAAGAGGCCACGTGGCAAGGTGGGCACGGAGAGGACCTGCGGCCCGGAGGGCAAGGGTAACCACCCACCCGTAAGGTGCCACAGACATAACCGGAGTGAAGCAACTCCCCTCTTACAAACTCCAGCCGCGCAAAAGAAGCCTGTACCACACAGGAACAAAAGACCGAAACAAGGGGCACGGCATGGAAAAAGCAGACATCAACTCAGACCGCCACCTAACAGCGAGGCGGCGGAAGGGAAGGGGGGGGAGAGCAGAGCCAGGGAAGGAAACAAAGCGACCAGAGCTGGGGGCCACGTGGCAAGGCCAGGTTGGCATGGTGGGGGAGCCGCCACCCAAGGGACCCAGACACACAGGCCTGCAAAGGCACAATCTGAAGGGACAAAGGAAATAACAGGACTTGAGCCATAACAGGGGAAAAAGGGGAGAATCATGATAGCGGCTGGGTGGCATGGCATGTGGGGCAGCTTGCTTATAAACCCATGTGGAAATACGCCGACTGCTGGCCAAAATTAGAACTAGGGGGAGAGGAGGGGAAAAAGAAAGCACTTACCTCAATTAAGCTGGAGATAGAGATAGAGAGAGCGCGCTGGGAAGCAAACAGGAGACCGCTAATAGGCCGGCAGGTGACAGATGCAACTGGGAAAGCCGAGGCACTGCAGGCAACAAGAACAGGGAAAAAAAAAAACTTCATGGTGAGGAGCTGTTCCAGGAGGGCAAAATCCCCTAGGACCGCTCCTTAAAAGGCCCTGCCATGTCCCTCCCTGCAGGGGCCGTCAGGGCCAGCCCTCTCCGAGGAGATCCTCTGATTGGGCCACTTGCTCGGGGGGGGGCTGCCTCTTCCTTGATGGTGGGCGGCCCTCCTAGCCCCACCCTCTTGGGAGCCGTCGGCAACTCGCCCCCCCAGTGAGAGGCCGGTGGGGCCATTGTAATCTAACTAGAAAACTACCTGCTCCACCTTGCTGCAATGTACATCCCTGACTCCCTGTACTCCGAAGTACTGTGTTTGTCTAGTGAAACAATAAAGAACAGTAGTGCAGCATTGTAGAGAAATATCTTACCGCTATGATCAAAGTGACAGAAGTGGGAACTTGTACTGCAAGGCAAATGTTGACCAGCCGGCAGAGAAATAATGAATGGAACGCGTGCTCCCCACACTACTATTGTGCTGAATTATGCGTTGTGGGTGGTCTCAAGCATGCTGTGCATCGTGGGAGGTCCTACAGCAAGTGTAGACATTCAGCTGACCCAAGTCAATGTTTATCTTACAAAATATAACTTGTTTACATTGGCCACTGAAAAAAAGCACCTTTAAAATGGATTTTAGGAACATCAACTGAGGCAATTGTCAAAAACAGTATGAAATTGGGGAAACATTTAAATAGAGCAGTACTCCCGCTGACAGTGTCCCTTTAATGAGGATTCAATCAAATATTTCAAAATGGATTTTATAGTATTTTATGCTCAGATGCAAACCCATAGAGCCATACTATATACAACAAAGGTTCATAAGAGTGTTCTGTTATGGGATAAAGTCCGATCTGGTAGAGCTTATATGCAGCACCCAACGTCTCCAGAATATTTCAGATTGTTCCTGCCTTATTTAAAATGGCTGTTATTCTTTCTATTTTATATATATTTGTTGTCATATCTTGCTAATGTTTCAGTGTAGGCGGGCTGGATGATAGCCAAAGCTTAGTGGTAGCTTTTTTGGAAGCTAACAATGCTATCTTCTGTCATTTTTTTTGTTTGAGGATCTCTACACTCGGTGGGGGGTAGTAACCTGAGAGGAAATGTAACAATGAGGTAACACATAATGAAGGCATCAACATCTGCCTGAAGGTTTCCTGCAAATCAAGAAAGAAGGGAAGAATATTTGGACAAGACCAAAAGACATGAGCATGCGATGCTGGGGAATAACCACAATTTCTCCAGCATTCCGCTCCCCTACCCAGAAGAAATCTTGCCTGAATTGCAGGGTTCCTAAAATATCTCATGAATACTTTCCAGGAAAATTTCTTCCAGTTTTTGGGTGACAGACCCCACTGCGTGGTTTGTAGGTGTCTGTCCCATAAATCCTTTGAAATTTGTAGTGCTAGATTCTTCTCCCAAGCCTGTCTGACCGACTCAAGAGAGTTTTCCTCTAGTGATCTTAGTGCTACATATAGATGGGAGATCATGTGACTTAGATAAGTCTCACCCTGTATGCCAGGCCTAGAATGTGTATCACTTGGGGGGTTGGTGCATCAGCTCATAGATTCCCTGAGAGCGACTTTATAAAATCCCTTACTTGAAAATACCTAAATCTGTCTTTGAGTGGAATCCCAAAACTTTGCTCCAAATCCATCTGACTCATGATAGTCCCTTGCTGTACAAATTGATTAACTAAATGTAATCCCAGCTGTGAAAGCCCATGTCCATTCTAGCAGGCATGAATTGTCCTGTATAGGGTATTGAGAATAGTAATAGTCTCCACTTAGTGAGTCCTTTCATGGCTAAGACTGTCTGCCAACATTGAATGCTGGTGCGTGTATAGGGGTTGGTTATATTTTCTAAGTTTGTGCTAGGTAAGTGTGATAAAAGCAACTTATTCATATTCCAAAGATCTTCCTCCTGTTTTTCCAAGCAAAATCCTTTCTGATGGCACTTTACTTGGCACAATTTAACTGTCCTTGGCAAAACTTTACTTTGGCAACTATTCCTGTTACGGTGCACCTCCACCAGACAGAAGAAAGACCCTAGACATACCCTCAAAATCCTCTCACCCAAGATCTTGGGATGAGCTCCCAATTTTGTAACCCATGCACAGACCAGGACCTCCCTAACTCATACCACAGACAAGGCAACAGGCCACCAGTTGGCAAAACAAAAGGCATCATGCCTAGCTCTGAGGTGAATACCCGTCTCAGCAATCTAAAGGAGTCGGGGGTTTGAGGGCACAAAATAACATTTATATTTATTCCAGGTTCTGGGGAGAGGTGCTAAGCATATGCTAGATCTAGAACTATCAGTAGGGGCTCCAATAACATTTCACTCAGGAAGCAGAGATTTAATGTCCAAACAGAAAAAATGGGATTGTGAAATATGGTTTTATTCTGACAAGTTGGCAAACAAATGCAGAACAGGGTGGCCCCCCAAGTTTCTCACTGTACAAGTGAGGAATGCTGACACTGTTTTCTCAGAATACACAAGGCAAAATTGTACTTTCTTCTGTTAGCACAATTTGAACACTGTCCTACCCTTATGTTCAAGGATATCTTGACATTTCACTCTTTCCAACACTGGCACCGTCCACCCCTCTTTCCTAGGGGTGTACTGGACATTTCTTCTCTACGAGTGTGTATTTACGTGGTGGGTTGCCACACACTCAAAACATTTCCTGACTTTGATGGGCTTAGTTAACATCTGCAAGCTTTAACTTTGTCCCCTTCCAAGACCTGTTAGCCCTGACTGGAGTTTTAAATGGCATACCTCCCACCCTAGACAGCCTCTGCCATCCTTTCGGGGTTATGCAGAAATGATTGTCCACAGTAAATTAAAAACATTTGGCACATATCTGTGGCGATGTTGGGGCTCTGCCTGGTGTACTCTACCCTTAGTTTTGGCACATACAACCAGCAGACATCAACCCAAAAAAACACATTCCATTTAGTTTCTGTCTTTGTATTTACAGCTTTGTTGAACTTTTCTGTACCAGTATCTGACTGAAAATCCCACTTGCATCATAGCACTCCATAGCTTTCAAACCTGGAAACACTCGGTCTCCTCTAGGGCAGCTGACTTTCTTTGGATTATCAGGGGGTTGCTCATTGGACTCACTGAACTGCAGTCCCACCTTCTCTTCCTACAGGAAAATGACACACAGGTGTCCTGGAATCAGTGGTTTCTACCACTTGCGATCAGTGGTGCAAGTGGTAGACAAGAAGTACAGGAACTCAGGCGCTGGCAATTATGAAATACAAAATGAAGATCTTCAATCTAAAGGATAGCAGTGTCAAGGCACAAATATCTAATTTGATGCTAGTAGATTCAGTTGGAGATATTAAAGTATTTCTAGGAAAATAGCATTGTTGTACAAGTCAAATGGTGTTATGGAAAACCTGATAGCAGATCACAGATCCAGAAACTGTCACTATGTTGCTGGTATAAGAATTTCAGTTTTAGTGTTAGTGGAAGAAGTACAGGAACTCGGTTCCTGCTGCAAAAAAAGGTACAGGAATTGAGTTCCTGTGCGTTCCTGCTCACTTTCATCACTGCTTGAGATGGCACTGTAGATGTCTCACTAACTAGGGTGAGAAATTCTGCCTGAGGTCCTTCACCCAGTCTCCCACCAAGAGACCAGCAGGAACCCCCACACTCCGAGCTCCTCTTCACTCTGCTGCTCAACACTAACTGCTACTATAGACTGGCTGCACTATAGTCTGAACATTCTAAACCTCCCCAGAGCAGCTGATTTCAAAGTGGCTTATGCTGCTACTAGAATTCTAAATGACAATCCATTCTCTGCTCAGCCTAGCTGAGTAAACAATGATGTTTTCCACACAGAGCTCCTAATGAGCCCTATACCTTCCTAGGGTTAACCTGATGGGATTCTAGTAAGCCCAGGGGACTGGGTGGTTGCTTTATAAAGCTGCTGGAAGCCCAGTTCCAATAGGAGGGATCAGTCCTTTCTCTATACACCTCATGAACTTGGGGTATTCTTTAAAACAAATGTGCAGCAGTATGCAGCCAAAAATGAACAGCAGCGAAGAGAACCCAGACGGAAGAGTTTGCAAGACATAGTCTCTCCCCCCGATATGTTTGTTCAATCAAGCTTCTTAATCCCCTTCGCCACCTCCCACCTACTTTGGCGATGGGGTGGGTACATGGTAGAGGTGGCTCAAGCCCCCCCTTCAGAGGGGCTCAGTCTTGGGACCCCGTATTTCCACACCCGACTCTCCTGGCAATCCCCCATGAGTTGCCTCTCTCCCCCCCCCCCGTGGCAGGGCTGAGGGTGAAGGGTTTTGACTTTCCTTCCCCCCGGAGACCAACGTCTAGACTCATGGAGCCTGTCAGCTCCATGTTTTTGATACATTTTTCTCCCCACCCCTTGCCACGGATGCTCGCCTGCATGTGGAGGCACCCTTCCGACTCTAGTTGCTCCTGACTGCACTACCTCTGGGCCTCCACCCGGGGGCAACCTTGCAGTGGGGTCCCTATCCAGGATGGGAGAGCTGCCTTACAACTGCTCAGTCCATCTTCCAGCCTTCCCCCTAACAACCTGGAGTTGTTCCCGAACCCTGGTCACCGGCATGGTGCGAGGTGTTGTGTCCAGCGCCTCAACCCTCAGTGCCACCGGGCTGGCCCCCCCCCACACATTGAGTGTCGGCCGTCAAGTGTGCAGTCATGGACATGAGATTGCTCATGGAAGGGTCACTTGTTAGATCCACATCCCTGATTGGAGGCCCCCCCACAGCACCTGCTGTGCTCCCCTCATGCATAAGAGCCAAAACTGCTCACGTACATAAGAATAGCGGCTTAGCATGTGTAATAAGTGCAGCAAGGATTGGCCTGGGAGAGACAGCTTCAACTTTCATTGTGCGTGCACCAGCCTAGCAGAGGTTTAGTGGGTCTAGGTAGCGGTAGAAGGACTCTTACCTCAGATCAGAGTTTGCATCCAGGATTCCCCCAGAGAACCATGATCTACCCATTAAGCTGCTGACCTTGTGAGAGAGGCAGTCTATGCCAGAAACCCAGAGTAAGCATTGCCTTGTTGAGGAGAAACTATACAAAAACAGATAAAGGCAGAATAACCACTACTGGGAGAGGGGATCTATTAACCAGATAAAATTATCATCAAGCCCCCACAGATGTTTGGAACCTAGGGTTTATGTTTAAAGAATGGGCCCCTCTTAAAGGGGTAATTCTCAATCTTCGAGGATATCTCTCTCATCAGGCCACACCTATGGAACTATAGCTGTCAGGCACTAGGTCCACATGGAAACATTTGTAAGCAGTACACTAGGGGCTGCCCATGATGACGTCCTGCATTGGCTCTTCCTATATAAATGTGAGCAGCCCCTTCCCACCTCATTTCTTTTCCTGCCATCAATCATTCTCATCGAACCTTGCTATAGAAACACCACTGCTATTTTTTTCTTTGTTCTGAAAGTAATCACTTAAAAGTTATTTTCAGCAGGCCCACCAGAGCAGCGGTTGGATTTCCACTTGCGGCGCCGATGTCACAGGTTCGGATGTGAGATCGGGAGTTGTAGGGCCAGCTCAGGGAGGAGGATTGAGCATCCGATGGGGAGGGTGGGGAAGCACTCGCTCCATGACTGACCCCTGGCGGAGGCTGGGAGCTGGCGCAGCTCAGGCTCATTAGTTCTGGGAGGTGTGCCAGACGTACGCTAAAACCCCCTTATGTCATTGCATGCCACACCTCCCACTGCTGGGGGAATAAAATCGACACCGCCAAGCCCCACGAAGCCAAGCCTGAGGACTTGCTGCCACCAGACTGCACAATAGGGCACTGTTTGTGGAGTTACAAGGGGGACTCCCACAGCAGCCCCACCCTTGAGGGCAATCCAGGGGTGAATGCCGGTGGTGATGGTCACAGTCCCGGGGGATGGAGGCGAGATGGTGATGGAGCTGAGGGGAATTTAAAAAAAATTGATTTGCAATGGCGTGTACGTCGTTTCCAGAGTTGTAGCCATTTAAACTCTTCAGATATTGTGAGTGCAACAAGAAAATTTATTCAGAAGACTTGCATGATGTCTGTGTGTGCTGACATGGCTGGGTTGACCACTAGTGCTTCTAGACCTATTACAGCAGGTGTGTCGCAGTAGACGTCTGGACCCTTGCCTCGCCCATTGACATCAGCCTGCGTTCCCATTAGCCAAAACACGGGAGCCAATGTTCAGGCAGTTCTTGCAGCCTTTACATTCTTAAAATGCCTGTTACCTCCTCCATCGACGAGCTTTCCCTTGATGGAGTACACACAACAAACCCCCGCAACAACGCCTGCCATGTCAAATTGCCAGATAACCTTCCAGGCCATTGATGGCTTCAACAACTCCACCACTGCATCCTCCAGACCATGTCGATGAGGACCAAGAATATAATCCAGAGCTTATTCTGGATGAGGAGGAGGAAGAGGGAGAGGAATTTGTGGACACCTATGATAGAACCAGTTCCACTGTCTCTACTAGGAGTGAAGACTCGGTGGTTTATACCCCCAAGTCTCCCCCTTAAGACCCCTCCTTTATAACAATGATGCAGGAATTCCAATCTGCAAAGGGGTTTGATGCAGAGGAGCAGAATATTATTAAAGAAACTTAGTAGACTTCTTAGAACTACCAGATACTCCACCTGTAGTTATTCCTTCCCTCCTGCTTGCCCTAGAGGAGGATACCTCAGCTGCCTGGCACAAGTCTAACATACCTCCCAATAACAAGGAAGGCGGATAAGCTGTACCAGGCCCCCTCAGACCAGCCCTTTTTTTGCAGGCCAGACTGAGGCAGATTCTGTGATGATCAACGCTTCCTGTGACAGGCCTAAGGTTCCAAAGCACCTTAGAGTTCTTCCTGACATGGATTCCAGAAGACTTAATGTCTTGGGCAAAAGAGTTGTTGCTTCAGCTTCTCTCAGACTGAGGATTGCCAGTTATCAAGCACACATGATAGAATACCAGAATACTCTTTGGAGGAAGGCCAAGGCAGCTGCCCAGGCCCTCCCATAGAGCACAGCTAAACAGTATATTCTGAATGCCCTGTCTGTAGGTGCCAACATAGGTAGACATCTCCTACAACATTTCTGATGCCTCTGCCAGGGCAGCTGCCTCTGCTATTTGTCTCAAAAGGCACTCCTGGCTCAGAGTGACTAGCTTTGCTAATGATGTAGAGCAATCCATCCTCACTGCACCCTTCAGGGGATATAAGCTGATTGGAGCACATGTGGAAGACGTTATCTCCAATTTACAGGCTTCAGGTAGAACCCTGAAGTCAGTACATTTCATGTCTCTGTCTTGTGGGGTTCCTCAGGGCTCAGTGTTGTCCCCCATGTTGTTTACAGTGTACATGCAGCCCCTTGGAGACATTGTAAGAAGGTATGGGCTGAAGTTTCACTGCTATGCTGATGATACCCAGCTCTACCTTTCTTTTGCACCTAACCAGGATGGAGCTCTCTCAGTCTTTAATAGCTGCCTCGTAGAAATCAAGGGGTGACTGGATTCCAGTTGGCTGAAGTTGAACTTGGAAAAGACTGAGGTGTTGGTTGTGGACCTGGTGCGTCGGATAGGGGGGCTGGGAGTGGGTTCACCCTCGGGGCTTTTTCTTGGGGTCGTATCACTCCTGACCTCTGAACAGGTGCGAAACCTGGGGGCAATTTTTGTCGAAGGGCTGATTCTGCATTTGCAGGTGTCAGCCATCGTCAAATCCTCTCTTTACCATCTGAGGACTATCTCCAGGATTAAGCACATTGTTCCGTCCAGCGTTCTTCCTACGCTGGTCCAAGCCTTTGTGTTCTCGCACCTAAATTACTGCAACTCCCTTTACCTAAGGCTACCTGGGGTGGAAATCTGCTGCTTACAGCTAGTGCAGAATGCTGCGGCCCGGCTTTTGGTGGGAACTCCTAGATCCTGTCATATTATGCCAGTGCTGCGCAGACTGCCTGTACAGTGGCAGATCACCTTCAAAGTCAGTCTTCTGACTTTTAAAGCCCTACATGGACAAGGCCCGGACTACCTGAAAGAGCTTCTGGTCCCCTACTGCCCTGGATGATTGCTCTGCTCAGCTGTTGAGGGGTTGCTAGAGATTCCAAAGGTGTGCTTGAAATCTTCTGGGGCCCGGGCATTTATGCATGCGGTCCCAACCCTCTGGAATTCTCTACGCCATCGGTTACAGGAGTACACGACTGTGGAGGGATTCAAACAAGCTTTAAAAACACATTTGTGGGTCCAAGCTTTTGGTGAATTAATAATTTCTGTAACTGAACTAATTGTTTTATACTATTTTATGATTCTGGATATCTGATGTGTGTTTTTTTAAATTTGTTAGGTGCCTTGATATTTTGAAAGGCGCCATAAAAATAAAGTTATTATTATTATCATACCCAGCCTAGAACTAGACAAAGGGTGGCCTTTCGTCCAACCACTACCAGACATAGATCTGCAGCTAGACAGCAGGGCAAGGGTAGAGTAGCAGCAAACCTTACCCCCACCATCAGGCTTCACCACAGGTGCCCACTCAAAAGCCCTTAGAGGTGGCAGTAGCTGCAGCAACCAGCTCTGCCTGACTCCTTCATACACCCCTCACCACCTATGCCTCCAGGGGTGATGTTCAGAGTTCGCCTTTCCTTCCACATGAACCAGTGGAGGAAGGTAACTTCAGATGCTTGGGTCCTGCAGATAATAGCACAAGGCCATGCTCTGGAGCTTCTGAAACTACCTCCAGACCATCCAACAGTGCCTTCCCATTGCCCTCCAGAACACATTCCATTACTTCTGGAGGAAAATTCATACCCTGTTTCAAAAAAGGACAATAGAACCTGTCCTCTTGGAACAAAGGAACACAGCTCTGTTCACGCTACTTCCTAGTTCCAAAATGGACGGAAGACCCGAGACACATTCTAAACCTCAGGGATCTTATCTATTTTATAGAACACAAGTAGTTCAGAATGGTCACACTGCAAGGCCTGCAAGCATTTGCTCCCCTAGAGATTCAGGATGCTTACCTGCACATCAAGATTTGCAACTCACAGGAAATATCTAAGATTCCTGTTTCAGGGAGAACACTACCAGATCTTCGAGGATCTCTTTCATCAGGCCACACCTATGGAACTATAGATGCCAGGTGCTAGGACCACAGAAACTTTTTTGCAAGCAGTCCACTAGGGGCCTCCCATGATGATGTCTTACGTCGACATCCACTATATAAATGTGGGCAGTCCCCCATCTCAGTTCTTTCCCGCCTTCGACCATACTCATCAGATTCCATGGTGATGACAAGTCGACTGCTAAATCTTCAATTTTTTCTAAGTTTTATTTTTCTCACTGTAGTAATCACTTCATTTAAAAATGATTGCCGTCATCGTGTATGTCGATAAAAGATGCTGCTAAACTCTTCTGTTACTGTGAGTGCAGTGGAAAAATCTACTCAGGTGACCATCACGATGTCTGCGTGTGCTGTCTCTGAGAGGCCCACGATGTTCAAGCCTGCAAGATCTGCCTGAGGTTTAATACAGCTAGCTGTCAACAAGTCCTGCACATTTTTCTTCTCGAGCACCAGGTAGCAAGGATGGAGAGACTGCTCCACCACATGGCCGGCCCATTCCTTGGGCTTGCAGTCTTTCAAGGTCCAAGAAAAATCTTCAGGAAAGTGCAAATGCCAGGAGTGGAAGTGAAGTAAGGATAATCCCCTCCTGTGCACTCTTGGCACCAACTGCTGTAGTGCCATTGCCTGCTTCAGCATCAACACCTCCTGCTGCTCAGACCTCATAACACACAAGGTCGGCTCTGGAAGTGATTTCCACTGGACCTACTACAGCTGACAAAGGCCCATTGACATCGGGGCTGCAGACACCCCTGTCGACATCACAGTGTGCCTCTGCAGTACAGGCTACCATCAACATTCAGACGGTGCTCTTCTTCTTTGCAGAAATCATGCAGCAACTTATACCTCCTTCTCCTACAAAAAGCTTCTCAGACCAGCCCCAGCGCTGATGCCGACTTGTTCAACGCACCCAACTCATTCCAGAGTGTCAATGTCCTCGCAACCTTCAAGGCCCGTTGACAAGCATCAGAAATACAACCCTGACCTCCTTTTATAAGAGGAAGAAAATTAGGAAGATATGGAAGGGAGCCCATCTGAGAGGTCTCTTTCCACCGTTTCTACCAGGAGTGAGGACTCCACAGTGTATACTCTGAGGTGCCTTCCTGAAGACCCCTCTTTCATCTCTATAATGAAACAACTCCAAGCTCCAAAGGGGGTCGATGCGGAGCAGCAAGACATCACTAGGAAAAATTTGGTGGAGTTTCTAGAGCTGCCAGATTCTCTACCCCTTATTCCTCCTTTATTGGCTGCACTAGAGGATGCCACCCTGGCCGCCTTGCATAGATCAAGCATGATTTCTGCCATACCTAGAAAGGTGGACAAAGCTGTACCAGGCCCCCTCAGGAATGTCCTTTCTCACAGGCCAACGTGAGGCTGATTTCAATCATGATAAATGCAGTCTATGATAGGTCTAAGGTACCTAAGAATCTCAGGTCTTTCCTTCCTAGATAAGGAGTCAAGAAAACTGGACCTCCTGGGAAAGAGAACCTTTGCCTCTGCCACACTGGGCCTCAGAATAGATTATCAGGACCATATGGTCAAATACTAGCATACCCTCTAGAAAAGGCTAAAGCAGCACCTAGTCCCTCCCAGAGGGTACCCAGAAGCAGGAGATGCTCAAGGCCCTCCAGAGTGGAACATACATGGGTAAAACCTACTAGATTATTTAACAATGCCCAAACAGCCACTCTAATTGATCTGATTCTTGTACCCAACACAGACAAAATATCAGCTGGCATTCTCCCTGACTCGATCACTAATCATTCTCCCGTCTACTGCAGCTGGTGAACCAACATGGTACATGCCCGTCCCTGTATAATCCATTTCTGAAACTACACTCATCTTGACCCCTCCAGTCTTAAAGCAGTAATCTGCAAGTACAAAATGGCAAACCTGTAAGCACACCCTGTAACAGAAAATATACCCTGCAAAAAACAATTTCAATCAGAGAAAAATAAAGCAGTAAACTGTACAACCTGTAAGCACAAAACAGTAATAAAACCTGTAAGCACAAAACAAATTAGTAACACAACAGTAACTCTGCTTAGCCAAAAGAAGCCTTAATGTTTCTCCTTGCTCTGTTCTTTCAAGCAAACCCTAGAAGAAAAGAGCTCAGGGTGAAGCTAGGTGCTTTATGCCAACAAACATTGTCTTTACCACAACACACCAACTAACCTGACCTTTTAAATCTTTTCTGTTGGGAGGTGCTAAGCCTTTGTCAGCTCCATGCCCCCCCCCCCAAGTTACACTACTAATCCCCTGGAATAGCTGTGGAAGAAAAGCAATTAGCTCCTTCAGTGTGAGAAAGAGACTGCAATACTTTTAAGCCCAAAACAAAAACCTGTAAGCACAAAACAAAATAGTAACAAAACAGTAACTTTGCTTAGCCTAAAAACAGATCAAAATGTAAAACCCGTAAGCACAAAACAGTAACAAAACCTGTAAGCACAACCTGTAATAATTTAACAGAAAATATACCTTGCAAAAAATGGAATCAGAGAAAAATAAAGCAGTAATCTGTAAACAAAAAACAGTAACAAACCTGTAAACACACCCTGTAACAATGTAGCAGAAAATATACCCTGCAAAAAAACAATTTCAATCAGAGAATAATAAAGCAGTAAACTGTACAACCTGTGAGCACAAAACAGTAATAAAACCTGTAAGCACAAAACAAAACAGTAACACTGCTTAGCTTAAAAAAGTCTTATTGTTGCTCCTTGCTCTGTCCTTTCAAGAAAACCCTAGAAGACAAGCTCAGGTGAAGCTAGGTGCTTTATGCCAGAAAACCTAGTCTTCCACTGTGCCTCCTTCCTCTTAATCCTTCATTCTTTCTTCTTCCTTATCTTCCTGTCCAGGGGTTGGGGCCCTAACCCAGACCTAGCTAAGCCATTCTGCTTAAGGATCTGTCCTCTTTATCGGAGTATTCCTCTTTCAGTTTTTATCCTTTCATTTTATTTTCCCTGTGTGCTACCTTGCCCACCCCTCCACCCTTTTCTCTTTTTTTGTTTTTCCTCTTCGGCGAGCAGAACTGAGGTAGTGGAGGGGACATCGGTTACTGACCAACCTGTGAGCACCACATAATGCATCGGCCTCTAGGGCGGCACCATTCCCGATGTCTCCCCTCTTCCTAGAGCTGTAAAGCAAAAAGCTTCCCGTGGGATCTTGCGCCTTCAGCTTGAACCCCCCAATGATGAATGGTGACGATATACAGGAAGATCAAGAATTATGATAGGTACATAATTTACATATACGGAGAGTCCGCCGAGAGCACCTGGAGCTCCCTAATCCTTCTGGCGGATGTGATGGCCACCGGGAAGGCTGTCTTCCACGACAGGTATGGCAACTCACACTTGTACATTGGCTCAAATGGCTTGCCCATGACCATAGCAAGGACCAGCAGTAAGTCCAACAGTAGAAGTGGATCACACACCAGAGGGGACATGTGGTCAAGGCCCTTGAAAAAGTGCTCAGCCACCTCCTGGGCCACCGATGGCATACCAGCCTGCACCCAATAAGCCGAGATGGCTGACAGGTGCACCTTAAGGGTTGTCACTCACAGACCAGCTGGGAAAGGGACCAGAGGGTAGTTCAAGATGCTAGGCACTGAGCAGGTAAGGGGATCAAGCTCCTTGCCCTGGCACCAAATGGAAAATCTCTTCCATTTAAAGGTATGACACCTACGAGTCGACTCCTTTCTGGATGCCTCCACAATGTGGAGGATGTCTTCAGATAAGGAATTTTAGCTATTCAGGAAACAGACCATGAGGTGCAGGGACTGAAGATTCAGTTGCAGGACTAGTCCCCAAAATCTGGTCAGCAGGTCTGAGTGGAGAGGCAACTGCCATGGAGGCCTGCTGCTGAGGCAATTCAGGTACCAGAACTGCCTTGGCCAGTCTGAAGCTATCAGGATCATCCATGCCTTGTCCTTCCTGACTATGACCAGAACCCTGTGGATCAAGAGGAAGGGAGGAAAGACATACATGAGGCCTGAGTTCCAGGGCCTTGCAAAAGCATCATTCAGTGTCCCGGACTGTGGGGGGGACAGGCAGAAAACAGCCTCAGTTTGGCATTCTCCCAGGAGGCAAACAGATCCACTGAGGGTGAGCCCCACCAGGAAAACAGGTGGTTCACCACCTCCTGATGCAGAGACCACTCGTGTTGTCTCTCCTACCCATCTGAGAGCACCCGCCAGCTGATTGTTCAACCCACAATGTGAATTGTCAAGAGATCAGCACACAGACTGAGCAGAGGGTCCAGGTGCAGAGAGCCTACCAATGCAAGTGAAGGGAGTGTGTGCCGCCCTGTCTGCTGGGGTAAAACATGGTCATGGTATTGTCTGTCTGGACTTGGATGACCTTACCTCTGATCAGTGGAACAGATTCTGTGAGTGACAGTTGCACTGCTCAGAGCTCCAGCAGGTTTATGCGGTGAGGGGGCTCCCTGGGTGACCAGAACCCATGGGTCACACATAGTCCCTCCAGGTATGCTCCCCCACACTACCAGAGATGCATCCATTGTGAGAATGATGGTCGGCTCTAAGTGGATGAAAGGGATTCCTTCTTCCAGATGTTCTGGGACTAGTCACCACTGGATGGTGTCCCACACTGGCTGGGTCACCATGACCAGCTGATACACGTGACCTAGGTGCTTGGACAACTGATGGCCCAGATCCCATTGGAGGGCACATGTCCACCAGTAGGCCCAATGAACCAAGCTGGTGTAGAATGCTGTGTACCCCAGCAGCCGCATGAAATCCAAGGCAGGGTGCAAGAGCCCAACCTGAAATGATCGGACAAAGGAGGTAAGATCCTGTACCTAGTCCACCAGGAGGCGGGCCTCGGCCCATAGGGAGTCTAGTTCTGCCCTGATTAACTTGATCCTCTGCTTTGGTACCCATTCAGACTTGGCCAGGTTGACCAAGAGGCCCAAGTCTCTGCAGGCCTGGAGAGTCAGGGCTGTGGATCTCACCACAGCCTCCCTGAATGGATCGACAGCCAGTCGTCCAGGTATGGGTAAACTCTGATCCTGAAGCACAATAGGTGGTCTGCCATCATTGCCATGCACTTGGCAAAGACCATCTGCACTGTGGAGAGACTGAACAGCATGACCTGGAATGAATATAGGACTCCCTCTGCTCAGAACCATAGGTCCCAGCGATGGGACCTGCAGACTGAGATATGGAAGAATGTGTCCTGGCAATCCAGGGAGCAGAACCATATGTCCTGCTTCAGGGGTGGTATAATCTGGCTCAGAGTGACCATTCAGAAAGTACATTTACATAAGAACTTACCGTAACAGTAGATCTTCGAGACAGGCTCTTGCAGTAGGTATTTACATATAGGACTTAACCTGCCAAGTGTCAGGACCCCACGGGAAATGTTTTAGCTAGCGGTCTCTGCTAACACCCACCTTCCAGTTCTTTCCTGCCAAGGACCCAAAAGAGGCAAGATGAGAGAGAAGCAGATATTTCCTTTCATGGAAAAGGAGCTAAAAAGCTTAGGGGGATGGAGGGTGGGAAGGCAATACCTACGGCAAGAGCCACTCTTGAAGACCTAATGTTACGGTAAGTTCTTACGTAACTGTACCATCTTACTTCGAGAGGGCTCTTGCAGTAGGTATTTACATATAGGACTGAGTCCCAAGCAGTCTGCAACAAAGAAAAGCATTCGGGAGGAGGATAACTATCCATGGTATGGAGCCTCCGGCTGAACGGGTCTTATGAAAGAAGACTTTGAAGCACAGCCAACTCGAAGCCTGCTTTACGCCGAGAGGCAACATCCAAACTGTAGTGTTTTGTAAAGGTATGGACAGAGTCCAAGTTGTGGCTGCGCAGATGTCTGCCACTGACACATTCTTGAAACAAGCCACAGAGACAGCTACTCCTCTGGTGCAGTGACCTCTGACTTGACCCGGCAGGGTCTTGTTGTACTTGTCGTAACAGAAAGTGATATAATGAGCCAACCATTTAGATAGGCATTGCTTGGAAATGGCATTGCCCTCTCTTTTGAAAGCAAAAGAGACAAAAAGCTGATAAGATTTCCTGAGATCCTTGGTCCGAGAGACATAGTATCTCAGTATTCTGTGAACATCCAAAGTGTGCAAGATGTACTCCCCTTGATTGGAGTGTTGAGTAAAGAAAGCGGGTAGCTCAATGGATTGATTCAGCGTAGATTCAGCCACCACTTTAGGGAGAACTTAGGGTTGGTGCATAGAGCCACACGCTCCTTGTGAAAAATCAAATATGGGATTTTACGCATCAAGGCCTGAAGCTCGGAAATTCACCGAGCTGAAGTAATGGACACGAGGAAGAGAATCTTCCAAGAGAGGAACTTTAAATCTGTTGAGGCTGCCAGCTCGAAGGGAGGCAGAGTAAGCTTCTCAAGAATAAGGAGGAGCAGGAATATGGATGGGGGGTCTCAAATGGAGGACCCCTCTGAGGAATGTCTTAAAGACTTCCAGCTGCACAAAGGTCCTGTCTCCGAAGGGTACATGGTAAGCAGAAATCGCTGCCATATGGACCTTTAAAGAGGAATGGCTGAGACCCAGATTGAAGAGATGACGCATGTAGTCCAGGACTCTGTTGACTGGGCAAGAGAAAGGGTCGAAGTCCTTTGACGAGGTCTAAATAGAAAACCGTTTCCAGTTCATAGTGTAGGTGGACCTGGTGGAAGGCTTTCTGGCTTCTACCAATATGTCTGCTATGAGCGGGGGAAAACCCAAAGCGTGCTTTAGCTATGTCTGCAAGAGCCATGCATGCAAATGAAGGGATGTGAGACCTGGATGAACAAGGGTCCCCTGATCCTGGGTCAACAAGTGCTGTGACAGAGGAAGAGGAAGCGGAGATTCCTCTGACAACTGTTGAAGAAGAGAGAGAACCAAACTTGCCTGGGCCAGAATGGAGCGATGCGTATCATTCGTGCCCCCTCTGATCTGATCTTGTTCAGGACCCTCGGGAAGAGGGGGGAAGGCATAGACGAATCTGTCCCTCCAATTGAGAGACAGAGCGTCCCGCCAAAAAATGCCTAGCTCTGGAGCGAGCGAGCAGAAGGCGGGAAGTTTTGCATTTTGAGGAGCCATGAACAGGTCTACCTGCAGGGTTCCCCATTGCAGAAAAATGTCATCTACGACCTCTTGATCCAGTTCCCATTCATGGGCCCTGGCTGAGGACTGACAGGCTGTCTTCCAGTGTGTTTTCCACTCCAGGAACGTGAATGGCCATCAGGGTGAAGATTGTGCTGGGTAGCCCAGACCCACACTCTCATTGCTTCCCTGCATAGAGGGTAGGAACGAGTTTCTCCCTGTTTGTTGAGATACCAGATCACACATGTTGTCTGTATGAGGAGATGACCAGGAAGTATGGAGAAGTGCAGGACCTGTAGGGCATAAAGGACTGCTCTGAGTTCGAGCACATTTATGTGCAGATTTTGTTCGAACTGGGACCAGCTGCCCTGAGTCCTGTGAGACCCGAGATGGGCTCCCCAGCCCTCTCCTGAGGCATCTGTTGTCAACGTCTGGAAGGGGAGTTCGATATTGGAGTGAACTCCCCGGCACAGGTTCTCTTGTACCATCCATCATTGCAAGTCCCTGATCCTGGGATCTAGTACCTCCTGGTCTAGATCATCCAGTGTTTGGTCCCATTGAGATCGAAGCGTCCATTGAAAAATCCTCATATGGAGCTGAGTGCGTGGGACTGTCGGAATGGCAGCCGCCATTAGCCCAAGGAGGCAAAGGACTGACCTAGCTCTGACCCTTCTGCGACTGGACAGAAGACAGGCCTGAGACTGAAGGGTGTCCACCCTGTCCGGAGGCAAAAAGGCTTTGCCAATGGTCGTGTCCAGCATCGCCCCTATACATTGGAGTCATTGGCAAGGGACCAAATGGGACTTTGCCTGGTTGATGGTGATACCCAGGCTGGTGAAAACCTGCAGGGTAAGGGAAAGGGAGTGCAGGAGTTCCTCCCTGGGCCAGGGCCAGAGCCACTCGTCCAGGTGCAGGGGTACTCCCTGGAGTCCCTGGGTGGGCCACCACCACAGACAGGCATTTACAAATACTGGGGAGGAAAGACCAAATGGGAGGGTCTTGAATTTGTAGTGGTCCCCTGAAAACAAAATCAAAGGAATTTGTGGTGGGAAGGGGATATGCAGGTAAGCATCCTCCATGTCCAAAGTGCACAGCCATGGTCCCTGCCGAAGAAGAGGCAGAAGGCCCTGCAGGGACAGCATTCTGAAGCGTTTGTACTCCATGAACATGTTCAGGAAACTGAGGTCTGAAATAGGCCTCACATTTCCCGTCTTCTTTGGAACTAGAAAGAAATAGGAATACTAACCCATTCCCCAAAGGTGGTTGGGAACTGGTTCTATTGTGGCCTTCGAGAGAAGGGAGTTAATTTCTTCTAGGACCAGAGGAAGATGTTCCGGTGAGTAAGACAACTTGGGGGGTGGTTTCTGTAGAAACTCTATTGGGTGCCCAGCTGCAATTAGCTGGAGCACCCAAGTGTAACCCCTAGGTGGCACTATCCCAAGGGCTACTACCCCTGCCTGCTGGGCTAGTAGCAGGTTAAGGGGCCTGAGTTCTGACACGGGTGCCTTCACCTGGAGGTCAGGGTTGGTAGTGATCAAGCTAACCTGGGTACAGCCCTCTGGGACACTGTAATCACCCTCTTTCCTTACTAGTGGCTGGAACAATACACAATAATCACTTTTACAATACCCCAGATACACCACACAAGTACCCACACTGTTTGCACTTACCACCATGGCTTTCCTCTGGCTTGGCCCTGAGGACCCCCTGTAAAATAAGGTTATACACAGCAAATAACAGCAGTACAGTACTCTTGCACAAACTGGAACCACAGTCAGGGTAAATGCAAAAAAAAAAGATCTGATTTATTTAAGGGACTTGAACAAGGGAGGGGCATAATCAGGTTAATTTACTTAGAGGCTATCATTCAAACAGTTATGCATGCACTTCAGGGTCCGTAAACAGTCACACACTTTGGGTACCCAGATGGAGAATGGTGGGCTAGCCAGGAACGTTGCAGCTGGTTGGGGCCCTGTGATAGAAGAAAACAACATGCACAACACACACTATTTGTAATCCGGAGCCGGAGAGCTCAGTTCGTGAAAAGAAGACAAGACAATCAGATGACACACTTTTAGATTAGGCTGTTGTTGCAGGGAGCTACCCTGATGATTACTCACAATACCCAAGACTGGACACAGGCTGGACGATAATCGAGACAGCAGGTGGTTAATCTGGAGTACCAGGAGAAGCAGGACCCACATGAATCGCCGCAGCGTCGTTCCCGTTCAAGTGTAGAGCAGGGGGCTGATCCACAGGCAGCTCTCTCGTCGATGGCTTTCTCTGTGCAGCATGTAGTCTGGATGGGCCAGTGTGGCCAGGCCCCAGTCAAATGGAGACAAATTCGGATACAGTCCGTTTTGGGCTGGATACAGCTCCCAGCAAGAAGAACACAGTTCACACAGTGGGGAACCAAATCATGACCCACTTTCAATACACAGCACATTTACATGTAAGAAAATTCTACTGTACCAGGCAAACTGCTCTCTGGTCACGATCGCAGTCTCTGCACAAACCAGGAATTCAAAAGCAGCTGGAAATCCTGACGGGCCAATTGCATTCAGCAAAATCTTCGGTCGTCTTCAGGTATGAGCCTGGTAGAAAATCAGTGGCTTACTCCGTTCTCACAAACTCAGATTTAGTCCGAAATAATTCTTTTTTCTCCCTCTCAGGGGCAGCAGGCAGACATGCAGGCCACAATTCAAGCCTTTCCACAGTTCTCCCATGCGAATCCACTCAGGATTGCTGATCAAAGTCACGTGAGCTGTTACCTCTTTACTTCTCAGCTTAGAACTAATTAAAAAATTACAAGCAGTCTGGGATTTTCCCAAGATCCAAAAGGTTCGGTAGGCTGATCTGTCAGTCACAACAAGAGCTACCCCTTCAGTTGCAAAAAAGGCACCAAAAGCCCAAAACTATAATTCCTACAGATTTTGACTCCAGACAGCTCCTGTAGTCCGGCTCCAATTTAGGTCCCACCAGACTGATTGGTCCAACTCAGCAGTCCAGGACCAAGTTAGAAGAGACAAACAAAACAGTCCTTGCTGCAAAAAAGGCAGGTTAGACAAACTACATTATCATTATCACTCTAATTGATTTTCAGCAAATAGTTACATCTTTCAACAAAGCTCCCTCTCAGATTACTTATGACTGCAATCCAAGCAGCTCTTAAAGAGACAGTGCACAGGAGCTATACAGGCACTCTCTGGCAATCACATTTAAACTGCTAAAATGCAGGACACCAACCTGGCAGTAAGCATTTAGGCAAGCTCAAAGAAGACTTTTTGGGAACCCTCATTTGTAGGGGGGTTACACCCTTCCCTGCCTGGAGAAAGCTTGGTGTCCACGTCAAGCCTGTACCATCTTGCATCAGTTAACATAAACGTACTACTTTACTATACATTTTTACTACATTTGATAATATTATATCCATTTTGACAATACATTAGGCATATTTCACACAAGTCAGTTGAACATTACTGTACTAAATCAGGTAATAACTTCTTGTACATTAAACAGAGTAAGAGGGGGCCCTTCCCTATCAGCTAATTTGGGGCTGGATGGGGCAGGGGCAGCATGGTGAGAGGGCAGAACAAGTAACCTGGAATGGGCCGTCAAATTCAATTTGGGCAGTGAGCTCAGTGAAACAAACGCCTTTGTGAACTACACTGAGAGGCAACTCCACTGGCCTCCGGGGGGAATCGTAACTGGAGCGCACCACTGGCTTGACAGCTCAGCCGGTCTTTCTGGGGTGAACAACCACAGTCTCTGTATTTTCAGCAATGGTCTTGGAGCTTTCATCACTTGTGAGGGGTGCCTCTGCCTGAAGGGGAATGTCCAAGCTGGGAGCACTGTCAGCTCCTTGTTCCTTAGGCTCTGGTTCCACAACACTTGGCTCATTTTGTGAAAGTTCAGGCACAATCAAACTTTGAGGTGCTGAAAGGGGTCTGTCAATACTCTCATACTGTTCCTCAGGTTCTGGTGTGTCACCAGAGAGACTCAAACCATCAGCCCCTTCTTCAGGCAATTCACACAGTTCCACAATACAGAGACTCAGCATCTTCAGGCGTGATACTTTGCACTTCACTTTCAGGGAGCACTGGCTCCAAGGACGAAGCTGGGGGGGTTAGGCAGTCCAGAAGGCCCAGCTTTATCCCCCACGATTAGTCATGGGATTACCCGGAAACAGCTGGCTCAGTTCATAAGAGGGGTAATAGGCATAGTCGCACTCACTTTCATCAGAAGTGGACTGACAGTCATCATCATTCTGGGCCTGCTGCGGAGGAAACCTTAAATCTGTGACCATTGGGGTAGGTTGGCTCTGTCTCTTTCTTGCAGTAGCACAAGTCACCAGCCCAGGGGCTCAATTCCTGGGGGTTCAGCCTCAATCATGACTTGGCCGATAGGTAGCAAGTGGTTACGGTGCATGGTCTTGACAGCTTTGGAGTCGTTCTCTGGGTGCACTTTGTACACAGGTAAGTCATCCAACTTTCCAACTACTACATGGAGAAAATGGTGCCACCGATCAGCAATTTTGTGTTTACCATGCAGTTCCAAATTACGTAACACATGGTCTCCAAGTCAAAGCTCTTGAGCCTTTACTTTTTTATCATGCCTCTCTGTGTTGGCTAGATTTCTCTTGGCGGCCATTGTCTGGGCCAGTTGATAGGCATGGTTCAACTGAGCTTTCAGTTTTTGTACATATTGCAAATAGTTTTCATCTCGGACCCCATCTGGAAAGAGCCCAAAACAGAAATCAGCTGGCAGCTGGACCTCTCTCCCGAACATGAGGTGGTAGGGAGAGAACCCAGTAGCATAATTTTTCATGCAACTGTAGGCGTGTACCAAGGTGCTAATCTGCTGGTTCCATTTATGCTTGTCTTTTGGGTGGAAGGTGCCCAGCATGTCTAGAAGGGTGCGGTTAAAATGTTCTGGTTGAGGTCTCCCTGCCGGTGATAGAGGGTGGTTCTTGACTTTTGCACCCTTCCCCCCCATAGAGAGAGCATTTCTTTGATTAGTCGACTCTCAAAGTCTCTGCCCTGGTCAGAGTGGATCCGCTGGGGGGCACCATAGTGGACAAAGAAATTTTCCACTAGCACCTTGGCCTCGGTAGATGCCTTTTGATCTTTGGTGGGAAAAGCTTGTGCATACCATGTGAAATGATCCATAACCACTAACACATTGCCAATGGTCTGCTGATCAGGTTCTAAACACAAGAAGTCTATGTAGACTAGTTCCACGGGGGTGCTGGTAGTAATATTAACAAGGGGGATAGCCCTTGGAGGCAGGGCTTTTCTTTGCAGGCAGCGACTACAAGTCTTTACATGGTGCTCAACTTCGGTCCCCATTTTGGGCCAGTAGAAGCGAGATTGTACCAGGTCAAAGATTCTGTCAATACCGAGGTGCCCCGTGTGATTGTGGAGAGACCTCAGTACCATATCTTTAAAGACAATGGGCAGGACCAGTTGTTGCTTGTCTACTTTGCCACTACGATCTGCTGTCTCTCTATACAACAACTGATTAAGCAACTTCAATCTGGGGCCTTCTTTAAACAATAAAGCAGTTTGCAAGTCAGTGGAACGTAACTTAGACACATCTTTCCCCGGACGCAGGGCATCAAGTGCTGGCTGAATCATAGGATCTTGCGATTAAGCCTACTGAATGCTGTCATTGTCAAATTGAGATAGTACACTAATGTCTAGAGCAGAGAAGTGGCAATCAGCAGCTGGTATGCAGGTGTCAGAAGGGCCCAAGCAATCTACTAAATAGAGATGAACAGATGTCTGCGGACACAGTGGACTATCAAACTTTTGGCACAATGTTTGAATGTCAGGTTCAAACAGCCTGACCCAATCACTCTTGGAAGTGGGCCTTTGTGATAAGACATCAGCATCAATATGGTTCAGGCCCAGTCTACATTCAACAGAATAATCACAGGTTGATAATGCAGAAAGCCACCAGTGCCCAGTGGCGTCTAACTTAACTGAAGTCTGTACATAGGTCAACGGGTTATTGTCAGTCTTAACCAATATCTTTGCCCCACAGAGGTATTCATGAAACTGGTCAACAATGGCCCATTTTAGTGCAAGAAACTCCAACTTATGCACAGGGTAGTTTCATTCTGACGGAGTCAAGCTCCTACTGACAAAAGTTACTGGTCTCAGGCCATCCTCATGGTCTTGATACAGCACCGCTCCTAGACCCTGTAGACTAGCATCCGTATGCAGCACATAGGGTTTGGTGGGGTCAGCATAGTCGAGGATGGGCGCATTGGTGAGCTGGTATATGATCTCATGAAAGGCTACTTCACAGTCGGGCATCCAGTGGGGCCCAAAGAGGTCACCTCGGTGGAAGTATACTTTTTCTGGTTCTTTAGTGGCCCCTTTTTTGTATTTACGATTGGTAGGAGGGTAACTCTGGGTGAATCACCTTGAAATAGTCTTTTATGAACCTGTGGTAGTAGCCACAGAACCCCAGGAAATGTAGTTCTTTCAGATTATGGGGCTGGGGCCAAGTAGTCAGTGCTTCAGCCTTACGGGGATCAGTCTCTATCCCTTTTGTAGATACAATGTGCCTCATATACTTCACGGAGGTTTGGAAAAACTGGCACTTGTCAATGGACAGCTTGAGGTTGAAGTCTTTCAGTCCATCTAGGACTTTAAACAGTCAGTTCTTAAGCTCCTCTAAGGTGCTCCCAAACACAATGACATTGTCCAAGTACACCAGGCATTCCAGCAAATTCATATCTCCTACCGCACGTTCCATCAGTCGCTGAAAGGTGGCCAGGGTGCCAGATATATCCTGTGGCACCCTGAGAAACTTGTAGAACCCCAATGGACAGATGAAGGCTGTTTTCTCACGGTCTTCTGGGGCCATCGGGATCTGGTAGTATCCGCTGCGATGATCCAACACCGAGAACCATTTGCTCCCATTCAAGTAGTACAGGGTATCTTGTATACGAGGCATAGTATATTGGTCTGGGATGGTCCGCCGGTTCAGGGTTCAATAATCAATGCACATCTTCACAGACCCATTCTTCTTATGCACAACCAAAATGGGAGAGGCATATGGGCTCCCAGATTCTTGTATCATGCCAGCAGCGAGCATTTCCTGCAGGTGTCTTCTCACATCATCTATGTCTGCTGGGGCTAGGTGTCGGGACCTCTCTTGAAATGGCCATTCATCGTGCAGGCGTATGTGATACTCTGCAGCCTGGACACATCCCACATCCCACTCCTTCAGTGAAAACACTTGGTCTCTCTGGGCAAGTCTCTTGCTAATTCTAGCCTTCCATTCAGCTGGCAATGGGGAGTCTGCAAAGTCAAACAAGTTTGGGGTCACTCTCTCTCTCTCCTTCTCACCAGGGTGCTTGTTGCTGGGCAATAGCTAGAGTGCATCCTCTGTTCACCCGGATCTCCCGATCTGACATTATGAATCTGGACCATCACTCGTCATGCATAAGCATGGGCACGAGCAGGCAAGATGCTGGGCTTGACCAATAATCCTTCTGGCAATTTTCCATCGCCTGGCGCATCCAAAATCAGTATTTTGTTCTTGACATTTTTCCGGAGGTGGACCTCCCCTTGAATGGTACACTGGACGTTAGGGGCCAGTACCATTAAATGGGGATCCTTCTTCTACACGATCCTCACTGGTTCATCCTGGTCGACTTCCTCGGGTTTCTGTTGCAAATCATAGGCCCTCTTGATCAGAGCCAGAATTCTCAGGGCCCTCTCAGTCTGTCGCCCTTGTTTCTCATGACAGAGTTGCGCCAGTCTCCCAAACATATGGGTGTTTGTTCCAATTAACAGAGGAACCCCATCATACAGTCCGGTGGGGGACACACACTAGGGCCAGTGTCTCTACTTGCTCCTCTACGCCAGTGACAGTTGCAGGAAGAGACAACCAGAGGTAGGCATATCCTAGATATGGATAAGACTTGTCGCTCAGCCCCCACACATGTAGGCCTTCCAGTGATTGTAAGGGAACATCAGATAAGTGTTTGTCATACCAGTCCTGAAACACAATGGTCACTTGCGATCCACTGTCAAGCACACCCAGAGTAGGAATACCATTCACAGCCACATTAGCCTCCATTGAAGGGCCCACTATCTTGGACCAGTCTGGAGGGACAACAGCAGGGGCCTGGACAGACGATTTAGCCACAGAGGGGTTTGAGTTAGGATGGCCAAAACTTTTTCTGCAGTCATTTCGTGCACCCCTTGACCACTGACTCATTTTCTGAAGCTCCTTGGAGTCTGTTTACTATTCTTTCTAAGTCCTTCGGAGACTGGCATTCTCTTTTCATATGGCCATCCTTTCCACAGTGGTGACAAATGATAGACTCCTGGGTCATCCTGGGAGAGAACATCGTATGAAGAACTGCAGCAGTAGTAAGAGATTGGAGTCTAGTATCTGCTTGCAGTGCTGAGGGTGGTGCAACATGTCTCAACAAATCCGTTAGAGTGGCAGTCAATCCGGTGATCTCAGCCTTGGAGCCACCCTCGCTAGCGGATGCCTGGGGGAGCACCCTCAGCCCCATGGCAGTCATGTCCTGAGAGGATCCAGAATCTTGTTCCCTGGGGGGACCCCTTGTAGAGGCGCCCGCTTTCAACTCTCGGACTTCCTTTAATAGCTCAGCTTTCAAAAACTGGGCCCAGGACGGGAAGTCCTTTGCATTCTCAGAGTGTTTGTTAGGTGCCGACTTTTGCATCTGAACCCCACTTGGCTGATCACTCTCTGTCACTTACGCGGTAGCAGCAGATATTGGTGCAATTGCCCCTTGGGGGTCGCCTTTGCTCAACCCCCTGAATTTCTTTCATTAGCTCATCATAGGAGGAGGGCGATTCCAGTCAGGTGGTGAGGCACAACTGAAACAGTAACAATTCTGAAAATGGAGCAGATTTAAGGATCTGGACCAGCCTAGTTCGATCTAGTTCATTTGACGGCAAACTACCCTTTCTGAGGCACTCTTGTAGCAACTTTTCAAGCTGAGGTACATACACAGACAATGGCTCCCCTGGGTACTGCTGAACGTTTCTTACTCTCCACCACAGATCCTCATCTGAATCCGTGCTTCCATACACATTCTCCAATGCATCAAGATAGTCCTGTGCAGTTGATTAGGGGTTATTGGCCCGCTTGGCACAGATGGTAACCAGGGCAGGACCTCGGAGGCTCTCACTCAATGGTCTTTCATTTCTCTGCTTCTGAGTATTCCCATTCAAGTACTAAAGGGGCAACATAGTCTATCCAGGTCTCCCAGTCATCCTCCCTCTGGGGGTGGGGAGGGTGCCCGAGAAGATTCTCAGCCTTCGGTAGGAGTCATGACTAATGGCAGATACAGATATAGGGGTCAGCATTGGTATGGGTACAGAAGGCAGGGGGTGTTGGGGAAGGAACACCCTCAGGTGGTAGGAATAGTTTCTTCAATTCCTCTACGGTTTTCCCTTCCCCCAGCAACAACTTAGCAAATTTCTCCTCAAAAGGCTCAGATAATGGTGGGAGCTCATCCTCCTCGGGGTCTTTACTGTCTTTTATTATCACTCTCCAGGCAGCTGGAACCCCTTCTGGGGCAATAGTCTGCGGCACTTTAGAGCTGTCCACAAGGTTACTACACTCTACTAAGGCTATGAAAGTTTGGGCGATCAAATCAGCCTGTCGACCCACCACCACAGAGTTTTTTAAACATTCAACTTTGGAGAGTATTCCCTCTACAGTGTCTTTACTGGTACCAAGGGGAATATCCAGTACAAGTAGAACATTTTGGGGGTCGATCTCCTGTCCAGTACACCACCCCACCAACTGGTGTACAGCCATTTCTACTGGGGTAGCCATTAATTCTTAATGATTCGTAATTTTTGGCCACTAGAAAGCACAAAATCCCAGCGATGAGCCTCCAAGATGTAACCCCAGGTGACGCTATCCCATGGGCTACTACCCCTGCCTGCTGGGCTAGTAGCAGGTTAAGGGGCCTGAGTTCTGAAAAGGGTGCCTCCACTCGAAGGTCAGGATTGGTAGTGATCAAGCTAACCTGGGCACAGCCCTCCGGGACACTGTAACCCCCCTCTTTCCTTACTAGTGTCTGGAACAATACACAATAATCACTTTTACAATACCCCTGACACACCACACAAGTACCCACATTGTTTGCACTTACCACCAGGGCTTTCCTCTGGCTCAGCCCTGGGGATCTCCTGTAAAACAAGGTTACACACAGCAAATAACAGCAGTACAGTACTCTTGCACAAACTGGAACCACAGTCAGGGTAAATGCAAAAAAAAAAGATCTGATTTATTTAAGGGATTTGAACAAGGGAGGGGTGTAATCAAGTTAATTTGCTTAGAGACTCTATCATTCAAACAGTTATGCATGCACTTCGGGGTCCATAAACAGTCACACACTTTGGGTACCCAGATGTAGAATGGTGGGCTAGCCAGGAACGTTGCAGCTGGTTGGGGCCCTGTGATAGAAGAAAATAACATGCACTACACAGGGGGCTCAGTTCGTGAAAAGAAAACAAGAAAATCAGATGAAACACTTTTAGATTAGGCAGCTGTTGCAGGGAGCTACCCTGATGATTACTCATGATACCCAGGACTGGACACAGGCTTGATGAAATTTGAGAGAGCAGGTGGTTAATTTGGAGTACCAGGAGAAACAGGGCCCACATGAATTGCCACAGCATCATTCCTGTTCAAGTGTGGAGCAGGGGGGTGATCCCCAGGCAGGTCTCTCATTGATGGCTTTCTCTGTGCAGCGGGTGGTCTGGCTGGGCCAGTGTGGCAAGGCCCTGGCCAAATGGAGACAAATTCGGATATAGTCCATTTTGGGCTGGATACAGTTCCCAGCAGGTAGAACACAGTTCACACAGTTGGGAACCAAATCATGACCAAGGCCCCTAGAATTCTGCGGCCATAGAATTTTGCACAGATCTTGCAATCTTCCGCAGAACTTCTGCGGTGCCGCAGAATTCACTCTTCTTGGTGATTTTTTATTAATATTTCTGTTGATACATAGAATCTGGTTCCCTTCCCCTCTTTTTATATCCAAAACCCCCCTATATGTTCAGAATGTGATGTTATCATTGCTATAACATCATACATTAGCTAATGAAATGGCTGCAATCTGCAACAGAAATGAACAGTCACTTATCTACCACAGCTCCCACTGCCAGAGATGGTGGCACAGCACATCATGCATGGTGATATTTGCTCAACCTGCACTACAGCCTATTACAATCTTCAGTCTTACATTGTTGCACTAGGGCCAACTTAAACAAAACCTTGTCAATAGCACAGACCTGTTAAGTTCATACCTCACTTTGTACAAACCTATTTGTGCCTTTAAGGTATAGAGAGGCTATCTGAAATGAATAACTGGTAAAATGAATTTAACTGTCTAAATTTTTAAGAAAAATAATTATGCCCAGAAAAGTGAAATATAATAATGTGTAGACCTGTTGAAAGAATAGACCTGTTAAATAAATAATTGCACTGTACGCATTTTTGCCAGGGTTATTGATTACATATTGTCATTGGTTGATAGAATCACCTAGAAGTTATTGAGAAATGTTGTATGCCGGGACAGCTGTTGGGCCAGAGGGTAGCATGCTGTGTTTCTGTGCCGGCAACTCAGGTTCAGAGATTAGCTCTGGGAGCTGGCTGGGTAGCACAAGGATTGGTGGAACCCATCACTGCTCGGAGCCTGGGAAGGTATGGTGCAGTGTTCTGTCACATGGTGGACACATTGTGATGGGCAGGAGAGCTCTATCTCACAACTGGTTCACATGCATGTCAGTGCGTCAGGGAAAGCAGGTTGACATGAAAAATGAGTTTTGGAATAACTCCTATATTCCATTTCCAATAGGACCTGTATGAATGAGGATGCAAGTTCATGGAAATTAAAAAAAATATATATATATACAGTATATATATATTGTATACACACAGACACACATACAGTATCTCTGTCTCTCTCACCACACACACGCATATTTGTATGTATGTTACAGATTGCATATAAATATATAACTGATACACAGTGGGAACCTCATGAGTGGTGTAGAAAGCACATACAGATCTGTAAGTGATAGACAGTGGAAACCTCATTAGTGGGATAGATAGCATGCATATATAAATACCTTATTTATCACATAAGATCCCCTCTGCATATGTCATTTATGCCACAGTCTAGGACCTTAAGGGAGAGACATTTGTTTTGCTTTTTTTAGGCATAAAATTATTTTTATGTCTGTTATTTTTTGAACTAGTGTTACTGTGCTTTCCACCATCCTGATTGCTATAACCACTGCCATGAAAGAGAAGTCAGGATGACAAGCTGATACTGTGATGTGGTAGTTTGTTAGTGCCGCAGAACTTCTGCAGAAATTACAAACCACCGCCGCAGAAGTTCTGCGGCAAATGGTAGTCTTGCCGCAGAACTTGGTCCCACTGTGCTGCAGAAAAGTAGGGGGCCCTGATCATGACCCACTTTCAATGCACAGAACATTTACATGCAAGGAAATTCTACTGTACCAGGCAAACTGCTCTCCAGTCACGATCGCAAAGTCTCCGCACAAACTGGGAATTCAAAAGCAGCTGAAAATCCTGACAGGCTGATCACGTTCAGCAAAATCTTTGGTCTTCTTCAGGTACGAGCCTGGTAGAAAATCAGTGGCTTACTCCATTCTCACAGACTCGGTTTTAGTCCAAAAAAAGTCTCTTCTCTCTCTCAGGGGCAGCAGGCAGACATGCAGACCACAATTCAGGCCTTTCCACAGTTCTCCCATGTGAATCCACTCAGGATTGCTGATCAAAATCACGTGAGCTGTTACTTCTCAGCTCAGAACTAACTGAAAATTGCAAGCAGTCTGGGATTTCCCCAAGATCCAAAAGGTTTGGTTGGCTGATCTGTCTGTCAGTCACAACAAGAGCTCCCCCTTCAGTTGCAAAAAAGGTGCCAAAAGCTCAAAACTACAATTCCTACATATTTTGACTCCAGACAGCTCCAGTAGTCCGGCTCCAATTTAAGTCCCACCAGACTGATTGGTCCAACTCAGCAGTCCAGGACCAAGATAGTGGAGACAAGCAAAACAGTCCTTGCTGCAAAGAAAGCAGGTTAGACAAACTACATTATCATTATCACTCTAAATGATTTTCAGCAAATAGTTACATCTTTCAACAAAGCTCCCTCTCAGATTACTTACGACTGCAATCCAAGCATCTCAAAATGATAGTGCACAGTGGCTGTACAGGCACTCTCTGGCAATCACATTTAAACTGCTAAAATGTAGGACACCAACCTGGCAGTGAGCATTTAGGCAAGCTCAAAGAGGACTTTTTGGGAACCCCCATTTGTAGGGGGGTTACACAAGCATCCGACGTTATCCTCTCCCAGCCTGGTAGATGGAAGGAGGACCTCCCTTCTACTGATTCCTCTGGTACCTCCAGAGGCCGTGGGAGAGGCGAGGAGTCAGGAGGTCTGGGGCAGCGCAGCAGCCAAGGCTCCCGTGGCTTTTTTGATAGGGGGAGTCTTGGTTGCTGTAGGGATCCAATGCTTATTGGCTTGTTTGCCCTGTGGTTTTGTTTTTTGTCGGTTATGTCGACGAAAAGGGCGGCGCTGCCCCTGAGGGAGTCTGTACAAAGGGTCCATGGAAGTGAGTGCAGTGTCCTTCTCTTGTGGGTCGGTAATGATGTCCTTGACATCACTGCCAAACAGCACCGAACCCCTGAAGGGTGCATCCTGAATAGTGGATTGCACTTCAGGGACCAATTCTGACACGCGGAGCTAGGCATGAAGCCAAAGACCCACAGCAAAAGCCGTGCTCTGTCCAGCTGCGTTGTAAGTGGTGTGAAGCATGTGCCGACTGGCTGAACAAGCAGAATGGACAAGATCTGCCACTTTCTGTTTTGTCAGACTCGGTAAAGGAGTCTAACTTTGATTCCAGCTAACTAAGGATGGTCTTCTGGTAATTCCACATATGTGCTACATAATTCAGGGCCCTAATACCCAGGGTAGAAGATGCATAGACCTTCTTTCCATATTAGTCCAGAAGCCGAGACTCCTTGTCAGGCGGAGAAGAGCTGAGATGTTTAGGATTAGCGGAGCAGCCATGAGTGGCGCTAATCACGACCAAGTCTGCTTTGGGGTGTAGAGTCAAAAAATCTATTCCCTCAGCATCCTGGTATAGCCGATCTGCCTTCCTCAGAAGGGCGCTAATGCAGAAGGTTGTTTCCAAATAGTGGAAACAAGGTACGCATGAGGCTCTATCCAGGGTGGAATCGATGTAGGAGCAATCTTGGGCAGATCCAAATGCGCAGCAAGCTTTTTACACTGTGGATCTGGCTCCAGAGATTGCCACTGATGAACTTCCTGGATCTTTCTCAGTAACTTCAGAATAGAAGGATCCTCCAGAGGAGACTTCGGAGGCGTCCCTGGCCTAGGTTGGTCTGGAGTACAAGGCTTGTCATCCGGGTCAGAGCATCCTCCTGAGTCCCAGTCAGAGGTCTCCGATGAAGAAGAGGAAGACTCCACCTGATGGGGGAGGAGGGGTGGTCCCTTTGGGAAGCCCTCTGGGACACATATCCTTGCCACCCCTGGCACCCGAGGGTTCACCTCTGGTGTCGGGTAAGGGGAAGGGAGTCTCCCATCTCCAGCACAGGGGATCTTGCGAAGGGTCTGGTGCCAGTAGATGGCTCTCTGCCTCTGGTGAGCTGAGTCTTGGCCTCAGCCCACCAGGCAGTTAGAGTCTCCTTCAAGTCCGCAGGCGGCTGAGGTGTGGGCAGCAGAGGAGGAGGCTACAGATACTGAGGATATCTGTACATCGAGTATCCATAACCCAATGGCGGGAAGCATGGAGTTGGGTATTGAAGCACCGGGTACTGCGGCATCAGGTAAAGTGGCACCGGGTTTTGTGGTGTCGGATGGGAATGCTGGTCGGTGACTGTCTGGGAGTGGCTCCACAGTAATCAGAGAAGTGAGTGCTGGCAGCACTTGTGGAATCTGGGCTGGCAGGGTTACCACTGGCAGGTGCCAGGGAAGCATGGGACCTTGGGATAGTCCTACTCTGCCCCACGATGGTCCTCTACTGCCAGAGGAACTCCTTGATGCACTGGTGCATTTTGTGGCAGTCCTTTCCTTACCCGAGGATGAGGATTGCCAACGCGGGCACTTCCTTGCAGAGTGGGATTGTAAGAGCAAATGTCTTAACCACAACAACTGTTGACCTCCTAATTAATAGCAGGCAGGGTCATCCTATGGCTGACTGTATATTGTGCCGGCCCACATTCAGTAACATGAGCGTAGAAGACAACTTCAGCCAGAGGCTTCTCCCAAACAAGGTCGACCAGGGACACCGATTGAGCCACATCCGCCTGGGTGAGTACCAGGAGTACTGAGGTCTGCAAGACCGATTCTTGCACCTCATCCAACAGTGGATCGAGTGGGTCGATAAAAATCTCAGCCAGCTGGTCAGCCGGAGTCGAGGTCGACTGACCCATCAACAGGGCCAAAGAGCCCTCGACCTGCCTCCCTACTGAGGGGCGTTCAACCTCTGCCGAGTGGTCAGGTGAGTCGAGAGACGAGGAGGACTGCGATCACTCCCCATCTCAGGACCAGCAGTGGTGATGAGAAGACTTCTTGGACTTCATAGACTTTGTCTTCGACCAAGGTCTTCAAGCTGGCTCCTCCCACTCACCCGGGTGGTAAAACTCTCGGCTCCGCCCCATGACGCCAGATCTAGCCTGCTGGAAGCCAGATTGTGCGTCAAAGCTGGGGAGGCCGGGTGGGTCGTGTGGATGAACAGCATATACCATTCCTAGAACTCCTGTTACAGGTGAGTAACCTGTATTTCTAGGGACATGGATATGTTGTTCATCCACACTGTCTGGCAGACTCCTAGCAGTTCTCCGGGAGGAGGGAGGCAAGGCGCACACCCCCTACTTAGGAAATAAAGACTGGAGAACCGAGGCCCCAAAACAGCATCCCGGCATGACTCAAGGTCGATGTGGTAGTGGGTGATGAAGGTGTGTGCTGACTTCCAGGTGGCAGCCCTGCAGATTTCCTGGATAGGGACATCCCTGGAAGCAGCCATCGATGCAGCGGTATGGCGGGTAGAATGAGCTTTTATCCCTCTGGGAGGCTCCATGCCCGCCAACCTATAGCAGAGATCTATGCAGGAGGTGATCCACCTGCCTATCATCTGCTTGGCTGCAGGTCTGCCAGGTGCGGCTTCAGTGTAGGTGGCAAACAGCTGGTGAACTTCTCCCTAAACTTCAGCCATCTGCTCCTTGTAGTAAGCAAGCGCTCTTCTAGGGTCCAAAGTACGGAGCCTATATTCGGCCTCCGAGGTGTGATTGGAGTAGAACACTGGCAGAGTCAACACCTGTTGAAGGTGAAACTCTGACACCACCTTCCGAAGGAACTTCAGGTGGGGGTGCAGGACAACCTTGTCCCCATGGAAGACCAGATAGGGAGACTCTGTGGAAAGCGCATGGAGCTCTCCCATCCTTCTGGCTGACGTGATAGCCACCAAGAAGGCAGTCTTCCACGATAGGTGAGAGATGTCACACCTGTGCATCGGTTCGAATGGCTTGCCCAAGAGCTTAGCCAATACCAGCAGTAGATCCCATGGAGGTTGAGGTTCTCGCACCGGAGGGGATATGTGGTCAAGGCCCTTAAAAAAAGCACCCGACCACCTTCTCCTGCACCACCGACTGCTTCCCAGCCCACGCCCGGTAAGCAGAGATGGCTGCCAGGTGCACCTTAAGGGTTGTTGACCGAAGCCCTAGCTGAGAAAGGGACCACAGGTAGTCCAGAATGCTTGCCAAGGAACAGGAGGAAGGGTCCAGGCCCTTGCCCTGACACCAAATGGAGAATCTCTTCCATTTGAAGGCGTAGCATTTTCTGGTAGACTCCTTACGGGATGCCTCAACGATGTTGAGGACCTCGTCGGAAAGACCCAAGGCCTGGAACTCTAGCCACTCAGGAACCAGGCCATCAGGTGCAGGGATTGAAGGTCCGGATGGAATACCTTCCCCTGATTGACTGAGATCAGGTCCGGTGGGCTGGAAGCCACCTCAGGAGCCTGGAGCTGAGACTGAGGAGATCTGGATACCAGAACTGGCGGGCCAGTCTGGGGCTACCAGAATCACCTGCGCCTTGTCCCTCCTCACCTTGAGAAGCACCTTGTGGATCAAGGGAAATGGGGGAAAGGCGTAGAAGAGGCCCGGGGTCCACGGCCTTGAGAAGGCATCCCCCTGCAGCAAGCCCTGCTGAGGGGGGCAGGCATGAAACAGCCTCAGCTTCGCATTCTCCCTGGAGGCAAACAGGTCCCCTGAGGCGTGCCCCAGTGGGAGAACAGATCTTGTACTACCTCCGGCAGGAGAGACCACTCATGGGACGCAGCCCCTAACTGGCTTAGGGCATCGGCTAGGGTGTTGGAGGCTCCTGCCACATGGATGGCAAGGAGATCTGCCTCCAGGCTGCGCACGAGTGACAAAATGTGGAGAGCTTCCCTGCACAGAGGCATGGAGCGCGTCCTGCCCTGGTAGTTTAGGTAGTACATGGTCGTGGTATTGTCCATCTGGACCTGAACCACTTGACCCCGTAGAAATGGAGCGAAGGTGGTGAGGGCTAGACGAACCGCTCAAAGCTCCAGCAGGTTGATGTGGCATCGGGACTCCCAAGGGGACCAGAGGCCGTGTGCTCTGTGCTCCCCCAGATGGGCACCCCAACCCATCAAAGAGGCATTGATCGATCGAGACCCCGTCAGCTTGGGGTGGACAAATGGGATGCCCTCCTGCTGATGTGCCAGAATGGTCCATTACTGGAGAGCGTTCCACATCCCCTGGGTCACTGTCACTAGCTGATCCAGTGGATCGAAGTGCTGTGACCATATGCTGGCCAGCCCCCATTGAAGGGGATGCATGTACCAACGGGCCCAACGGACCATGCTGGTGCAGGCCACCATGAGGCCCAGAAGACACAGGAAGTCTCAGGCAGGGCGCAATTGCCCAACCTGAAATGATTGGGCAAAGGAGGAAAGAACCTCGGCCCTGTCCGCCGGGAGCCGTGTTCTGGCTCGTAGAGACTCAAGCTCTGCCCCGATGAATTGTATCACTTGCTTTGGCACGAGTTCCGACTTGGCCTCATTGATAAGGAGGCCAACCTGAGAGCAAATCTGGAGGGCCAGATCTCTGGACCGCTCCACCTCCGTTCTGGAGGGGTCTGCAATCAGCCAGTCATCCAGGTAGGGGTATACCCGGGCCCTTCGGCACCACAGGAATGCTGTCACCACTGCCATGCATTTGGTGAAGACCCTGGGAGCTAGAGAAAGGCTGAAGGGCATGGCCCAGAACTCGTAGAGGGATCCCTCTGCCCTGAAGCAGAGGAATCTCTGGTGGGACGGACTGATTGGGACGTGAAAGAACGCGTCCTGGAAGTCCAGAGAACAGAACCGCATGCCTCGTTCCAAGGATTGGATTATCTGGGCCAGAGTGACCATCCTGAAGGTTTGAGACCTTAGGAACCTGTTCAGGTCTTGCAGGTCGAGAATGGGGCACCAGCCCCCCATCCGTTTTGGGACCAGGAAGTACCTGGACAGAAACCCCGGGTCCAGAGGAGGATCCGCCACTTTCCTGATCACCTCTTTTTCGAGGAGCAGGGCGATATCGGCTCGGCGAACCGACAGAGAGGCTGCGGAACCCGTAGCCCCCCGAGGGGTGACAGCTCAGAAGGGCAGGGCCTGCTCGAACTCCAGGGGCAGGCCCTTTCCTACCACCTCCAACACCCAATGGTCCATGGTGATAGCGGACCAGGTGGAAAGGAAGTGGCAGAGTGACGAGGCTGGGGGCGACACCCCTCAACCCATCACTGGGCAGACTTAGAGGAGGGACCAGCCATGGGACCTCCTGAGCCTTTACCTCCCTGCTTCCTATTAGAGAAAGCCGTGGGCTTGGCTTTGGGGTGCCAAGCGCGAGCCTGCTGGCCCTGGTGTTAGTGCTGTTGGGCCGGACATGCCACAGGCGCAGAAGGGCGAAAGGACTTATGTTGCTGTTGTCAATGGCCCTTGTCCTTCTGGGAGGTGACAGAGTCCAGAGTGGCATTGGACTTTTCGATCCGCTGGAGGTGACCTTCCACTCCAGGGCTGAAGATGTCGGTCTTCAGGAAGGGGACATCCGCCAGTTTATGCTGGGTATCCGCCGTGAAGGTGGATATCCTCAACCATGCTCTGCGGCGCATGGCCGCTGCGGCCGTAACTGATCTGGCACAGGAGTCTCCAATGTCCAGAGCCATTTGGAGCTGCTGTTTTGCCACTACCCTTCCCTGGTCCCGAACCTTCCTAACCATGGTCTGCAGGTCGGCCGGGGGAGATGAGGAATCACCTCATCCAGGGAGCTCATGAGGGCATGGGAGAAGTGTGCCATCAGCACTGCTGACCTGGCCTGATGGAGGCCAAGGGAGGAAGCAGCGTACACCTTGTGCCCAGCATAGTTCAGCTTTTTGGACTCCTTGTCGGGGGGGGCTTATCCACATCCCTAGCGTTCCTGGAATGCTGGAAAACACTATCAGTGACCAGCCCCTCGGCAGAGGGGTGTTCCGAAAAACCAGACAAAGAGCCAGTAGGGACCACATACTTCCTGGCCATCCTGGCCGAAGGCGCAGGACAGGAAACAGGCCGCTGCCAGAGCTCCAAGGCTGGGCCAACAATGGCTTCAGCCACTGGAAAGGCCTCCATGGGTGAATCCCCTCAGTCCAGTATCTCCGTTAGGGGATACTTGGCCCGCTTGGATACGGGTTGAGCTGCATCCCAGTAGACTCCGAGATGAGCCAAAGCAGACCCAAGGACGACGATGGGCTTTCGTCCATCGACTGGCCCCCGGAGGACTCCAGGTCAATGGACCTGGAGAACAAGGAGTCGTCGTTGTCGGACTCCAAGGAGTCCGCGCGAAGAGCTACCTGGGGCCTGAGCCACCCTTCACCTGCCGAGGACGGTCGGGAGTGAGGGTGACTGACAACCTGTGGAGCAGGCCCTGACCCGACCGAGATTCCTTGGTCGGCGCCCCCAATTTCGGTTGTGGAGGTGGAGGTTCCACCACAATCGGTGGGGCAGCTGGTTTCGGCCAAACAACCGGCCCAGGCTTAGGCACCTCGACTACCGTGAGGGGTTGTTTCAGCCTTTCGGTAGACAACCACTTGATGGCCGGGGAAGGCGACAGCGTCAGCTTGTTCCCAGACATAAGTAACTGCTGCCACATCAGGTCCTTGAAGCGTCAACGCAATTTGCACCAAAGCCTCTCCTCTTTCGAGGAGGAAGACTAGGATGAGGGCCGGCGCTGCTTACTTCGGTACCAAGATCGAGACCGCTGATGTCTGCGGGATTGGCTGGACCGAGACAATGTCCGAGACAGAGATCCTCGGTATTTCCGAGGACAGGTTTGGAAAGGGGCAGGGGACACCCGCTCTTCCCTCGACTCGGAAGCCTTGACCGGGGACTCCAGCACCAGAGGCACGGACAAGTTCTCGGTCTCCACCGGGGGAACCGGTGAAGAAGGGTTGTCTGATTCACCAGTCGACAGCTCGTCCAATGGGTTGAGAAAAATCTCGACCGTGTCGACAGGTGTCTTGGCCGGCTGACCTGACGGGGACACTGTGAAGCCAGCGGCCTTAGCCGCAACCTTGACCGAAGTAGTGTCGACTGTCTGGGGGAGGGGACCTCTCCCGCTCCCATGAATGCCGACGGTGGGACTTACCTTTTGGGTCCTTCTTTTTGGACCGAGAAGAATGTCCTGATGGCCCCTCTCCCTTCGTGGAAAAGGGATTGGCAAAGCTCCTTAAAAGAAACTGAATATGAGGTACCCAGAGAGAGCAGGATAAATGCCGCGACCGAGGAAGAGAATGATGCGGCCTGTGCCGCCTCCTCCTCGAGGGCGATCATCTGCTAGAGTTGCTCAGCCGAGCCAGCTGCCGCGGTAACTGCCCAACGGGCCTCCTTCGACTTCACCGGTGGGTAGCGCTTCTCGGGGCGCCCAAGCTGTAACCGGGCAGTGCGATCTTCTAGGACGTTGTCTGAAAACGAACTGCATAACTCGCAGGCCTGCGGGTCATGGTCTAGGCCGAGGCAGTAGACGCACGTGGAGTGCAGATCCGTCCTGGACATTTTCTGCCCACATGGTCACCGCCGAAATCTGGGAGTCGATTTGTCAATCGCAGCCGCGAGGGAATAATTTGACCGAAGTCTTGAAAATTTGAGAATAAGTTTCCGGCAAACCAAAGAATTAAGATCCAGTCTACATGCAGAGTGTTAAGGAGGGAACCTGAGCTTCCAAGCGGTAAGGAAGATCTGGCATCATGGGGTGGAGCTGAGAGTTTTACTACCAGGGTGGGTGGGAGGAGCCAGCTTGAAGATCTTCCGGCAAGATTTAAAGCAGCAAGGAACCTGCCAGACAGTGTGGATGAACATCATATCCATGTCCCTAGAAATTCTTTTTCACAGAAAGGGTGGTGGATGCATGGAACGGCCTACCTCAGGAAGTGGTGGCTATGAATACAGTGCAAGGCTTCAAACAGGCATGGAGTAGGCATAAGGGAGCAATACAGATGAGTATGAATAGATAGGCCACTGACAGAGCACAGGCCGATGGGACATTTATAAGGTAGAAAAAGAAACGGGCAGACTGGATGGGCCTTGCGGTCCTTATCTGCCGTCAACTTCTATGTTTCATGGTCTGGAGGGACCGGCACAATTCACGGAACTGTCCCGCAAAGGCTTCTCCAATGCTGGACCCAGCTGCAAACAGCACCAAGACTGAGGAGGTACCCACTGCTTCCACTTCAAGGGCGGCAAGCTGAGTTGCAGAGGTCTTTTTGTCACCCTTCATGCAGTCATTCAGATCCCGCTCCAAAGACCAGTCCATAACGAGCTGGAGCTTCCTGTCCTTGAGGAGCGTGGAGAGAAAGGCTGCACCCAGCCATGTCATGTTACCTGCTCAGGCAGTATGCGCACATGTCATTCGGATCAGTGACTGACATTTTCTGGTGGCACTGAACACACATCTTGAATCTGGGCTTCTTGCAATCCATCATAGAGACAAAAGGGAGTTGAGGAACCCGCTAAACACACACTACTTTGAAAACTTCAAAATAATGGTTCAAAAGAACAAACAAAGCACCACGAAGTAGCACAGTGGTGCTACGTTGAATGAATACAAGAACAATGTGTAGGCAAACAAGCACCCATTGCTACAGAAATCACCAGGACTGCACACAATAAGTTTTTTTTTCCCCAATTGTTTAACCAGGTGAGACACACTAAGCTGAAAGCTTGTTTACAGGTGCAACCTGGGAGCACAGGGAAGTTAAGTGACTTGCTCAGGGTCATACTGTATGCAAGTGGGGGTTGTGGGATTCAAACCCATGTCTCCAGATTTGCAGCTCAGAGCCTTAAACCATTGCACTATACTGCCTCCACAATAAGTGAAAGTTTCTCCCTGCAGCTCTGCTGCCTTACCGTTTGCTGGTGCAATCCCTCTACAAATGGGAGTTCCTGAAAAGTCTTCCTTGAGCTTGCCTAAATGCTCACTACCAGGCTGGTGTCCTGCGTTTTAGCAGTTTAAATGTGATGGCCAGAGAGTGCCTGTATAGCTTCTGTGTACCGTCTCTTTAAGAGCTGCCTGGATTGCAGTCATAATCTGAGAGGGAGCTCTGTTAGAAGATGTACTTGTTTGCTGATCATTTGTTAGAATAGTAATAATATTGCAGTTTGTTCTAAACTGCCTTCTTTGCAGCATGGACAGTTCTGTTTGTTTCCATCATCTTGGGACTCCAAAATGGGGCCTGCCTACAGGGGCTTGGTGGGGCCAAAACTTGTAGGAATTGCAGTTTTGGGCTTTTGGCACCTAAAATAACCTGGAGGGGGCACCCTTATTGTGACTGACAGATCAGCCAACTGAACTTTTGGATCTTGGGGAAAGTCTCAAACTGCTTGCAGTTTCAGTAGGATCTGAGTTGCGAAGTGAAGTAGCAACAGCTCGAGAAGCAGCAATCCATAGTGGATTTGCGTGGGAGAACTGTCGAAAGGCCCGAATGTGGCCTGCATGCCTGCTGTTTCTGAGAGGGAACTTGTGGGTTTTTTTTTTCCCCCTGGACTGAATCTGAACTTAGGGAGCGAATTAAGCCACTGAATTGTGACCAGGCTTTAACCTGAAGACCACCAAAGATTTGCTGAATGCGATCGGCCTGTCAGGACTTCCAGCTACCTCTGAACTCTCAGATTGTGTAGAAAGACTATAATTGCGACTGGAGAGCCATTTGCCTGGTACAGTGGAATTTCCTTACATGTGAATGTGCTGTGTGCTTATAGTGGGTCGTGATTTGGTTCCCCAGTGTATGTCTGAACTGTGTTTTGCCTGCTGGAGGCTGTATCCAGCTCCACGGACTGAATCAGTATCCATTTCTGTTTGCCTGGGCCCTGCTACACTGGCCCAGCCAGAATACCTGCTATGCTGAGAAAGTCAGACACGAGAGACCGGTCTGGGGATCAGCCCCCTGCTCAACACCTTGAACAGGAACAACGCCTCGGTGATTCATGTGGGCCCTGCTTCTCCAGGCATTCCAGCTCAGCTTGCAGTCTCTATTTCATCCTGCCTGTATCCAGTATTGGGTATCGTGAGTAAATATCAGGGTAGCTCCCTGCAACAACAGCTAAATCTAAGTTTTTTCATCTAATTGTCTTGTTGCTTTTTCTTTCACGAACTGAGCCCTCTGGCTCTGGATTACAAATAGTGTTGTGCACGTTGCCTTCTTCCATCACAGAGCCCCAACCAGCTGCAACGTTCCTGGCTCGCCCACCATTTTCCTACCTGGGTACCCAGAGTGTGTGACTGTGTAGGGGCTCTGAACTGCATGCATAAAGTACAGTTACTCAAGAACTTACTGTAACAGTAGATCTTCGAGAACAGCTCTTGCAGCAGGGTACTCCATTAGGACTGAAGCCGGCAGGGAAGACGTTATTTTTAGTTGCTGTTACTTCGGCCAGAAGAATTTCAGAGCTTCACGCACCAATGTGCAAAGAACCTTATTTGGTTTTCCACCAGGACAGGGTATCCTTATGGACAAGGCCCCTAGAATTCTGCGGCCGCAGAATTTTGGGCAGAACTTGCAATCTACCGCAGAACTTCTGCGGTGCCACAGAATTCACTCTTCTTGGTGATTTTTTATTAATATTTCTGTTTATACAAAGAATCTGGTTCCTTTCCCCTCTTTTTATATCCAAAACCCCCTATATGTTCAGAATGTGATGTTATCATTGCTATAACATCATACATTAGCTAATGAAATGGCTGCATTCTGCAACAGAAATGAACAGTCACTTATCTGCCACAGTTCCCACTACCAGAGACGGTGGCACAGCACATCATGCATGGTGATATTTGCTCAACCTGCACTACAGCCTAATACAATTTTCAGTCTTACATTGTTGCACTAGGGCCAACTTAAACAAAACCTTGTCAATAGCACAGACCTGTCAAGTCCATACCGCACTTTGTACAAACCTAATTGTGCGTTTAAGGTATAGAGACGCTATCTGAAATGAATAACTGGTAAAATGAATTTAACGGTCTAATTTTTTAAGAAAAATAAAGTAATTATACTCAGAAAAGTGAAATATAATAACGTGTAGACCTGTTGAAAGAATAGACCTGTTATATAAATAATTGCACTGTACGCATTTTTGCCAGGGTTATTGATTACATATTGTCATTGGTTGATAGAATCACCTAAATGTTATTGAGAAATGTTGTGTGCAGGGACAGCTGTTGGGCCAGAGGGAAGCATGCTGTGTTTCCGTGCCGGCAACTCAGGTTCAGAGATTAGCTCTGGGAGCTGGCTGGGCAGCACAAGGATTGGTTGAACACATCACTGCACGGAGCCTGGGAAGGTATGGTGCAGTGTTCTGTCACATGGTGGACACATTGTGATGGGCCGGAGAGCTGTATCTCACAATTGGTTCACATGCATGTCATGGTCTGATGGTGTTACGCAGTGTGTCAGAAAAAGCAGGTTGACATGAAAAATGAGTTTTGCAATAACTCCTCTATTCCATTTCCAATGGGATCTGTATGAATGAGGATGCAAGTTCATGGAAATTAAAAAAATATATATATATATATATCGCACACACACCCATACAGCATCTCTGTCTCTCTCACCACACACACACACGCATATTTGTATGCATGTTACAGATTGCATATAAATATATAAGTGATACACAGTGGGAACCTCATGACTGGTGTAGAAAGCACATAAAATATATAAGTGATAGACAGTGGAAACCTCATTAGTGGGATAGATAGCATGCATGTAGAAATACCTTATTTATCACATAAGATCCCCTCTTCATATGTAATTTATGCAACAGGCTAGGACCTTTAGGGAGAGACATTTGTTTTGCTTTTTTAGGCATAAAATTATTTTTATAAGTCTGTTATTTTTTGAACTAGTGTTACTGTGCTTTCCACATCCTGATTGCTATAACCACTGCCATGAAAGTGAAGTCAGGATGACAAGCTGACACTGATGTGGTAGTTTGTTAGTGCCGCAGAACTTCCTCAGAAATTACAAACCACCACCGCAGAAGTTCTGCGGAAAATGGTAGTCTTGCCGCAGAACTTGGTCCCACTGTGCCTCAGAAAAGTAGGGGCCCTGCTTATGGACCAATCCAAGGTTTCTGCCTAAGGTGGTCTCAGCTCTCACTTTTAATCAGGACATCTACCTACCAGTGTACTTCCCTAAATATTCAAATCGAGGAGAGGCCCTGTTGCACGCTTTAGATGTGCATAGGTGTCTTCGATACTACCTGACCAGAACCAAACATCACCGAAAATGTGACCAGTTTTTTGCCTCCGCCCACAGGATGATGGGAGCTCCCATTTCCAAACAGTCGCTGTCCAGGTGGCTCATACATTGTATCACGTTCTGTTACCAGAAGTGCAACAAACCCTTACCAGGCGCGGTTAAGGGTCATTCCACAAGGGGGTGGCTACCTCTTTTGTGGCCTTAAAGAACGTGTCCACCTCAGCTATCTGTGCAGCAGTGACTTGGAGCACTGTGCACACATTCATCAGGCATTATAGCCTGGATGTTGCATCGAGGCAAAGAGCAGGTTTTGGTCTAGCAGTCCTTCAAGGACTTCTGTCCTAGGCTTAGGTTTTTCTAACGATTTCTACCTACCCTCCTCCCAATGGTGTGGGATTTCCACTATTGCTTGGGAATCAGTCCTAATGGTGTAACCTGCTGCAAGAGCTGTTTCTCGAAGTAAGATAGTACAGTTACGCAAGAACTTACCATAACAGTAGATCTTCGAGAACAGCTCTTGCAGCAGGTTACACCATCAGGACTGAAGCCATCAGGCGTCAGGACCCCACAGAAATTTTCTAGCTAGCAGTCTTCAGCGGGGACCGCCTCCGACGTCAGTCCCGCCCCCCATCAGGCGTAGTACATAAGGAGGCGGTCCTGCCACAATCCCCAGTTCTTCCTCCGGAGACTCCCGGCCGCTGGATGACATCAGAAGAGGAGACAGAGGATCCGCCATCAGATGGCCAAGACCAAAACAAATCATTCCATCCCGAAAGATGGATGTTAGGTTAAAACCTACCTCCTCCAAGGGGGAATGGTGGGTGGGAAGATACCTGCTGCAAGAGCTGTTCTCGAAGATCTACTGTTACGGTAAGTTCTTACGTAACTGTACTATCTTACTTCGAGATACAGCTCTTGCAGCAGGTTACACCATTAGGACTGATTCCCAAGCAATAGCGACAATCTTACGCCATCGGGAGGAGGAGGAAAGGCAGAGATTACAACCCTGCTCGAGCCTAGGACAGAAGTCCCTGGAGGATGGCTAGGCCGAAACCTTCCCTTCGCCTTGAAGCGATATCCAGGCTGTAATGCCTAATAAAGGTATGCACCGAGCTCCAGGTAGCTGCAGCACAAATAGCTGAAGTGGAAACATTCTTCAGCGCTGCAAAGGAGGTGGCCACACCTCTGGTAGAACGACCCTTGACCACGCCTGGCAAGGGTTTGCTGCCCTTGTCATAACAGAAAGAGATACACTGGATGAGCCAATGTGAAAGGGACTGTTTAGAAACAGGAGCTCCTTTCATCCTCTCAGCAAAGGAGACAAACAGCTGATCCGCTTTCCGGTACTGTTTGGTTCTGGTCAGATAATATCTGAGACACCTGTGAACATCCAGGGTGTGAAGCAGTGCTTCTCCTCGATTGGTGTACTTGGGAAAGTACACTGGTAAGTCGATATTCTGATTAAGGGTAAGGGCTGAAACCACCTTAGGCAGAAACATAGGATTTGTCCTCAGGGACACCCTATCCTGGTGAAAAATTAAATAGGGCTGTTTGCACATGAGCGCATGTAATTCGGAGATTCTTCTCGCCGAAGTAACTGCAACTAAAAACAATGTTTTCTACGACAGAAAACGTAGCTCACAATCCGCGGCTGGTTCAAAAGGTGGCAGCGTAAGCTGCTCCAGGACAAAGGGCAAGTCCCAAGGAGGAACCAGGTCCTTGATAGGTGGCCTAAGGTGGAGGACCCCCTAAAAAGGCATGAGTAGTGTCCAATTGGGCCACCATACGATGGCCGATGCGGGCATGATAAGCGGAAATTGCGCACAAGTGCACCTTAATCGAGCAGTAAGCTAGTCCGGATTGAAAAAGCGAAAGCAGGTATTCCAGAACCAGCTTCTCAGGACTGTCTAAGGGCGAGAAACCACGTGTTTGAGCCCACAAGCAAAACCTGCGCCACTTCATAGCATATGTTGCGTGTGTTGCTGACTTTCTAGCAGCGGAAAGTACTTCCGCCACTTCCTTTGAGACCCCGTGTCGCATCATGGCTATGTCTCTAGGAGCCAGGCATGTAGGTTCAATGAACACAAGTCCGGATGGACTAGTGAACCTTCCTCCTGAGACAACAGATGGGAGCTGATCAGCAAAGGAAGCGGAGGTTCCCGGGATAGCTGATGCAGGAGCAGGAACCAGATTTGCCTGGACCAGAAAGGCGCTATCAAGATAAGCGTCGCATGCTCCCTGCGAAGTTTGAGGAGAACTCTCTGGATCAACGGGAAAGGAGGGAAGGTGTAGAGGAATCTGTCCGCGCAGGAGAGGGACAACGCGTCTTGCCAGAAAGCACCAGGCCCTGGATCTAGCGAGCAAAAATTGGGCAGTTTTGCATTGTATGGGGACGTGAAAAGGTCTAATTCTGGAGTGCCCCATCTGTGGAACAGATCCTCTGCCATCTCCTGTAGAAGCTCCCACTCGTGTACTCTGGCCTGAGAGCGACTCAGGCTGTCTGCAACGGTGTTGTCCACTCCGGGAACGTGAACTGCGAAAAGGTTTGCGCTGCGCCGTATTACCCACTCCCACACTCTCATGGCTTCCCTGCAAAGGGGGTAAGAGTGTGTGCCTCCTTGTTTGTTGAGGAACTACATCACCGCAGTATTGTCTGTTTGTAACAGGAGAGTACTCGGTGGGATCTCCGACTGGAAGGCTTGCAAGGCATAGAGGACCGCCCTCATCTCCAGTATATTGATGTGGAGATGAGATTCCTGGATTGTCCATGTACCCTGACAGCTTACCCCGTTCAGGTGTGCTCCCCACCCAAGCCCTGAGGCGTCTGTGGAGAGAGTTACTATCAAAGACGGCACTGTGAAGGGAACTCCCCCAGAGAGGTTTCCCGGTTCTAGCCACCATTGCCAGTCCTGAATCATGGCCTTTGTGATTTGGACTGGCTGCTGCAGATGGTCTTGCCTTTGGTCCCACTGCGCCCTTAACATCCACTGGGTTACCCACATGTGGAGTCTTGCCATCGGGACTGTTGGAATGGCCGCAGCCATGTGTTCAAGCAGGTGGAGGACCAGTCTGGCCTGGACGGTCTTCTTCGCTGACAGGTCCCTGATGAGGGACCGTATGCGTTCTGCTCTGTCCTCGGGAAGAAAGGCTTTTCCCTTGACGGTGTCCAGAACTGCCCCTATGGACTGCAGTTTCTGAGACAGTACCAGGAGAGACTTCTCGTAGTTGATGAGAATGCCCAGGGACTGAAAAAGGGCCTGGGTATGCTGAATGGCCTTTAACAATGCTTCCTTGGAGGGAGCCATGAGAAGCCAGTCATCCAGGTACGGGAACACGTAGTGGCCCTGTCTTCTGAGAGACGCCGCCACGACTGCCATGCACTTGGAAAATACCCGGGGTGCCAATGACGGCCCGAAGGGGAGTGCTCAGAACTGATAATGGCGGCCCTGGAACTCGAAGCACAGGAACCTCCTGTGCACTTGAGCAATAGGGATGTGCAGGTAAGCGTCCTGCATGTCCAGGGACGCCAGGAAGGCATCCTTCTTCAGCATGGGGATTAGACCCGGTAGGGTCACCATGCAGAAGCGTTTGTAGATGACCGACAGATTGAGGTTGCTGAGGTCCAAAATTGGACGGAGGTCCCCTGTTTTCTTTGGAACCAGAAAGTAGTGTGAATAATATCCTAACCCCCTCTGGTTCTCTGGAACGTGCTCCAAAGCTTCCTTTCCTAGAAGCGTGAGCACTTCCTGCTGTATGAGCAGGGTGTGCTGACCCGAGTAGCGGGAAAGCAGAGGAGGCCTTGTGGGTGGGCTGTCTATGAATTCTATATAATGGCCTTTTTCGACCAACTGTAGCACCCACCTGTCGGTGGTGATCGACTGCCACCCTGGCAGGTGGCATGCGATGCGACCCCCAACCTTCATTTCCCGTTGATCCAGAGAAGGGGTGGGGGCCGGGAAGGAGTCATACTGTGGCAGCATTGGATCCCGCAGGCTGGGCTGACTCTGTAGCTCGTTGGCCTCTGCCTGAGGATGTCTTAGCCTGGGCTTTTTGGATGAAGGAGCCCCTTTGTTGCTGGCCGGAACGTGGTTGTTGCCTTTGGGTCTGGCTGCGAAAACGACTCTGGTACCTGCGAAAGGAACTGAGTCGAGACCTGTACATAGCCTGCACAGATCTGTCTTCCCGGCATCCTGCAGTTTGGTGATCACCTTCTCCGAGGCCTCACCAAACAAAACTTCGCCATGGTAAGGGACGTCCATGATATTCTTCTGGACGTCTGGGGTAAACCCGGAGACAAAGCCACGAGTGCCTCCGGAGACATGCCCGAGGCTGCAGCTCTGGCCGCAGAGTCCACAGAGTCGTATGCGGCTCTAAGCACCTGGGTTCCCACGTCTAAACCCGTATGGAGGAGGGTTAACAGCTCCTCCTTTTGGCCACCATCTGGCATTTTTTCAACCAGGTCCTGTCCCTGCTCCCACAATGCATTCTGGAACTGAACTATATGGGTGAGGTAGTTTAACGACCTGATGGCGCAAGTCGCAGCAGCGTACGTGCGCCTACCCAGAACTTCCAGCTGTTTGGACTCTGGGTCCGGTGGCTGTGTACTCAAGTGCTGCGGTTTTTGAGACCGGTCATGTGAGGCTGTAATGACCAGGAAATCGGCCAGAGGATGGTTCGCCAGGTACTGGTCCTCCCTTGGGACCTTGTACAGGCGGTCAGCCTTCTTCGGCACTGCCGGAGAAGACTGCGGACGCTTCCACGCAGCCTTGGTGACGTCCACGAAGGTGTCCACCAAGGGTGGCACTACCACAGGCTTAGGATCTTTTTGCCGAAGGTAGCGGGCAAGGCGTTGTCTTTCAGGGTCCAGCTCTTCAACCTCCCACCCCATGTTCTCCTGGATATGTCGCATGATCTCGGCGAATGAGGGGTCATCCGGAGGGGATCTAAGAAGGTCACGTGGGTCCGGTGAAGGGACGCTGATTGGTGAAGGAGATCTGGAGCACCCAGAGGTGTCAGATCTGGAGTCCTCCTCAGACAAGGTGTACTGACGCCGTCTAGGTCTCTTGGGGCTGGGTGACCTAGAGGTGGATCTCGAAGGAGGCCTTCTCCTGTCTGAAGATCTGCCCCTAGGAGGGGATGCTGGCTCCTTAGGGGTCGATGCCCATCCTGCTGACCCCCTGGGTGGGGGCGCAGGCATTGAAGGAGTAGCCGGCGTAGGAGGAGGTTCTGTGATGACCACATCCTTCTTGATGGTGTCCCACCAGAAGGTGAAGAGCTCCTTCACCTCCGTCAGATTCAAGCCCGACAACGGGCCGGGAGCGGGTGGTCTGTCGCCAGGATTGGGTATCGGGTCCCCAGGGGTCTCCCGCTCCGGGGAGGGTTCCCGTGGGAGCTCGATGGTACCGGGGTCGCCCACCTGGTCTTTGGGCTGGGTAGTGTCCTCCTCCAATGACACCTTCCGACTGACGTCGGTAAGCGGTGGTGTGGTCCTTCCCTCTACAATAGCCGACATCGGTCCCCCGGCCGACGTCCTTGGGGGCGAATGCCTGACCGGTGACGGGTGTCTTACTGTAGTCGGTTCCCAGGAGTGCCTATGGAGATGGGCCGACGTCGAGTGGACAGACATCGGGTCCGACATCCGCTTCAGTGAGGTCAGCTCCTTGGTTTTGCGCTGGGGAGGCGCCGGTTGGGAGACTGACCTGATGTCGGATTCCTGACGATGGGAGGATGACGTGTGGCACTCCCCGGACCTAGACGAGGCCTTGGACGGAGTGGAGGAAGTCACCGGCCTGGAGGTCTTGACAGACTGCAGAGAGGAAGAACCACTGGACGACCTAACCAAAACCGGGGGAGGCTGAGAGCGAGCCCTGGAGGGGGAGCGGTCAGACCTGGAGCCGGAGCTGCAGGAATCAGAGGCTCTGGAAGGGGATCTGGGTCTTGCCTTCTCCCGGTGCTTTTTGCGATGTCTGTGGGCCTTCCCCGACTCCCTCTTGGAGGAAGGGTCTTTATCCATCGCTTTGAGTCATTCTTCGAGAAGAGAGGCCTGAAGGACCTTCTGGTGGCGGATCCTAGTTCAGCTGTTGAAGCCCTGGCAGATGGAGCAGGCCTGGGTGTCGTGGTCTGGGCCCAGGCAGCACACACAGGCCGAGTGAGGATCCTTAGAAGGGATTTGCTTGCCGCAGGCACACTTAGATGGATGACCCTCCAAAGAGGTGTTTGGAGAGGACATCAGACGAATCCAATCAGAAAAAGAAGAAAAACTTGGGTTTCCTGAGTCGATCGTAGCTGAGGTGACCGTGAAGCCGATGCTACGAGAGTCGGCGGTGGGAAAAAGAACTGAGGTTGATTGGCTGGCGACCGCTCCTTATGTACTAAGCCTGGCGTGGGGGCGGAACCCACGTCGGAGGCAGTCCCCGCTGAAGACTGCTAGCTAGAAAATTTCCATGGGGTCCTGACGGCTTCAGTCCTGATGGTGTAACCTGCTGCAAGAGCTGTATCTCGAAGTAAGATCAGCTCTTGCAGCCGGTACTTTCCCTCCCACCATCCCCACTGGAGGTAGAATTTTTTTGTTCAGATATCCTTCTCCTAGGATCAGGTGTTCTCAACACCAGTCTGATTTCCATTTGATGGTGGATCCTCAGCCTCCTCTTCTGATGTCATCCAACGGGCAGGAGAACTGGGGACTCTGAGGAACCGCCTCCTTATGTAGTATGCCTGACAGTGGGGGTGGTCCCCGCTGAATACTGCTAGCTAGAAAATTTCCGTGGGGTCCTGGTGCCTGCCGTCTTCAGTCCTAAAGGTGTAACCTGCTGCAAGAGCAGTTTCTCTAAGTAAGATCGGATTAATATAGCTTTTAAGCAAATCAACCTGCTAGTCCTCTGAATAAATCAGATTTAACTTTGCATTTAACCTGTGGTTCCAGTTTGTGCCAACAGTATTGTACTGTTATTTGCTGTGCTAAACCTTGTTTTACAGGGAGTCCCCAAGGTCAAGCCTGAGGAATCGGCCCTGGTGGGAAGTGAAAACAGTGTGGGTAACTGCCTGGTGAATAAGGGTCATTGAGAAAGTGATCGTTATGTACTGTTCAGGCCACCAGAAGGAGAAAAAGGGGGTTACAGTGTCCTGGAGGGCTGTGCCCAGGTCAGCTTGACCACTACCAACCCTAACTTTCAGGTGGAGGCACCCGTATCAGAACCTAGGCCCCTTAAACTGCAACTAGCCAAGCAGGCAGGGGTGGTAGCCCTTGGGATAGCACCACCTAGGGGTTACACTGTATAACACTGCCAAAGTATTTTGCATTACAACTATTGAATGGACTGTTTGGATTGATATCTTGTGTGCAGTCCTGGTGATTTCTGCTGCAATGGGTGTTTGTTGCCTACACCTTGTTGCTGAAATAATGGTTCACCTATGGTTCAGAGAAAATCCTTAGTGTGAAGGAGGTGATCTGGTCTTCCAGCAGAAAGAAAGATGTGATGTCATGGGGCAGAGTCAGGGGGGGATAAGCCATCCAGGTGGTGGGAGGACCTTAGCTTGCAAACATTCAGGCCAATAATCACCTTCCAGTGAAACTGCCAGAGCGTCGATAGTGTACCATATCCAAACCCCTAGAACTGTACCTCACCCCGCTTCAGGGATTTTGGTACTGCAGACCCCTACTGGGTCTAAATGCCCTCTGTGTGACCGCCCTCCTGAGACAGATTATACAGACACAGATACCTGAGGGAGGAGGGTTTTCACCATAGCATGCACCATCATGTGCATTGCTGCATACCAGGCAGCTCACAAGTACTTGTGGTCACAGCTAGGCCAGGTTCTAGCTTTAGTGCCTAACCATGAGTCAGCCCAGCTGCCTTTCTGCTCAGGGCCTGGCCCTGGTGAGGCACCAGTCAAGGGCATCGTCTTATGGCACCAGTGAGGTACGTTCCAGGCTGGTAGGAACAGTCTGCATTTGGTGGACGTCATGGCTTTGCCTTTCCAGGTTGACAGCTCTAGCGCAGCATAAGGTGTGCTCAACTCACATTTCCATGGAACTCATTCTTTTCCCCAGAGTCAGTCCGTGAGTTGAGGCAGCCTCCTGCTCCCAGGCCATGGGATCCTCAACCTGCTCCTGACCAGTTTCGGGTCCTGCCAGACCTGTAAGGAGTCCCTGCCCTCCAGTGGTTCTCTCCCACACAAAGGTCTACGGGGATGTCTTCCCTCTGAGTGAGCCAACGTCTCCCTTTTTGGGAAAGCTTGGTACTCAGATTCATCAATGTGAATAAATGAAGATCATTTCCCAGAAGACATGAAAATGACAATTGTTGATCTTACAGAATAACTTCACTATTCATTCACAAGCCCACCCACCTTCAGCCACTCAGGAAAGAGCCAGGGCCTCTGGGCAGCTCACCATTTCATACCTCAGCACACTGCCATCTTTCTTGCCACACCCATTTCTTTTTCATAAGACAAAATTGGAATATTGGTCCCCATACCCTCTTCCCAGCAAAAAGATACTTAGGGTATATATTCTCTTTTTCTTAAGCACCCCTTCCTCTCCTTACTAAGGGATGTCTCGTAGGGTATATCCCTATTGCTGATGTTGCAACATTGGCTCCACTTTGTCCACACCACTAAACTTCTAATATGTGGCAGTACCTGGCACTTGGGACAAGGTGCAACTCAAATTTTTCCTGTGTTGCAGGGAGAGGCAAATGCAGTAGGAAATATCTGCTCCAGACCAAGGAATGCAGAAGGTCAAAGCAGTTTGTTTCTTTCACCCCAGGTAGAGAGGGTGTTCCAGTTTCTAAACCATATTTATCTGAATGGCTGTCAAACTGGATTGTGTTCTGCTACAGTAAGTATGGCAGAGAGTTGCCTAGAGCCGTCAAAGCTCATTCCACAACAGGCATGGTACCTCAGTGGCTGAGACCCCTCAGAAACAAGCCACAGACATTTTTGTGGCTGCCACCTGGAGTACTGTTTGCACCTTTACCAAGCACTAAAGTCTGGACATTGCCTCTACAGCCCACTCAGAATTTGGCAGGGCAGTGCTGCAGGGCCTCTCCGGTCTTAATCTTATGGCTGGCCTTCCTCCTAGACTGTTTATTTGCACCTACAACTGCTTATGACTCGTTCCTACGGTGTGACCAGATGACTGCGACACCCCCGAACAAGATAGAACAGTTACATAACTTACCATAACAGCAGATCTTCGAAGAGATCTCAGTCTCCCACCCATCGTCACCGTTTTGGGGCTCCTTACTGGAGCTGGACATTTGATGTATCCAGCCTTTATTTTAGGCCTGGGCACCTCTCCAATCCCCCATGGCTAGAGCTATGCTTCAGTTTCATCTCCAGGGAAAGAACTGAGGAGGGAGCAGGGCCGCTCATGCCTTTATAGGGTTGATGACTTGGGCAGCATAGGTGGCCCCAGTTGTACTGCAGAAAACCTTCAATGTGGATCCTGCTTCACAGACTATTCCTATGGTGTGACTGGATGACAGATTCCCCTTGAAGATCTACTGTTACAGTATGTTCTTGCGTAACTGTTCTTTACTCATAACCATAGTTCTACCAGTATTTATTCCGTATCCTTATGAGCTGCCAGACCTCACCTGGCAAGGCTCATTTCAGATTCCTGTTCCTCCTGTTCCAGCGTGCAACTCAGTGCAGAGGTGGTGTGCGAGGACCATATGGTTGGGTGGTAGAAGTCAAGCTTGAAGAGGTGACGGTAAGCTCAGTGGCAGACGCCCAAGTGTGGATAAAAACTTAACGAATGTAGAACTATGGTTAATAAGTAACCTCTGGTTACAGAATAATAACTTTAATCTTTTCTTATGGGTATCTTATGCTTTTTTAGGTTTTACTAAAATTTATTCTAAAAATTCTTTTTTGCTCTCTTTGGTTAAAACAAAAAACATTTGGGGCCAGTACTACCTACCATAAATACATATTTTTTTTGTTCCCCAGTACCCCCACTCCCCAAAAGGATCTTGGCCCCATCCCCTCACCGCCCCCTATGCCCAGGCTTACCCCCCCCCCGGGGTGGGGCTGCCGGGTGGATACCCCTTCCCCATGGTCCATGGCAACATGCCCTGGCTTAGCCCCCAGGGTGGGGCCATGGGAGTGGGACCTCACCCAGTGGACACTAATAGCAGCGGGGGTGGTGGCAGAGTGGGGCTTCATGCTCTGGGCTAGGATTTTGTGCAAGGACTGCACCTGGGGGTGGGGACGTGTAATGGTGTACTGCATCCACCCCCAAACAGGTTACGGCACTGGCACAATGGATCCCCCCAGCCTTCACTAGTGGTGTGTGACATGCTGGACACTACCTCCCTTTCCCCCAGGAGAAGAGCAGTCCATAGAATGCTCAATCCTTCTCCCTCCAGCTGGCCTTTCAACGTCCCGAGTCAGTTTCCGAACCCGGGTCTGTATCGCAGACTGACGCACTGCCTCTGTGCAGGTGGGTTGGCCCACTTACTATAATATGTTACAGGAGCACACATGATCACTGATGTGGCTAGCCTGAAATATTCTGGTCCCCCAGGGATCCTAGTGCCTTCAGGCCTAAGACCAAAAAGTGTAGCTCCATGGAAGAGATGCACTAGAAAATCAAGAATTATATTAAGTAACTTTCCTTTTACTGTCCATTTACACTTCCAGATGAGCACTGGGTCAAGCACCACTGAAGTGATGTGCTAGGCCACCCCTGGGGAGGATTCCTTTTCTAGAATGTCCAAGTTATGTAGGAAGTGGGCTTCCGCATGTCCTCAAGGGGAGTTTACAGAAATATGGACATGTCACTCATGGGTTCCACCTGCAGACAAAATCCCCCTGCCACAATACAACACAGATGTAGCGGACAAATACCGTGGAGTTCCTGTACTGCTACAGTCCAATACAGTGAAGTCTGATAACATTTCTTCAGCCTGTGGATTTTTTTGCAGTATATGTTGCCCATCAGAGCAGGGACCCATCTGCCACCTAGGACAATGTAATGTACTGAGGATCTCTGAGAAATACAGGTTACTCACCTGTAACAGGAGTTCTAGGAATGGTATATGTTGTTCATCCACACTTATTGGCAGGTTCCTTGCCGCTTTAAATCTTGCCGGAAGGTCTTCAAGCTGGCTCCTCCCACCCACCCGGGTGGTAAAACTCTCGGCTCCGCCCATGACGCCAGATCTGGCCCGCTGGAAGCTCGGGTAAAGTCAGCCGGGAGGTTGGTGGTCAGTGGATGAACAAACATACCATTCCTAGAACTCCTGTTACAGGTGAGTAACCTGTATTTCTAGGACATGGATATGTTGTTCATCCACACTTATTGGCAGACTCCTAGCAGTTCTCCAGGAGGAGGGAGGCAAGCGCACACCCCTACTTAGGGAATAAAGACTGGAGAACAGAGGCCCCAAAACCAGCATCCCGGCGTGACTCAAGGTCGATGTGGTAATGGGTAATAAAGGTGTGTGCTGACTTCCAGGTAGCAGCCCTGCAGATTTCCTGGATAGGGACGTCCTGGAAGCAGCCACCGATGCAGCAGTATGCGGGTAGAATGAGCTCTTATCCCTCTGGGAGGCTCCATGCCCGCCAACTTATAGCAGAGAACTATGCAGGAGGTGACCACCTGCCTATCGTCCACTTGGCTGCAGGTCTGCCAGGTGCGGCTTCAGCGTAGGTGACAAACAGCTGGCGAACCTCTCCCGATTTCAGCCATGCTCCTTAAAATAAGCGCGCCTTCTAGGTCCAGAGTATGGAGCCTGTATTCGACCTCCGAGGTGTGATTGGGGTAGAACACCGGCAGAGTCAGCACCTGGTTAAGGTGAAACTCCGACACCACCTTCGGAAGGAATTTCGGTTGGGGGCGCAGGACAACCTTGTCCCTGTGGAAGACCAGGTGAGGAGACTCGATGCAAAGCGCCTGGAGCTCTCCCATCCTTCTGGCTGACGTGACAGCCACCAAGAAGGTGGTCTTCCACTACAGGTGAGAGAGATCACACCTGGGCATTGGTTCGAATGGCTTGCCCATGAGCTTTGCCAGTACCAGCAGTAAATCCCACGGAGGTGGAGGTTCTCGCACCGGAGGGGAAATGTGATCAAGGCCTTTGAAAAAGCGCCCGACCACCTTTCCTTGCGCCACCGACTGCCCCGCCCGCGCCCGGTAAGCAGAGATGGCTGCCAGGTGCACCTTTAGGGTCGTCGACCTAAGCCCTTGACTAGAAAGGGACCATAAATAGTCCAAAATACTTGCCACAGAACAGGAGGAAGGGTCCAAGCCCTTGCCCTGACACCAAATGGAGAATCTCTTCCATTTGAAGGCGTAGCATTTTCTGGTCGACTCTGCAGACGCCTCAACAACATTGAGGACCTCGTCGGGAAAGACCCAGGCCTGGAACTCTAGCCGCTCAGGAACCAGGCCGTCAGGTGCAGGGATTGAAGGTCCGGATGGAACACCTTACCTGATTGACAGAGCAGGTCGAGGCGAGCCTGGAGCTGAGGCTGAGGAGATCTGGGTACCAGAACTGGCGGGGCCAGTCTGGGGCTATCAGAATCACCTGCGCCTTGTCCCTCCTTGTCTTGAGAAGCACCTTGTGAATCAAGGGAAATGGGGGAAAGGCGTAAAAGAGGCCCGGGGTCCACAGCCTCGAGAAGGCATCCCCCTGCAGCGAGCCCTGCTGAGGGGGTCGGGCATGAAACAGCCTCAGCTTGCGATTCTCCCTGGAGGCAAACAGGTCCACCTGAGGTGTGCCCCAGTGGGAGGACAGATCTTTTACTACCTCCGGCAGGAGAGACCACTCGTGAGATGCAGCCCCTATCCGGCTCAGGGCATCGGCCAGGGTGTTGGAGGCTCCTGCCACATGAATGGCTAGGAGATCCGCCTCCAGGCTGCGCACGAGTGACCAAATGCGGAGAGCTTCCTTGCATTGAAGCATGGAGCGCGTCCCGCCCTGGCGGTTTAGATAGTACATGGTCGTGGTATTGTCCGTCTGGACTCGGACCACTTGACCCCGGAGAAATAGAGCAAAGGCGGTGAGAGCTAGGCAGACCGCTCGGAGCTCCAGCAGGTTGATGTGGCATCGGGACTCCCGCAGGGACCAGAGGCCGTGCACTCTGTGTTCCCCCAGATGGGCACCCCAACCCATCAGAGAGGCATCGGTCGATAGAGAGACTGTCGGCTCGGGGCGGACAAACGGGATGCCCTCCTGCAGATGGGATGGAATGGTCCACCACTGGAGAGCATTCCACATCTCCTGGGTCACTATCACTAGCTGGTCCAAAGGATCGCAGCGCTGTGACCACTGGCTGGCCAGTCCCCACTGAAGGGGGCGCATGTGCCAGCGTGCCCAACGGGCCACGCTGGTACAGGCCGCCATGAGACCCAGGAAGTCCCGGGCAGGGCGCGATTGCCCAACCAGAAATGATTGGGCAAAGGAGGTAAGAACCTCGGCCCTGTCCGCCGGGAGCCGTGCTCTGGCTCGAAGAGAGTCGAGCTCTGCCCCAATGAACAGGATCACCTGCTTCGGCTCGAGTTCCGACTTGGCCTCGTTGATGAGAAGGCCGACTTAAGAGCAAACCTGGAGGGCCAGATCTCTGGACCACTCCACTTCCCGTCCGGAGGGGGCTGCTATCAGCCAATCGTCCAGGTAAGGGTACACCCGGACCCCTCGGCGCCGCAGGAATGCTGTCACCACTGCCATGCATTTGGTGAAGACCCTGGGAGCTGGAGATAAACTGAAGGGCATGGCTCGGAACTCGAAGAGGGATCCCTCCGCGCGAAAGCGGAGGAATCTCTGATGTGACGGATGGATAGGGACGTGAAAGAACGCGTCCTGTACGTCCAGAGAGCAGAACCACACGCCGTGTTCCAGAGATGGTATTATCTGCGCCAGAGTGACCATCCTGAAGGTTCGAGACCTTAGGAACTTGTTCAGGTCGTGTAGGTCGAGAATGGGGCGCCAGCCCCCATCCGTTTCAGAACCAGGAAATACCTGGACATGAACCCCAGGTCTGAAAGGGGGTCCTCTACCTCCGTGATCACCTCATTTTGGAGGAGGAGAGCAATGTCGGCTCGGCGAGCCGCCAGTGAGGCTGCGGACCCCGAGGCCCCCCGAGGTGCGATGGCTCTGAAGGGCGGGGCCTGCTCGAATTCCAGAGGTAGGCCTTTTCCCACCACCTCCAGTACCCACCTGTCCGTGGTAACAGCGGACCAGGCGGAAAGGAAGTGTCTGAGCCGTCCCCCCACGGGGGGAACCAGGGGTGAGGTGACAGGGATGGGGCGACACCCCTCAGCCCGTCACTGGGCAGGCTTGGAGGAAGGACCGGCCGAGGGACCACCTGGGCCTTTTCCTCCCTGCTTCCTGTTGGAGGAAGCCGACAGCTTGGGTTTGGGATGCCAAGCTCGAGCCTGCTGGCCCTGACGTTGCTGGCTGGGCTGCCAAGGGCGAGAAGGACGAAAGGGCTTAGGCTGTGGCTTGTGCCTTTGTCCTTCTGAGCGGAAGAGACAGAGTCCAAGGTAGCAATGGACTTCTCGATCCTCTGCAGGTGACCTTCCACCCCAGGGCCGAAGAGGTCAGTCCCCAAAAAGGGAACATCCGCCAACTTGTGCTGGGTATCCGAGGTAAAGGTGGATATCCTCAGCCAAGCCCGACGACGCATGGCCACTGCGGCCGCCACAGACCTGGCACATGAGTCCCCGATGTCTAACGCAGTCTGGAGCTGCTGTTTTGCCACTGCCCTGGTCCCGCACCTGCCTGACCGTAGTCTGCAGATCTGCGGGAAGATGAGGGACAACCTCATCCAGGGAGCCCAACAGGGTGTGAGAAAAATGTGCCATGAGGACGGCCGAACTGGCCTGACCAAGGCCGAGAGAGGACGCAGCATAGACTTTTCACCCGGCATAATCCAATTTCTTGGATTCCTTGGGAGGTTTGTCTACATCCCTGGCGTTCCCGGCACGCCGGAAATGCTGTCGGTAACCAACCCCTCGGCAGAGGGGTGTTCCGAAAAACCGGACAGGGAACCGTTAGGGACCGCATACTTCCTGGCCATCCTGGCCGAAGGCGCAGGGCAGGAAGCAGGATGCTGCCAAAGTTCTAAGGCCGGACCCACTATGGCTTCGGCCACCGGAAAGGCCTCCGTAGGAGAATCCCCTCGGTCCAGAATCTCCGTGAGGGGATACCTGGCCTGTTTAGAAACGGGTTCGAGCTTCATCCCGGTGGACTCCGAGATGAGTCGAAGCAATCCTAAGAAGGACGAAGGGCTATCGTCCACTGACTGCCCTCCTGACGACTCCAAGTCCAAGCGCTTGGAGAAGAGGGAGGAACCATCATCGGACTCGGAAGAGTCCTCAAAGAGCTGCCTCGGGCCTGAGCCACCCTCCACCTGCCGAGGTTTATCGGGAGTGAGGGTGACAGACAGCCTATGGGGCAAACCCAAGGCCGACCGAGAATTTTTGGTCGGAGCCCCAACTAATGGCTGTGGAGGCGGAGGTTCCACCAGAATCGGTGGGGCAGCTGGAATTGGCCGAACAACCGGCCTGGGAATAGGCTCCTCGGCTACAACGAGGGGTTGTTTCGGCCGCTCCGGTGACAGCCACTTAATGGCCGGGGAAGACAACTGGGTCGGCCTATTCCCGGTCAAAAGGAGCTGTTGCCACATGAGTTCCTCGTACTTCCGACGCAACTTGCGCCGAAGCCTCCCCTCGTCTGAGGAAGAGGAGCGGCGCCGCATGCCGCAGTGCCAAGACCGAGACCGCCTATGGCGGCGGGATCGGTTGGACCGTGAGGATGTCCGAGACCGAGAGTCTCGACTAGGCTGAGGAAGGCGAGGAGAAGTGTCGGAAATCGGCACTCACCTCGGCTCGGACGATCCCACTGAAGGCTCCTGAACCGGAGGCACAGACGAGCCAACGGGATCCTCAACTCCCACCGGGGGAACCGGGGAGAGGGGATTCTCAGCTTCTCCAGCCGACAACCCGTCTAACGGGTCGAGAAAAATCTCGACCGCGTCGTCGGGAGTCTCGGTCAACTGGCCTGACGGGGACACCGTGAAGCCAGTGGCCGAAGCTGAGGGGTCGACTGTCGACAAGGGAGTGATCTTTCCCGCCCCCAAGAGCGTCGACGGAGAGACTTACTTTGCTCTTTTGGACCTGGAAAAGGTCCGAGAAGTTGGACCCTCACCTTTCCGAGAGGGTCAGACAAAGCTCCTAAAAGAAGCCGAGTACGAGGGGCACCGAGAGAGAGAACAAATGCACGCAGCGGTAGAAGCGCGCCGCCGCCTCCTCTTCGAGGGCGATCTGCTCGAGCTGATCCGGCCGAGCCCGCCGGCCGGACACCGCCAACTGGGCCTCCTAGATTTCACCGTGGAATTCTTTTCTCGGGCGCCTAGTTGTAATCGGGCAGCACGGTCTTCAAGACGAGGTCAGAAAAGAAGAGCACAAGTCGCAGGCCTGCGGTCGCTCAAGGCCCAGGCAGTAGACGCACGGAGTGCGGATCCGCCCTAGACATCTTCTGCCCGCAAGGGCACCTCCGAAACTGGGAGTCGATTTGTCCATCGCGAGTCGCGAGGAGAAGACCCAAGTCTTTTAGCAAAAACTTTTGATTTTGAACTTTGAAGAATTAGGAACCAGTCTTAATCGCAGAGCATTATGAGGGAACCTGAGCTTCCAAGCGGTAAGGAAGATCTGGCGTCATGGAGCGGAGCCGAGAGTTTTACCACCCGGGTGGGTGGGAGGAGCCAGCTTGAAGACCTTCCGGCAAGATTTAAAGCGGCAAGGAACCTGCCAATAAGTGTGGATGAACAACATATCCATGTCCCTAGAAAAGGCATGTCCTGTAACTTCTCTCAGACTTGCATGCCCTAGCTAGCAGGGGAAGCCTGTCCACACCAACTACCTGCCTGTAAGAAAGGGAAAGGGAACATTGTTTAACCAGGAGTAGCACACTAAGCCAAAGCTCGTTTCCAGATGCTACCTGAGAGCACAAGTAAGTTAAGTGACTTGCTCAGGATCACAGTATACACCTAGGTGGCTGTGGGATTCAAATCCAGGTCTCCTGATCTGCAGCTCAGAGCCTCAACCCACTGCACTATACTGCCTCCTAGTAAGAGCTGACACAAAAGGGACAAGTCACCCAAGAAGATGGACCGATTGAGAAAGGTCCCACAACTTGGATGGGGATAGCCTCTTGTCCAGAGAGCAGAAAACTCGGGCTATCTAGAATCTGAGTTCAGGTAGAATGAGTGGATACATCCTAGTGAGATTAGACAAACCACTTTGTTGGGGTGACCACTATAAAACACACACTGCCGGGATGTCCTTTTATAACTTGGAGACTTCCTCAAGATGCCTGGAAACAGGATATCATCCCCCGGAAACTTTGTGCAATCTCTCTCCTCCCCACCCTGGCCAAGTTTCAAGAACATCTAGTCCTCCCAACTCTCCTCTACTCCTTTTTCACTCCTTGCCTGTCTGGCTTCAGGTCCCACTCTACCTCTGACTCCATCTCGTGTGGTATGGATCAGTGCCAATTCATTTCTGCCATTGTCGACTTGGCCGAAGTGTTTCACACAGTCACACCCCCTCCTCCTGCACAAGCTTAAAGATCAGTGGCAACTATAGAAACTAAAGTCAAATTTCAACTTTGTTCTTTGTGTGTGTAATAAAAAATGACATGTAAAAACAATATATACCGTGTCCTGTGATTTTTCCACTACATCCACACAAGCAGCTCTTGATAGAGAGTCTCTGATTTTTTTTTTTTTAACACTACACAATCTTGGCTTTCAGCTGACTGCTACTGATGTCATTCAAGGACTGACATCAGTGGCAGCAGCAAGAGAAGGCCATGATGTCAGAATATAGTACAGTTACGCAAGAACTTACCATAACAGTAGATCTTAGAGAACAGATCTTGCAGCAGGTTACACCATTAGGACTGATGATGGCAGGCGCCAGGACCCCACGGAAAAATTCTAGCTAGCAATATCTAGCGGGGAACTGCCCCAATGTCGGTCCCTCCCCCGTCAGGCATCATACAAAAAGGGGTAGTCCCCCAGCATCCCCAGATCTCCTGCTGGCGACTCCCAGCTGCAAGGTGACATCAGAAGGGGAGACGAGGATCTGCTTCCAAAGGAAGGATTGTAATAGGATGGCGTCAAAGACGCTGTAGCCTAGAAACTAGGTCAGAAGACTCAACCTCCAGAGGGGAAGGTGGGAGGGAAATTACCTGCTGCAAGAGCTGTTCTCGAAGATCTACTGTTATGGCAAGTTCTTACGTAACTACTATCTTACTTAGAGAAACAGCTCTTGTAGCAGGTTACACCATTAGGACTGATTCCCAAGCAGTTAGGGAATTATTTCTTTATCGGGACAAGGAGGATAGGAGAGATGTTTGGTCAGATTTCAGGACAAAAGTCCCTGAAGGACCACCAAGCTGAAACCTGCTCTGCGCCTAGAGGCAATATCGACTGTAATGCCTGATGAAGGTGTGTACAGTGCTCCAGGTTGGCGCTGCACAGATGGCTGATGTGGAGATGTTCTTGAGCGCCACAAAGGAGGTAGCCACCCCCTCATAGAGTGACCTTTTACCGGTCCCGGTAAAGGTTTGTCCAGCTTCTGGTAACAGAACAAAATGCATTTCACTAGCCATCTGGAAAGCAACCGGTTAGACAGAGGTGCGCCTTGCATCCTGTGTGTGAATGAAACAAAGAGCTGGTCAGACTTGTGATAGGATCTGGTTCTAGCCAGATAGTACCTGAGGCTCCTATGTCCGTCCAGGGTGTGTAACAGGGCTTCTCTTGTGTTAGAATGACTGGGGTAGTACACCAGAAGGTCTATATCCTGGTTGAGCATAATAGCTAGGACCACTTTGAGAAGAAACTTAGGATTTGTCCTTAAGGACACCCTGTCCTTGTGAAAAACCAAATAAGGAGCTTTGTACAGAAGTGCATGAAATTCTTCTGGCAGAAGTAACAGCAACTAAAAAGAGCATCTTCCAGGCGGCTGGTTGAAAGGGGAGATCCCAAGGTGGAATCGGGTCTGATGGGAGGTCTCAAATTATGGATGTCGCGCAAGAAAGCGCAGGAAGCCTCTAGCTGTGCCAGAGACCTGTGACCTATTGGTGAATGGTACGCCGAGATGGCGCAGAGGTGTACCTTAATGGAGTAGTAGTCAAGCCCTGTCTCAGAGGAATAGATGGTAATCTAAAACGGACCTCTTTGAGCAGTCCAATGGGGTCAGTCCCCGAGCCCAGATGCAAAATCTGCGCTACTTCATGGAGTATGTGGCATGCGTAGAGGGTTTTCTGGCCGCCACCAAAACGTCTGCAATCTCCTGCGAGACCCTGTATCTCATGATTGCTATGTCCTTAGGAGCCAGGCATGTAGGTTCAGCGACCGAAGGTCCAGATGGACCAAGAAGCCTGCCTCCTGGGACAGTAGATGGGAGCTAAATGGCAGAGGCACTGGGAGGTTCCCGGGCCAGTTGATGCAACAGAGGGAACCAAATTTGCCTGGGCCAAAAGGGCGCTACCATAATGAGAGAAGACCCCGCTTGTCGGAGCTTCAATAGAACCCTCTGAATCAAAGGGAAGGGTGGGAAAGCGTAGAGGAACCTGCCCATCCAAGAGAGGGACAACATGCCACACCAGAAAACACCAGGCCCTGGATCTAGCGAGCAGATATTGGGCAGTTTTGCGTTGGATGGGGATGCAAAGAGGTCCAATTCTGGTGCCCTCCCCATCTGCGAAACAGGTCCTCTGCGACTTCCTGAAGCAATTCCCATTCGTGGACTCTGGCCTGTAATCTGCTTAGACTGTCCGGGATGGTGGTGTCCACTCCGGGAACATGTACTGCAATGATTTCTGAGCCGTGTTGTAGTACCCAATCTCATACCCTCTTGCACTCCCTTCAAACAGGGCAGGAATGAGTGCCTCCTTGTTTGTTGAGATAATACATCACTGTAGTACTGTCTGGGTACCCGGTGGAATCTCAGACTGGAAGGCCTGTAGGGTGTACAGGACAGCTGTCATCTCCAGAATGTTTATGTGAAGGTGAGATTCCAGAGACTACCAGGAGCCTCGAGTCCTGATCCCATTCAGGTGAGCTCCCCATCCAGATTCTGAAGAGTCCATGAAGAGAGTCACTATTGGAGTCTGCACTATGAAGGGAATTCCCGTAGATAGATGCTCTGGATAAGCCACCAATGCCAGTCTCTGATGATGGCATTTGTGATCCAGACTGGATGCAGCAGATCTTGCTTTTGATCCCATTGGGCCCTCAACATCCATTGGGTAACCCGCATATGGAGTCGAGCTAGGGGAACCGTCACAATGGCAGCTGCCATGTGCCCGAGCAGACAAAGAACGGTCCTGGCTGGTACCATTCTTTTTTCCATTATGTTCCTCGAGTTATTTGATGTGTTCCGCCCTGTCCTGAGGAAGGAATGCCCTTCCTTGAGTGGTGTCTAGAATTGCCCCTATAAATTGCAATTTCTAAGATGGAAGAAGGTACGACTTTTCCTGATTGATGGTGATGCCCAGCAATTGGAAGACGGAACAGGTATCCTGGATTGCGGACATCAGGGCTTCCCGTGAGGGTGCCATAAGGAGTCAGTCATCTAGGTATGGAAACACGTAGTGGCCCTGTCTCCTGAGAGCTGCTGCCATGACTGCCATATACTTCGTGAACACCTAAGGTGCCGAGGACAGTCTGAAGGGGAGAGCTCGGAACTGGTAGTGGCGTCCCAGAAACGCGGAGTTCAGAAACCTTTGATGCGCTCGAGCGATCAGATGTAGGTAAGCGTGCTGCATGTCAAGTAACGCAAGCCATGCGCCCTCTTTGAGCATGGGAATGAGACCTGGGAGGGTCACAATGCGGAAGCATTTGTACAACACCAAGATGTTGAGATCGCGGAAGTCTAAAATTGGGTGCAAGTCCCCTGTCTTTGGAACCAAGAAGAAGTGAGAATAGTAACCTTTTCCTCTAGTTCTGTGGAACATACACTACAGCCTCCTTGCCCAAGAGCACAGAGATCTCCTGCTGGATGAGCAGGGCATACTGACCCGAATAGCAGAGCAGGGGAGGTCTTGATGGTGGATGGTTGAGGAACTCTACAGAGTGCCCTTGACTTAACCAGCTGCAACACCCACCGGTCGGAGGTTATCCTCTGCCATCCCAAAAGGTGATGAGATGCGACCCCCCGACCTTCTCTTCCCTTAGATCCAGAGGAGGGGCAGAGGCCAGGAAGGAGTCATGCTGTGGTGGTATTTGTCCCTGTGGGCTGGGCAGATTTAGGATGTTTTTGGCCCTAGCCTGCAGGGAACCTAGCTTGAACTTTGTGACTGAAGTTGCCCCTGGGTTGCTGGCTGGAACGTGGCTGCTGCCTTTGTTGCCGGCTGTGAAAACGGTTCTGGTTCCTACAAAAGGAACCAGATTTGGGCCTGTACAGTCCCGTCTGCCTTCCCGGCGTCCTGTAGCTTGGTGATCACCTTTTCGGATTCTTCACCAAACAGGACTGCTCTATTGTAAGGGATGTCCAAGATATTCTTCTGGATGTCCGGGGTGAAACCGGAGACTCTTAGCCAAGAATGTCTCCGGAGACAAATGCCTGTGGCTGCTTCCCTGGCCATCAAGTCCGCTGAATCGTAAGCAGCTCAGAGAACTTGGGTCCCCATGTCTGACCCAGTCTGAAGGAGGTTAAGCAATTCGTCCTTATCGCCATCCGGGAAATCCTTCCTACGGTCTTGTCCCTGTTCCCAAAGGGCATTCTGAAACTGCACCATGTGTGTCAGGTAGTTCCTGCGGCTGCTACATGCTCTAACTTCAGCCATCTGCGCAGCAGCTACCTGGAGCACCGTGCACACCTTTATCAGGCATTATAGCCTGGACGTTGCTTCACGGCGAAGAGCTGGTTTTGGTCTAGCAGTCCTTCAGGGACTCCTATCCTAGGCTTTGGTCCAACTCGCGATCTCCATCTAGCCTCCTCCCACCTGTGAGGGATTTCCAGTATTGCTTGGGAATCAGTCTTAATGGTGTAACCTGCTGCAAGAGCTGTTTCTCGAAGTAAGTTAGTACAGTTACGCAAGAACTTACCGTAACAGTAGATCTTCGAGAACAGCTCTTGCAGCAGGTAGTTTCCCTCCCACCATCCCCTCTGGAGGTAGCTGTTCCATTATCTCACTACCTAGCATTAGGTGTATGTAACACCGCTCTGAATTCCTTCTTGAAGGTGGATCCTCAGTCTCCACTTCTGATGTCATCTAGCGGCCAGGAGTCTCTGGCAGGAGAACTGGGGATTCTGGGGAACCACCCCCTTTTGTATGATGCCCAACATTGGGGCCGGGGCAGGCATCTGGGGCGGTCCTCGCTGGATACTGCTAGCTAGAAAATTTCCGTGGAGTCCTGGCACCTGCCGGCTCTAGTCCTAATGGTGTAACCCTGCTGTAAAAGCAGTTTCTTGAAGTAAGATTGGGCAGCACCAACTGGCCTACTGTATTGGCTTTTGCTGCAAGTTGAACCTGAAGCCCACTGCTGTCCCATGACCCAGTCCCAACCTCCCCTTTTGTGCCCAGACCAGTCTGTCCTTGATAGATTGAGGGTGCATACTGCGGATCCATGACGCTGATTAAACAAAACTTGTTGACTGGCGTTACAGTGACTGATGTCGACTGCAAGTTGCGGTCGGCATAAATCCCTCGTGAAAACTGTCTTTTTGGGAGGGAACTGCCCCCACACACATCCTACTTTTAGAATTATCAACCCACGCTGGAGTTGATTCGTAAGTGCAATACCCGTTAAAAGTGCAGCAACAGCAAACTGCCACTGTAATGTTGTTCACTGTCCGATTGTCAGTGTTCGAATGACATACCCATACTGCAGTACCAGTGGCAATTAACTCGTATTGGGTAAGGACTAAACTGTGCATGCAGGCATCATGCCTAACATAAAACACATTTTTAAAATCAGGTACTATATACTTTTCAGATTCATTGGATTCACAGAGCACTGTATTGGAAATATATGGCACAGAATGTGTCTAGAGAGCAGGAATTCAAGCAGAGTGTAGAAACTCATGAAATAGCCTGGAAACCCTTAATTACAAGCAGGGACAGTACAGTGAAGGAGGTGACTGCTTTTTATTCCAGAGGAAAAATTATTGGAGAGAAGTGGGGGTCCAGACCAGAGAACATGGGACTGGTTGGTCAGAGGAATCCAGCTTGAAAACTGTTTCTGATGTCTGAACATGCTCAGTGGAACCCAAATGTGGCTAGTGAACTGAATCTAAGTAGCAAAAAAATAAATTTGTACATCATTTTCATGAGAAATCTTAAAAACCAAAAAACTGAAGTACTGTATGCTCTGGAAAACCAGATCCCTCAGCTGGAAGGAAAAAAGGCACTAGAAATAAAAAGTCTAACTCTTTATTAAAAGAACACTGTCTTTCCACAGTAGTTTAAGCTTTGGCACTTACAGTATAAAAATATCACCAAACCATAATTACACCAAATTCCCTTTTCTGTCAACTGCATCCCCATGTGAGAGTTCAACAGTTTGATACAAAAAAAAAAAGCGAGAGGGGGCATTGATAAATAACAGGTTTGTATGCTCCAAAATGACAACAAAAAAATAAATGACTGAATTCAGACAGTAGGATACATTAAAATCAGTGTAATGTGGGGTTTATGTAGGTTTGATTTCCTGTTACACAGAAAGTTAGAATAAAGGAAAAGTGTTTTGCATTAAAAAAATAAAATAATCAATCTGGTAATGGCCTTTTGAAATGTTTTTGCATTGGTGGAGGGAGGGGGTGGAGTAAAGCCGCCCGAGCTTGAGTCTCCCGCCCCACCCCTACACTTCCTTGCTATCCCAACAACCCTTGGGGTTAGTAAGTTAAAATACTGGAATGGTTCAAAAATAAATGTTCGGAAAAGTTCTGCAGTAAAGGCATCATTACTGCGGCTGGTCATCTTGATCTTCACGCTGAGAAAAGTGATGCTCATATACTAGATGGAGCAAAAGCTGGGGAGGATAGGCGAAGACAGATGTTCGAGCTTTTTATGTCCCGTGGCTGCTCGTTGGCATCACTTTTAAAACTCAAAGTTTGCAGCTTTTCCTCTTTCATTTACTCTGTTTTTGAGGGCTCTCGCACCAGTGGATTCATGTCGGCCAATAAACCTGGTCTTAAGCACTCAACTGGGCATTTGATTCCCTGAAAAGGAAGGAGACAGATAAGTGGTTAGCAGAATGCCTCTAGGTAGGTGACAAAACTAACAGCTGCACATTCCTGGCCTCTCCGCCAAGACGTTCAGGTTTGCAAACTTTCTCAGGGTGTTGGGGGCTACATTCACAGCCGATAATGCTGCTGTATTGTTGGTCAGCAGGGGATGTGGAAGTGCCTGGGCAATCCATGCACATGCCCCTAACCAAGTGTCAGGCCCATAGCACCTCTTTTGCATGCCTGGCCACCCAGCCAGCCCCCGTGTGGGATTCCCCTCCAAGGGGGGCAGGAGATGTCGCTGCTGCTACACCGCTGGGCTGACCTCAAGCCATAATTCTGATGTGAAATGAAACTAGACCAAAATTCTGGTACAGGTTCTACATTGTTCAACAGTTTTGATCTAAACATGCATTTGTGGCACCTCGATGCACCAAAACAATATCTGCCATCCACTCCAGTTTTGGTCAATAGCCCACACTGTTTTGGGGGAAAATTACCACCCACCCCCACCATAGAAAGCCTGCAATTCAAATGCTGTCTCCCCACCCCCCCTTCACTGCCTTGGCAGCTTAGGGCAATCATCAAAAGTCCCAGCGGAAGCTCATTCCCCTAAATTACACTTTCAACCTCCAGAATAACTAATCCCACAGTCAGTTGTACCTGTTCTCAGGCTTGCTGCTCCCTCACCTCTGACCCTGCTGAAGTCACATGTACCTTCAATAAAACAAAAGCAAACACTCACAAGGAAAAAAGACATGAAACTTAAGTAAACACTATCATAAGCCAAAGAAGATGCAGACTCAAATGCCCTTTGGCTCGTAATAAAGTATTTACAAAAGTTTAGTCTTATTCCCTGTGAGTGTTTGCTTTTGCATTCTTGGATCCAATTGTAGTTGGTGACCCAGCACCAACCTGAAGCCCCTGAGCGCCTTGCTACTTTTGTTTGGTTGGAACATCTGCTTTCAATAACCTCTTTACCTCCTGTGCCCTCTTCAGCAACCCACCTCCCCCAACCCAGTTTCCTTCCCCCCATACCACTTAACCCAGCTCTCCTCCCCTTTCCTACTTCCCTCCTCAGCCCAGCCCTCTTCCCCTTTTCTACTTCCCTATCCCAAACCCAGCCCTCTTCATCCAAGCCAGCTCCCGTCTCCACAGCAGCTACCCTCTCTGCTATACTGTCCCTTAACCGTCCTACATTCACAGCCCCAAAGCCCTGATTAGCTGAACTCTTGAGCTCCTCTACCTTTCTATCCTTGCTATTGCTGCCCCATATCTTCCCCCTCCAATTTCTCCATCCTCTCAGGTAGTTTAACTCTGCTCTAATCTGGTGCTCACACTTTGCATTTGTTCCTTCTACTGACCTCGCACCTTTAATATTGATCACCCTTGTCTATCTGCCCAATTTCACGACTTCCAAACTGCATTGTATTATTACTCTTGCACTTCACTGCACTGTGTATTCTGTATTTTTTGTATTTCATTGCAACAGCCCTACTGTATTTTTATTGCTCGTGTGGACCACTGACAAGTACTTGTGCACAAGTGAAAAAGGGAGGGAGAAAGGTATTAAGGGTCAACGTACTTCATGTCGAGGCCTTAACAAAAGTAAAACAGTATTTGCTGAGGGAAAGAAACAGCCCCCAATATGCCAATATATGTAATCCTACCCCCCCCAATCTGAACTAGAATAGAATGAAGAGTTTGGATACTTACTGTAACCTGTCCAGCGTAGTGGGACTCTGGTAACCGTGATTCAGGGCCTTCCAGCGGGCTATCAACATTAGGTCGACGGCAGTTCTCACAACGCCAGCCCTGGTAGGCAAAATAAAGAAAATGGCATCATTGCAGCCAACAAGTTACAAGTCTGACCAGTTAGCAGAAACTACAGCTAGGAGTTAATAAACATGTATTTATTTTAATTGGATTTCAGAATCGAGATGCCCTTTTTTTTTTTTTGAAGTTTTTAAAAGTTCCTCTCTTACCACACCCACCATGAAGAACAGCGAGCATGTGTGTGCTGCTGTGCCTTTTCCATCAGAAACATGAGTCCGCACCATCCAAATACATCTACAGCATCAATGTAGAGTACACTAAGAGACCACAGGGGAATGATGCTGGGGACAGTCACATTTGTCAAGGAGATTAGCCTTCAGTCTTTGCTGCTGAGTAACTTGCTAATAGGGGTGTGCGGACAGAATTTTGATTTATCCGTCTTTTTGTGCATGATTTTACTTTTAATTGGTTTTAAACATTTTTTTTCTTTCTTCAGATTTTCAAAGTCCTGCTTTCTCTATAGGCTCGAGCACCCCGGGCGCTACTACTTTGTAGTAGAATCAGAGGCTTACTGGAATGCTGGCCAACTATGCCAGACCTGGTGGCAGTATGGAAAGCAAGCCCATGATTTCACCAAACTTTGCACAACACACTCCCTGCAGCAACCTCAACAGCTCCAAAAGGTAGGGTCTGAGCAAATGAAAACCGCCTGCAAGTAACCCAGGGTGCCACTACCACACTGGCAGAATCAGGGTCTGCTGCAGCATCTATGAACTGCGTATAATGCTTGCCACACAACCCTCCGGGAACCACTGGTCAACTCCTCGTATGCCAGTGCCATGTAGTATCAGGCCTGGTGAAACAGTTTGCACTGGACCGCAGACTGCCCCCCCAAAAAAAAAACACAATCAGCATTAGACATATTCAGCAAAATTATCCTAGATCACCTAAATAAATACGCCTCATAGTCAAGGGGCGAATAGCAAAAAATGCATGTAGATGGTTCACACCATTATTAAAATCTGCATTGACTGAAAGAGATAACCTATGGAAAAAGGCACGCAAAACCCAGTCTGCTGCAGACTGGTGTAAGTTCAAAAGGGCACGAAACTCATGTACTAGAATGGTAAGGGATACAAAAGCTGCATACTATCATTCTGAATTTCTCTCTGCCTCCAAAAATCCTACAAAATTTTGGAAAACTGTCAAGGACTTGTCTGGTCACATTCTGGTGGCTCACTACCTGATGAAATCTCCTTAAACAATAACACCATTAGTAACAGACTGGAAGTTCTGGATGCCTTCAATAATCACTTTGCGACTGCAGGCTTAGCCTTAGACAATTGCCCTGTGAATCTGATATGCTCTCAGGTGGATAATCAAGGTGCAGATCATAGCGTCACTGATTCACTCTTCTCCTTGAATCCTACTACTCTGAAAGAAGTTGAAGACCTAATGCTAAAACTGGATGTAAAAAAAAAAAAAAAAAAAGTGCTGGTGCAGATACCCTCGACCCATATATTTTGAAGTTGGCCATCCATGCCCTAGCCGTGCCCATAACCCATTTATTTAACCTATCATTAACTCAAAGATCCATTCCTTCAATATGGAAAACAGCGCACATCATACCTCTGTTCAAGTCCGGAAATCCTTGTGATCTAAATAATTAGACTAATTTAGATTCTCCCGATCTTGTCAAAATTACTGGAAAAAGTCGTAAGTAACCAGCTGAGGCAGTATCTATAAGCTAATAACCTGCTTAATCCAGTTCAATCAGAGATTAGAGCTAAACATAGCACCATCACAGCACTTGCCAAAGTAACTAATGACTGGCAAAGAGCTAGACAACAGGAATTACACCTGCGCCGTATTCTTGGATCTGAGCAAGGCCTTCGACACTGTCGACCATTCTCTGCTACTCTCTTCCCTGACCTCACTAGGTGCTGACCCATTATCTTTACAGTGGTTCAACAACTACCTCTCTGTTTCCAGCAGGTGAAAGCGGAAGGAGCTCTCTCAACTCACAAACCTCTCCTAAGAGGTGTTCCCAAGGGTTCTATCTTAGGAGGAATCTTATTTGCAATATACATCAACAATATTGATGAAAGCATAACTAAGACCAACATTCATCTGTTTGCAGGTGACAGTTCTTGACATAAGCTGCCCGTCATTACAATCTGCATGTAATGACCTTCAATCTGAGTCAACCTGCTGCAACACCAACTCCTAAACAAAAAACTATTACTTTTAATGCCAAGAAAACAAAAGCAATGCTCTTTTCTCCCTCTGCCCAAATGGTAAATTCAGCCCTATCAGATCCTGTGCTGCAGATCACTACAATTCTTGGCGAGTTGGAATTTGTCCCTAAATTCAAATACCTGGGAGTATGGCTAGACCATAGGCTCTCCTTTATAGAGCACGTTGAAGAATTACTAAAAAAAAAATTAGTACAGACTTTGCCTGTTCTTTAGGATAGCCCGCTTCTTAACTAGAGGTGCCAAACTACAGCTGGTACAATCAACCTTTCTATCCTTGATAGATTATGCTGACATCTCTACAGTCACTGTCCCATTTCCTACCTCACCAAACTTGACACATTATATATCAGAGCTTTGAGGTTCATCACAGGCCTGCCTTATTCAACTAAGCACTGCTCCCTACATCAATCAGTGGAGTCGAGTTCTCTTCAATTCAGGCGTGATAAAAATGTAGCCATATGGACCCTGAAAGCAATCTTCAAAAAACTGCCCCAATAATTAGACCGTCTTCCTATAAAACCAATAGGCAATTACGCCCTGAGAAGTTGCAAATCTTTCCTACTGATGGTTCCCAAAGTTAACTCTCGCTTTGGCATTGCTGCTATAAGCTTTACACTGTCCTTATGGAATAAATTGCAAAAAACACAAACTGAGGTCACCCATCGGCATCTCATCTTTCAAGCTCTTATATTCACATCTCAGAAATGATCAGTGCAATTGTTTCCCATGACCATGAATTGTCATCATGCTAACCTGTGCCATTTAACCATAAATGAATTACTTCTAGTGCTCGTCTCCTCCTTGGCCCTGGTCTGTCATCATGCTTTCATGTAACACCCTGATGCCTCTGTCCTCCCTTTGATACTGGTCTATCTTCCCGCTTTCTCCAGCCTTCTTTTCACAACTCTGTACTGCACTCATCCACAATCTACATGCAATCATACTATAAAAAGTCCTAACTCCCCTTTCCCTCTCCCCGTAGGCCCCCACTGCCGCATCAGTTCTACAGACCTATCCTTGGGACTTTACTTCTCAAATGTTTATCCTTCGCTTACATATTACATACCCATCCTGGTACCCCATCTGCCATTAGTTGGTGGTTCCCCAAGTCATTTTCATGGCTAGTACTAGTGACTGCCCCTGGTAAATGAACTGGTACTTCTATACAGAGAACATGGTTTATATACAGTTGCATGGTTCAATGGTGGACCTGCCCCCTTGTATTTGAATCCCCCTCCTCTGTTATGGCTTGCCTTGTCTTCCTTTTATCATTTGACTCCCCTATTACTGCACCATTGTGTTTGTGTTTATATACTTATTTACATGTATTTATACGTTTTTATGATGGATGTTACCCGAGACTGTTCTAACCAGGTTCATCTTGTAAAAAAGCTCTGCTCAATGATGTTCACCTCGATAAATACAGGTTACTCACCTATAACAGGAGTTCTAGGAATGGTATATGTTGTTCATCCACACTGTCTGGCAGGTTCCTTGCCACTTTAAATCTTGCCGGAAGGTCTTCAAGCTGGCTCCTCCCACCCACCCGGGTGGTAAAACTCTCGGCTCTGCCCCATGACACCAGATCTAGCCCGCTGGAAGCCAGGTTGTGCGTCGAAGCCGGGGAGGTCGTGCGGATAAACAACATATACCATTCCTAGAACTCCTGTTACAGGTGAGTAACCTGCATTTCTAGGGACATGGATATGTTGTTCATCCACACTGTCTGGCAGACTTAGCAGTTCTCCGGGAGGAGGGAGGCAAGGCGCACACCCCCGATACTTACTTGGGAAATAAGGACTGGAGAACCGAGGCCCCAAAACCAGCATACTGGTGTGACTCAAGGTCGATGTGGTAGTGGGTAATAAAGGTATGTGCCGACTTCCAGGTAGCAGCCCTGCAGATATCCTGGATAGGGACATCCCTGGAAGCAGCTACCAATGCAGCGGAATGGCGGGTAGAATGAGCTCTTATCCCTCTGGGAGGCTCCAGGCCTGCCAACCTATATCAGAGATCTATGCAGGAGGTGACCCACCTGCTTATCGTCCGCTTGGCTGCAGGTCTTCCAGGTGCGGCTTCAGCGTAGGTGACAAACAGCTGGCGAACCTCTCCCACGAACTTCAGCCGTCCGCTCCTTATATTAAGTGAGCGCTCTTCTAGGGTCCAAAGTATGGAGCCTATATTCAGCCTCCGAGATGTGATTGGGGTAGAACACTGGCAGAGTCAACACCTGGTTAAGGTGAAACTCCGACACCACCTTCGGAAAGAATTTCGGTTGGGGGTGCAGGACAACCTTGTCCATGTGAAAGACCAGATAAAGAGACTCGATGGAAAGCGCCTGGAGCTCTCCCATCCTTCTGGCTGACATGATAGCCACCAAGAAAGCGGTCTTCCAAGACAGGTGGGAAATCTCACACCTGTGTATCGGTTTGAATGGCTTGCCCATGAGCTTGGCCAATACCAGCAGTAGATCCCACGGAGGTGGAGGTTCTCGCACCGAAGGGGAAATGTGATCAAGGTCTTGGAAAAAGCACCAGACCACCTTCTCCTGCGCCGACTGCTTCCCGGCCTGCCCCCGGTAAGCAGAGATAGCTGCCAGGTGCACCTTAATGGTAGTCGACCGAAGCCCTTGCTGAGAAAGGGACCACAGATAGTCCAGAATGCTTGCTAAGGGACAGGCGGAAGGGTCCAAGCCCTTCCCCTGACACCAAATGGAGAAACTCTTCCATTTGAAGGCATAGCATTTCCTGGTCGACTCCTTACGGGACGCCTCAACGATGCTGAGGACCTCGTCGGAAAGACCCAAGGCATGGAACTCTAGCCACTCAGGAACCAGGCCGTCAGGTGCAGGGATTGAAGGTCCGGATGGAATACCTTCCCCTGGTTGACTGAGATCAGGTCCGGGCAGGCTGGAAGCCACCTTGGGAGCCTGGAGCCGAGACTGAGGAGATCTGGATACCAGAACTGGTGGGGCCAATCTGGGGCTACCAGAATCACCTGTGCCTTGTCCCTCCTCGCCTTGAGAAGCACCTTGTGGTGCAAGGAAAATGGGGGAAAGGCGTAGAAGAGGCCCGGGGTCCATGGCCTCAAAAAGGCATCTCCCTGCAGCGAGCTCTGCTGAGGGGGCGGGCATGGAACAATCCCAGCTTCGCATTCTCCCTGGAGGCAAACAGGTCCACCTGAGACGTGCCCCAGTGGGAGAAGAGATCTTGTACTACCTCCGGCAGGAGAGACCACTGGTAAGATGCAGCCCCTATCCAGCTTAGGGCATTGGCCAGGGTGTTGGAGGCTCCTGCCATGTGAATGGCTAGGAGATCTGCCTCCAGGCTGCGCACGAGGGACCAAATGCAGAGAGCTTCCTTGCATAACAGCATGGAGCGCGTCCCGCCCTGGCGGTTCAGGTAGTACACAGTCGTGGTATTGTCCGTCTGGACCTGAACCACTTGACCCCGTAGAAACGGAGCAAAGGCAGTGAGAGCTAGACAGACCGCTCTGAGCTCCAGCAGGTTGATATGGCATCGGGACTCCCGAGGGGACCAGAGGCAGTGCACTCTGTGCTCCCCCAGATGGGCACCCCAACCCACAAGAGATGCATTGGTCGATAGAGAGACCGTCGGCTCGGGGTGGACGAACGGGATGCCCTCCTGCAGATGTGCCGGAATGGTCCACCACTGGAGAGCGTTCCACATCTCCTGGGTCAGTGTCATGGGCTGGTCCAACAGATTGCAGTGTTGTGACCACTGGCTGGCCAGTCCCCACTGAAGGGGACACATGTACCAACGGACCACGCTGGTGCTGGCCGCCATGAGGCCCAGGAAGTCCCAGGCAGGGCGCAACTGCCCAACCAGAAATGATTGGGCAAAGGAGGAAAGAACCTCGGCCCTGTCCGCTGGGAGCCGAGCTCTGGCTCGAAGAGAGTCGAGCTCTGCCCCGATGAAGAGTATCACCTGCTTCGGCACGAGTTCTGACTTGGCCTCGTTGAGGAGGCTAATCTGAGAGCAAACCTGGAGTGCCAGATCTCTGGACTGCTCCACCTCCGCTCTGGAGGGGGCTGCAATCAGCCAGTCGTCCAGGTAGGGGTACACCCAGACCCTTCGGCGGCGCAGGAATGCTGTCACCACTGCCATGCATTTGATGAAGACCCTGGGAGCTAGAGAGAGGCCGAAGAGCATGGCCTGGAACTCATAAAGGGATCCCTCTGCTCTGAAGTGGAGAAATCTCTGATGAGACGGATGGATCGGGACGTGAAAGAACGCATCCTGGAGGTCCAGGGAACAGAACCACACGCCTCATTCCAGGGATGGAATTATCTGAGCCAGAGTGACTATCCTGAAGGTCCAAGATCTTAGGAACCTGTTCAGGTCGTGCAGGTCGAGGATGGGGAGTCAGCCCCCCATCCGTTTTGGTACCAGGAAATACCTGGACACAAACCCAGAGTCTGGAGGAGGATCCGCCATCTTCCTGATCACCTCTTTTTCGAGGAGCAGGGCAATATCGGCTCGGCGGGCCGACAGCGAGGCTGCGGACCCCATGACCCCCTGAGGGGCGATGGCTCGAAAGGGTGGGATCTGCTCGAACTCCAGAGGCAGGCCCTTTCCTACCATCACCAACACCCAGCGGTCCGTGGTGATAGCGGACCAGGCGGAAAGGAAGTGGTGGAGCCGTCCCCCCACAGGGAGAAGTCAGGGGGGAGTGATGAGGCTGGGGGTGGCACCCCTCAACCTGTCACTGGGCAGGCTTGGAAGAGGGACCGGCCGAGGGACCTCCTGGGCCTTTACCTCCTTGCTTCCTGTTGGAGGAAGCTGCGGGCTTGGGTTTGGGATGCCAAGCGCGAGCCTGCTGGCCCTGTTGGGCTGGTCGTGTTGCAGGGGCCAAAGGATGAAAGGACTTATGCTGTTGACTGCGGCCTTTGTCCCTCTGGGCGGAGGTGACCGAGTCCAGAGTGGCATTGGACTTTTCAATCCGCTGGAGGTGTCCCTCCACTCCAAGGCCAAAGAGGTCAGTCTCCAAGAAGGGGACGTCCACCAACTTGTGCTGGGTATCCGCCGTGAAGATGGATATCTTCAGCCACGCCCTGCGATGCATAGCCACTGCGGCCGCTACTGACCTGGCACAGGAATCATCTATGTCCAGAGCAGTCTGAAGCTGCTGCTTCGCCACTGCCCTACCCTGGTCCCGCACCTGACGGACCGTGGTCTGCAGGTCGGCTGGGAGATGAGGGACAACCTCATCCAGGGAGCCCATGAGGGTGTGGGAGAAGTGTGCCATCAGCACGGCCGAGCTGGCCTGTCGGAGGCCGAGGGAGGACGCAACATACACCTTGCGCCCGGCAAAGTCCAGCTTTTTGGACTCTGTCGGGGGCTATCTGACGCCCAGCCAAGCCCGAACGCCGAAGACGCTGTCGGTGAGTAACCCCTCGGCAGAGGGGTGCTCCGAGAAACCGGGCAAAGAGCTGGTAGAGACCGCATACTTCCTGGCCATCCTGCCCGAGAGCGCAGGACAGGAAGCAGGCTGCTGCCAAAGCTCCAAGGCTGGGGCGACAATGACCTCAGCCACCGGAAAGGCCTCCGTGGGGGAATCCCCTCGGTCCAGTATCTCCATCAGGGAATACTTAGCCCGTTTGAACACGGGCTTGAGCTGCATCCCGGTGGACTCCGAGATGAGTCGAAGAAGACCCAAGAAGGATGATGGCCCCCGGAGGACTCCAGGTCGACCTGCCTGGAGAACAGGGAGGAGTCGTCATCGGACTCCGAAGAGTCTGCGAAGAGCTGCCTCGGCCCTGAGCCACCCTCCACCTGCCGAGGACGGTCGGGAGTGAGGGTGACAGACAACCTGTGGGGCAGGCCATGACCCGACAGAATCCTTGGTCGGTGCCCCAGACTTTGGTTGTGGAGGCGGAGGTTCCACCATAATCGGTGGAGCAGCCGGTTTCGGCCAAACAACTGGCCCTAGAATGGGCATCTCGACTGGGGCGAGCGGTTGCTTTGGTCGTTCGGGCAACAGCCACTTGATGGCCGGGGGCTGAACCGGAGTCGGTTTAGTCCCAGACAACAGCAACTGCTGCCACATAAGCTCCTTCGTAACGCCGACGAATTTACGCCGGGGTTTCCTCATCAGAGGAAGAGGACGAGAGGAACGGTGTCGCCGCTTTACTTCGGGTACTGGAGACAGACCACGATGTTGGCGGAACGGCTTGACCGAGAAGAAGTCGGAGACGAGACCTCGGGAGACCGAGGGCGGTCTGGGAAGGGGCGGGAGACACCCGCTCTTCCCTCGGCTCGGGAACTTTATCCGGGGACTGCAGCCCAGAAGGCGCAGGCAGATCCTCGGTCTCCATCGGGGGAACTGGTGAAGGTGGGTTGTCAGCTTCACCAGTCGACAACCCGTCCGACGGGTCGAGAAAAATCTCAACTGTGTCAATGGGAGTCTCGGCAGGCTGGCCTGATGGGGACACCATGAAGCCAGCGGCCTGAGCCGCAACATCAACCTAAGTAGACGGTCGGCTGTCCGGGGAAGGAGACCTCTCCCGCTCCCGCGAATGCCGACGGTGGTACTTACCCTTCGACTCCTTCTTGGGCCGAGAAGAATGTCCCAAAGGCCCCTCTCCCTTCGTGGAAAGGGACTGGCACAGTTCCTTGAACGAAGCCGAGTAAGAGGAACTCGGAGAGAGTGGGATAAATGCCGCGGCCGAGGAGGAGGAAGATGTGGCCTGGGCCGCCTCCTCCTCAAAGGCGATCATATGCTAGAGCTGCTCAGCCGAGACAGCCACCGCAGACACCGCCCAACGAGCCTCTTTGGATTTTACCAGCGGGTAACGCTTCTCGGGGCGCCCGAGCTTCAATCAGGCAGCTCGATCTTCCAGGACGGTGGCCGAAAAAGAGCGGCACAACTCGCAGGCCTGCGGGTTGTGGTCTAGGCCTAGGCAGTAGACGCACGTGGAGTGCAGATCCGTCCTGGACATTTTCTGCCCACAAGAGCACCTCTGAAGCCGGGAATTGATTTGTCCATCGCAGCCGCGAGGGATGATGAAGACCGAAGTTTAGAAAACTTCAAAACTAGTTTCGGACGAACCGAAGAGTTAGGATCCAGTCTAAAACACAGAGCACTAAGGAGGGAACCTGAGCTTCCAAGCGGTAAGGAAGATCTGGCGTCATGGGGCGGAGCCGAGAGTTTTACCACCCGGGTGGGTGGGAGGAGCCAGCTTGAAGACCTTCCGGCAAGATTTAAAGCAGCAAGGAACCTGCCAGACAGTGTGGATGAACATATCCATGTCCCTAGAAATAAAGATTTTGATTGATTAAACCTAACATCCATACACAATGCTTCTGGAACCACCAGTGAGCTTTCTGATGCCGCTACTGCACAGGTAGAATCACGGACGTGTAGCATGCCGACATACCACCAACAGGAACAAGCAACAAATGTATGATTCAACTGTCTGCAGACTAAAAATACTACCACTTAAACCACTTTACTGTAGATACTTTTATCCACAAGTGTTCCCATTTCAGATCTAGACCACTCGAATGTTTGTGAAACAAAATATAAATCTCCCACACTCCAGTGTGAGGGAATATGCCACATGTAAACTAGAAATGATGTTGCCACAAGCTCGAAGCTTTGTGACGTGGCTGCATTTACATAACTGGGGTGGAATTAATTTTTGTCAATACATGTGCTGGTATCAATGTGATGTATGGGGAGATTTTATTGTGCAACAATTATACATGCAGCAGTACCGTACAGGGACAATTTTCCTCCCCTTCCCTCTGGCATCCCACCTCTTCAGGCCCCACAATGCCCCAACCATACTCCCCTTTTGCCAGCACCATCAGATCCATGCTACTCAGGTGGTTAGTCATACCTGTCAGGTATTGCGTGGGAAGGTGTGGAGATGTTCTGCCACCAGGGGAGGAAGGGGGTGCCAGTTTGGAATCATGGACTGGAGGTGGAGAGCACAGAAGCTGCCATCCAGCATGCTAAATTATGCATTTTTTGTTTGTACCTTCCCTTACAGGTGTGGCACAGAATGCCATCACCCATGCCACCAAGGGCAACACCACTGTGCCACCTCCAGGTCTGCTCCTACATGGCACACCACTCAACCCCTCTGCAGTCGGGGGAGAAGACCCCTGGATATTCTTTTCTTTTGCTCTGGTTTGAATCTCAGGGGGAGGAGGGAATCAAAGGAGTTGGAGATAAGGTAGGTAAAAGGGACACCTAGAACTAGAAGAAGGGAAAAGGAAATAAGCAAAAGCTAAATGGGGACAGGATCCTACTCACTGGGAACTCTATTTTAACAAGAATTTAATGGGGGGGCAGGGGTAGTGTGGTTTGGGTGGAGTGCCTGCTGGGTAGGACAGCATCAGAGGTAATTCCCCATATTCCATCATGGGGCAAACTACAAGATGAGAAAACACCTGATTTTCCAGCTGGGGACAAATGATTTGGATGGGAGCAGCCTGTTGGAAGTACAGGCAAGATTCACAGTGCTCGTTAGGTTTTGTTGCAGCCGTGCTTCCGATCTATAGCTTTTTCCAGAGGTGATGCCCATGCATAAAGCAAGCAGTGAAAGGAAAAAGGATCAGGGAGTTCAACCAATGGCTAGAGGGATTGTGCAGGCAGAGAGGGTATGGGTTAGTGGGGGACTAGGGGATAACATGGAAGGACAAAAGCCTATATGCCCAGGACAGAATGTACTTAAATGGGGAGGGAAAGGCGGTACAGAAAATCAAGCTGAAGGAATTCATAGAGCAAACATAGGATTTAAACTAAATCTGGTGTGTCATTTTCCTATCCCCAATGATACACCAAAGACAGGAGTGTCAGGGGTCTACACTCACCCACCCCACAGGAAAGGGAAGAAATGTTAAGCAAAACATGCCTAAAGGTAGGGGTACAGGGAGGGAAATTGGTGGAAGGGACTTTCCACAAATGCCAGAAGCCTGGGGAATAAGATTGTAGATTTAGAAGCATTACTGAAGGGGGAGGGATATACAGGTTACTCACCTGTAACAGGAGTTCTAGGAATGGTATATGTTGTTCATCCACACTGTCTGGCAGGTATCCTTGCCGCTTTAAATCTTGCCGGAAGGTCTTCAAGCTGGCTCTTCCCACCCACCCGGGTGGTAAAAATCTCGGCTCCGCCCTATGACGCCAGATCTGGCCCGCTGGAAGCTCACGGTTGCCGTCGGCCGGGAGGTCGTAGGAACATGTGGGATGAACAACATATACCATTCCTAGAACTCCTGTTACAGGTGAGTAACCTGTATTTCTAGGGACATGGATATGTTGTTCATCCACACTTATTGGCAGACTCCTAGCAGTTCTCTGGGAGGAGGGAGGCAAGGCGCACACCCCCTACTTGGGGAATAAAGACTGGAGAACCGAGGCCCCAAAACCAGCATCCCGGCGTGACTCAAGGTCGATGTGGTAATGGGTAATAAAGGTGTGTGCTGACTTCCAGGTAGCAGCCCTGCAGATTTCCTGGATAGGGACGTCCCTGGAAGCAGCCACCGATGCAGCAGTATGGCGGGTAGAATGAGCTCTTATCCCTCTGGGAGGCTCCATGCCCGCCAACTTATAGCAGAGATCCACGAGAGGTGACCCACCTGCCTATCGTCCGCTTGGCTGCAGGTCTGCCAGGTGCGGCTTCAGCGTAGGTGACAAACAGCTTTAGCGAACCTCTCCCCAATTTCAGCCGTCGCTCCTTAAAATAGTGAGCGCCCTTCTAGGGTCAGAGTATGGAGCCTGTATTCGGCCTCCGAGGTGTGATTGGGGTAGAACACCGGCAGAGTCAGCACCTGGTTAAGGTGAAACTCCGACACCACCTTCGGAAGGAATTTCGGGAGGGGGCGAGACAACCTTGTCCCTGTGGAAGACCAGGTAAGGAGACTCTATGCAAAGCGCCTGGAACTCTCCCATCCTTCTGGCTGGCGTGATAGCCACCAAGAAGGCGGTCTTCCACGACAGGTGAGAGAGATCACACCTGTGCATTGGTTCGAATGGCTTTGCTCATGAGCTTTGCTACCAGCAGTAAATCCCAGAGGTGGAGGTTCTCGACCGAGGGAAATGTGATCAAGGCCTTTGAAAAGCGCCCGACCACCTTTTCCTGCGCCACCGACTGCTCCCCGGCCCGCGCACGGTAAGCAGAGATGGCTGCCAGGTGCACCTTTAGGGTCGTCGACCTAAGCCCTCGACTAGAAAGGGACCATAAATAGTCCAAAATGCTTGCCACAGAACAGGAGGAAGGGTCCAAGCCCTTGCCCTGACACCAAATGGAGAATCTCTTCCATTTGAAGGCGTAGCATTTTCTGGCCGACTCAACAACATTGAGGACCTCGTCGGAAAGACCCAAGGCCTGGAACTCTAGCCGCTCAGGAACCAGGCCGTCAGGTGCAGGGATTGAAGGTCCGGATGGAACACCTTCCCCTGATTGACAGAGCAGGTCCGGGCGAGCTGGAAGCTGCCTCGGGAGCCTGAAGCTGAGGCTGAGGAGATCTGGGTACCAGAACTGGCGGGGCCAGTCTGGGGCTATCAGAATCACCTGCGCCTTGTCCCTCCTTGTCTTGAGAAGCACCTTGTGAATCAAGGCAAATGGGGGAAAGGCGTAAAAGAGGCCCGGGGTCCACAGCCTCGAGAAGGCATCCCCCTGCAGCGAGCCCTGCTGAGGGGGGCGGGCATGAAACAGCCTCAGCTTCACATTCTCCCTGGAGGCAAACAGGTCCACCTGAGGTGTGCCCCAGTGGGAGAACAGATCTTGTACTACCTCCGGCAGGAGAGACCACTCGTGAGATGCAGATCCTATCCGGCTCAGGGCATCGGCCAGGGTGTTGGAGGCTCCTGCCACATGAATGGCTAGGAGATCCGCCTCCAGGCTGCGCACGAGTGACCAAATGCGGAGAGCTTCCTTGCATAGAAGCATGGAGCGCGTCCCGCCCTGGCGGTTTAGATAGTACATGGTCGTGGTATTGTCCATCTGGACTCGGACCACTTGACCCCGGAGAAACGGAGCAAAGGCGGTGAGAGCTAGGCGGACCGCTCGGAGCTCCAGCAGGTTGATGTGGCATCGGGACTCCCGCGGGGACCAGAGGCCGTGCACTCGGTGGTCCCCCAGATGGGCACCCCAACCCATCAGAGGCGCATAGGTCAATAGAGAGACCGTCGGCTCGGGGCGGACAAACGGGATGCCCTCCTGCAGATGGGATGGAACGGTCTACCACTGGAGAGCGTTCCACATCTCCTGGGTCACTATCACTAGCTGGTCCAAAGGATCGCAGCGTTGTGAAGGGGGCGCATGTGCCAGCATGCCCAACGGACCACGCTGGTACAGGCTGCCATGAGACCCAGGAGGCGCAGGAAGTCCAGGGCAGGCGCGATTGCCCAACCAGAAATGATTGGGCAAAGGAAGTAAGAACCTCGGCCCTGTCCGCCGGGAGCCGTGCTCTGGCTCGAAGAGAGTCGAGCTCTGTCCCGATGAACAGGATCACCTGCTTCGGCTCGAGTTCCGACTTGACCTCGTTGATGAGAAGGCCGACTTGAGAGCAAACCTGGAGGGCCAGATCTCTGGACCGCTCCACCTCCCATCTGGAGGGGGCTGCTATCAGCCAATCGTCCAGGTAAGGATACACCCAGACCCCTCAGCGCCGCAGGAATGCTGTCACCACTGCCATGCATTTGGTGAAGACCCTGGGAGCTGGAGATAAGCCGAGGGCATGGCTCGAACTCGAAGAGGATCCCTCCGCTCAGCGGAGGAATCTCGATGTGACGGACGGATAGGACGTGAAAGAACGCGTCCTGTAGGTCCAGAGAGCAGAACCACACGCCGTGTTAGAGATGGTATTACCTGCGCCAGAGTGACCATCCTGAAGGTTCGAGACCTTAGGAACTTGTTCAGGTCATGTAGGTCGAGAATGGGGCGCCAGCCCCCCGTCCGTTTCGGAACCAGGAAATACCTGGACACGAACCCCGGGTCTGAAGGGGGGTCCTCTACCTCTGTGATCACCTCCTTGAGGAGAAGAGCGATGTCGGCTCGGCGAGCCACCAGTGAGACTGTGGACTCCAAGGCCCCCCGAGGTGCGACGGCTCTGAAGGGTGGGGCCTGCTCGAATTCCAGAGGTAGGCCTTTTCCCACCACGTCCAGTACCCACCTGTCCGTGGTAACAGTGGACCAGGCGGAAAGGAAGTGTCTGAGCCGTCCCTCCACGGGGGGATCCAGGGTGAGGTGACAGGGATGGGGCGACACCCTCAGCCCGTCCACTGGCAGGCTTGAGGAAGGACCGCCGAGGACCACCTGGCTTTTCCTCCTGCTTCCTGTTGGAGGAAGCCGACGGCTTGGGTTTGGGATGCCAAGTCGAGCCTGCTGGCCCGGACGTTGTTGGCCGGGAGGCCTGGGCGAGAAGGACAAAGGGCTTAGGCTGTGGCTTATGGCCTTTGTCCTTCTGAGCGGAAGAGACCGAGTCCAAGGTAGCACTGGACTTCTCGATCCTCTGCAGGTGACCTTCCACCCCAGGGACGAAGAGGTCAGTCCCAAAAAAGGGAACATCCGCCAACTTGTGCTGGGTATCCGAGGTAAAGGTGGATATCCTCAGCCAAGCCCGACGACGCATGGCCACTGCGGCCGCCACAGACCTGGCACATGAGTCCCCGATGTCTAACACAGTCTGGAGCTGCTGTTTTGCCACTGCCCTGCCCTGGTCCCGCACCTGCCTGACCGTAGTCTGCAGATTCGCGGAAGATGAGGACAACCTCATCCAGGGAGCCCAACAGGGCGTGAGAAATAAAGCCATGAGGACGGCCGAACTGGCCTGGACGTAAGGCAGAGAGGACGAGCATAGACTTTTCGCCCAGCATAATCCAATTTCTTGGGTTCCTTGTCGGGAGGTTTGTCTACATCCCTGGCGTTCCTGGAACGCCGGAAAATGCTGTTGGTAACCAACCCCTCGGCCGAGGGGTGTTCCGAAAAACCGGACAGGGAACCGGTAGGGACCGCATACTTCCTGGCCATCCTGGCCGAAGGCGCAGGGCAGGAAGCAGGACGCTGCCAAAGTTCCAAGGCCGGACCCACTATGGCTTCGGCCACCAGAAAGGCCTCCGTAGGAGAATCCCCTCGGTCCAGAATCTCCGTGAGGGGATACCTGGCCCGTTTAGAAACGGGTTCGAGCTTCATCCCGTGGACTCCGAGATGAGTCAAGCAACCTAGAGAAGGACGGGGCTATCGCCCACTGACTGCCCTCCTGAGGACTCCAAGTCCAAGCGCTGGAGAAGAGGGAGAACCATCATCGACTCGAAGAGTCCTCAAAGAGCTGCCTCGGCCTGAGCCACCCTCCACCTGCCAAGGTTTATCGGGAGTGAGGGTGACAGACAGCCTATGGGGCAAACCCAAGGCGACCGAGAATTTTTGGTCGGAGCCCCAACTAATGGCTGTGGAGGCGGAGGTTCCACCAGGATCGGTGGGGCAGCTGGAATTGGAAAAAACCGCCTGGGAACAGGCCTCTGCTACAGCGAGGGTTGTTTCTGCCACTCCGTGACAGCCACTTTAATGGCCGGGAAGACGACTGGGTCGGCCTATTCCCCGGTCAAAAGGAGCTGTTGCCACATGAGTTCCTCGATCGACGCAACTTGGCGCCAAGCCTCCCTCGCCTGAGGAAGAGCGGTGGCGGCGGCGCTCAGCGGTGCGGTCAGACCGCCATGGTGGCGGGATCGGCTGGGACCGGCGAGGATGTCCGAGAGAGAGTCTCGACCAGGCCAGGAAGGCGAGGAGAAGTGTTGAAATCGGCACTCTCGCTCGGACGATCCCACGAAGGCTCCGGAACCGAGGCACAGACGAGCCGCGGGATCCTCAACTCCCCACCGGGGAACCGGGAAGAGGGATTCTGAGCTTCTCAGCCGACAACCCGCTCTAGAGGTCGAGAAAATCGCGTGTCGCCGGAGTCTCGGTCAACTGGCCTGACGGGGACACCGCAGCCAGTGGCCGCCGAGGCCACCGGCAGACTGTCGACAAGGGAGGGGGGATCTTTCCCGCTCCCAAGAGCGTCGACAGAGACACTTACTTTTGCTCTTTTTGGACCTGGAAAAAGGTCCCGAAGAAGTTGGACCCTCACCTTTCGTCGAGAGGGTCAGACAAAGCTCCTTAAAAGAAGCAGAGTACGTGGCACCAAGAGAGAGCGGAACAAATGCCGCAGGCGAGGTAGAAGCGGCCCGCGCCGCCTCCTCTTCGAGGGCGATCATCTGCTCAACTGATCCGCCGAGCCCGCTGCCGTGGACACCGCCAACCGGGCCTCTTTAGATTTCACCGTTGGAATTCTTTTCTCGGGGCGCCCCAGTTGTAATCGGGCAGCACGGTCTTCAAGGATGTAGGTCGAAAAAGAAGAGCACAAGTCGCAGGCCTGCGGGTCGTGCTCAAGGCCCAGGCAGTAGATGCACGTGGAGTGCGGATCCGTCCTAGACATCTTCTGCCCGCAAGGGCACCTCCGGAAACCGGGAGTCAATTTGTCCATCGCAGCCGCGAGGAGAAGACGACTGAAATCTTTTTAGCAAAAACTTTTTGATTTCGAACTTTCGAAGAATTAGGAACCAGTCTTAATCGCAGAGCGTTAAGGAGGGAACCTGAGCTTCCTAGCGGTAAGGAAGATCTGGCGTCATGGGGCGGAGCCGAGAGTTTTACCACCCGGGTGGGTGGGAGGAGCCAGCTTGAAGACCTTCCGGCAAGATTTAAAGCAGCAAGGAACCTGCCAATAAGTGTGGATGAACAGCATATCCATGTCCCTAGAACCTGTATTTCTAGGGACATGGATATGTTCATCCACACTGTCTGGCAGACTCCTAGCAGTTCTCTGGGAGGAGGGAGGCAAGGCGCACACCCCCTACTTAGGGAATAGAGACTGGAGAACCGAGGCCCCAAAACCAGCATCCCGGCGTGGCTCAAGGTCAATGTGGGAATGGGTGATGAAGGTGTGCGCTGACTTCCAGGTAGCAGCCCTGCAGATATCCTGGATAGGGACGTCCCTGGAAGCAGCCACCGATGCAGCAGTATGGCGGGTAGAATGAGCTCTTATCCCTCTGGGAGGCTCCATGCCCACCAACTTATAGCAGAGATCTATGCAGGATGTGACCCACCTGCTTATCGTCCGCTTGGCTGCAGGTCTGCCAGGTGCGGCTTCAGCGTAGGTGACAAACAGCTGGCGAACCTCTCCCCGAACTTCAGCCATGCGCTCCTTATAATAAGCGAGCTCCTTTCTAGGATCCAAAGTATGGAGCCTGTATTCGGCCTCCGAGGTGTGATTGGGGTGGAAACACCGCAGAGTCAACACCTGGTTAAGGTGAAACCCTGGCTCACCTCTGAAGAATTCTCGATTGGGGCGAGGGACAACCTGTCCCTGTGGAAGACCAGGTAAGGAGACTCGATGCAGAGCACCTGGAGTTCTCCCATCCTTCTGGCTGATGTGATAGCCACCAAGAAGGCGGTCTTCCACGACAGGTGAGAGTTCACACCTGTGCATTGGTTCGAATGGTTTGCCCATGAGCTTTGCCAGTACCAGCAGTAAATCCCACGGAGGTGGAGGTTCTCACACCAGAGGGGAAATGTGATCAAGGTCTTTGAAAAAGCGCCAGACCACCTTCTCCTGCGCCACCGACTGCTCCCTGGCCCGCGCCCGGTAAGCAGAGATGGCTGCCAGGTGCACCCTTAGGGTCGTCGACCTAAGCCCTTGACGAGAAAGGGACCATAAATAGTCCAAGATGCTTGCCAAAGAACAGGAGGAAGGGTCCAAGCCCTTGCTCTGACACCAAATGGAAAATCTCTTCCATTTGAAGGCATAGCATTTCCTGGTCGACTCCTTAAGGGATGCCTCAACTACATTGAGGACCTCGCCGGAAAGACCCGAGGCCTGGAACTCTAGCCGCTCAGGAACCAGGCCGTCAGGTGCAGGGATTGAAGGTCCGGATGGAACACCTTCCCCTGACTGACTGAGAGCAGGTCCAGGTGAGCTGGAAGCTGCCTCGGGAGCCTGGAGCTGAGGCTGAGGAGATCTGGGTACCGAACTGGCGGGGCCAGTCTGGGGCTATCAGAATCATCTGCACTTGTCCCTCCTTGCTTTGAGAAGCACCTGTGTATCAAGGGAAATGGGGAAGGCGAGAAGGCCCGGTCCACGGCCTCGAGAAAGCATCCCCTGCAGCGAGCCCTGCTGAGGGGGCGGGCATGGAACAGCTCAGCTCGCTCTCCCTGAGGCAAACAGGTCCACCTGAGGTGTGCCCAATGGGAGAACAGATCTGTACTACCTCCGGCAGAGAGACCACTTCGTGGGATGCAGCCTCATCCGCTCAGGGCATCAGCCAGGTGCTGGAGGTTCCTGCACATGAATGGCTAGGAGATCCGCCCAAGCTCAAGCGTCGAGTGACCAAATGCGGAGAGCTTCCTTTAGAAGCATGGAGCGTCCCGCTCTGGCAGTTTAGGTAGTACATGGTCGTGGTATTGTCTGTCTGGACTCGGACCACTTGACCCCGAGAAACGGAGCAAAGGCGGTGAGAGCTAGGTGACTGCCCGGAGCTCCAGCAGGTTGATGTGGCATCGACCGCGGGGCCAGAGGCCGCGGCGCCTGTGTTCCCCAGATGGGCACCCCAACCCATCAGAGAGGCATCGGTCGATAGAAGACCGTCGGCTCAGGGCGGACAAACGGATGCCCTCCTGCAGATGAACTGAACGGTCCACCACCCGAGAGCTGCTCCACATCCCCTGGGTCACCGCCACTAGCTGGTCCAATGGATCGCAGCGCCAGACCACTGGCTGGCCAGTCCCACTGAAGGGGCGATGTGCCACGCAATCCAACGGACCACGCTGGTACAGGCCGCCATGAGACCCAGGAGGCGAGGGAAGTCCCAGATAGCGATTGCCCAACCAGAAATGATTGGGCAAAGAGGTAAGAACTCGCCCTGTCCGCCGGAGCCGTGCTTTGGCTTGAAGAGAGTCGAGCCTGCCCGATGAACAGAATCACCTGCTTCGCTCGAGTTCCGACTTGGCCTCGATGATGAAGGCCGATTTGAGAGCAAACCTGAGGGCCAGATCTCTGGACTGCTCCACCTCCTGTCTGGAGGGGGCTGCTATCAGCCAATCGTCCAGGTAAGGGTACACCGGAACCTCCGGCGCCGAAGGAAAGCTGTCACCACTGCTACGCATTTGGTGAAGACCCTGGGAGCTGGAGATAAGCCGAAGGGCATGGCCCGGAACTCGAAAAGGGATCCCTCCGCTCAAAAGCGAAGGAATCTCCGATGTGACGGACGGATAGGGACGTGAAAGAACGCGTCCTGCAGGTCCAGAGAGCAGAACCACATGCCGTGTTCCAGGGATGGTATTATCTGAGCCAGAGTGACCATCCTGAAGGTTCGAGACCTTAGGAACTTGTTTAGGTCATGTAGGTCGAGAATGGGGCGCCAGCCCCCCGTCCGTTTCGGAACCAGGAAGTACCTGGACACAAACCCCGGGTCTGAGGGAGGGTCCGCCACCTCCCTGATCACCTCCTTTTGGAGGAGGAGAGCGATGTCGGCCCGGCGAGCCGACAGTGAGGCTGCGGACCCCGAGGCCCCCCGAGGTGCGACGGCTCTGAAGGGCGGGGCCTGCTCGAATTCCAGAGGCAGGCCTTTTCCCACCACCTCCAGCACCCACCTGTCTGTGGTAATAACGGACCAGGCGGAAAGGAATTGCCGGAGCCGTCCCCCCACAGGGGGAACCTGGGGTGAGGTGACTGGGTTGGAGGTGACACGCCTCAGCCCGTCACTGGGCAGGCTTGGAGGAGGAACCGGCCGAGGGACCTCCTGGGCCTTTACCTCCCTGCTTCCTGTTGGAGGAAGCCCCGGGCTTGGGTTTGGGATGCTAGGCTCGAGCCTGCTGGCCCTGACGCTGTTGGGCCGGACGTGGGCTGGCGCAGAAGGACGAAAGGGCTTAGGCTGTGGTTTGTCGGCCTTTGTCCTTCTGAGAAGGAGAGAGAGTCCAAGGTAGCATTGACTTCTCGATCCTCTGCAGGTGACCTTCCACCCCAGGGTCAAGAGGTTGGTCCCCAAAAAGGAACATCCGCCAACTTGTGCTGGGTATCCGAGCGAAGGTGGATATCTCGCCAAGCCCGATGACGATAGCCACTGCGCCGCCACAGACCTGGCACATGAGTCCTCAATGTCTAAAGCAGTCTGGAGCTGCTGTTTGGCCACTGCCCTGCCCTGGTCCCGCACCTGCCTGACTGTGGTCTGCAGATCCGCGGAAGATGAGGGACTCATCCAGGAGCCCAACAGGCATGAGAGAATGTGGCTACGAGGACGGCCGAGCTGGCCTGATGAAGGCCGAGGGAGGACGAGACTTTTTCGCTCGCATAGTCCAATTTCTGGACTCCTTGTCGGGAGGTTTGTCCATTATCCCTCATGCCCTGGCACGCCAGAAAACGCTGTCGGTAACTAACCTCTCGGCCGAGGGTGTTCAAAACCGGACAAGGAACCGTAGGGACTGGGATACTTCCTGGCCATTTTGGTCAAGGCGCAGGGCAGGAAGCAGGGCGCTGCCAGAACTCCGCTGGCCGGGCCCACTATGGCCTTGGCCACCGGGAAGGCCTCTGTAGGGAATCCCCTCGTCCAGAATCTCCGTGAGGGGATACCTGGCCTGCTTAGAACGGGTTCGAGCTTCATCCCGGTGGACTCCGAGATGAGCCGAAGCAATCCCAGGAAGGACGAAGGGCTATCGCTCCACCCGACTGTCCTCCTGAGGACTCCAAGTCCATTCGCTTGGAGAAAAGGGAGGAATTTTTCAACTCGGAAGAGTCCTCAAAGAGCTGTCTCGGCCTCGGCCACCCTCCACCTGCCGAGGTCATCGGGAGTGAGGGTGACAGACAAGCCTATGGGGCAGTCCCTGAGCCGACCGACTACTTTTTGGTCGGAGCCCCAACTAACGGCTGTGGAGGCAGAGGTCCCACCGAATCGGTGGGTAGCTGGTTTTGCCGTAACAACCGCCTGGGAACAGGCTCTCAGATAAATGAGGGGTTGTTTCGCCGCCTCTGACAGCCACTTAATGGTCGGGGAAGCACCCACGGCCGGGCTTATTCCCCCGGTCAGAAGGGAGCTGTTGCCACACGAAATTCTCATATCTTCTACTAACAATCCAGTCCGAAGCCTCCCCTGCCTGGAGGAGGAGGAAGAGGATCGCAGGGGCGCTGCGTAAGCCGAGATCCAGGACTGCCTATGACGGCGGATCGGCTGGACCGTGAAGAAGTCCGAGACCGAGAACTCGCTTCCGAGGACGGTGGGGCAGGTGTCGTGGGAACCCGCACCTCGGTTCGGAGGGTTCAACCGAAGGCTCCGGAACCGGAGGCACAGACGAGCCAACGAAGTCCTCAACTCCCACTGGGGGAACCGGGGAGAGGGGATTCTCGGCTTCTCCTGTCGATAACCAGTCCAACGGGTTGAGAAAAATCTCGACAAGGCCGATGGGAGTCTCGCCGCTGGCCTGACGGGGACACCGTGGAGACCAGTAATAAGCCGAGCAGTCGACCGAAGTCAACGGCCGACAACTCGGGGAGAGGGATCTTTCCTGCTCTCAAGGGCAGCACGGTCTTCGAGGACGTAGGCTGAAAAGGAGGAGCACAGGTCGCAGGCCTGCGGGTCGTGCTCCAGGCCTAGACAGTAAACGCACGTGGAGTGCGGATCCGTCAGAGACATCTTCTGCCCGCAAGGGCATCTCCGGAAACCGGGAGTCGATTTGTCCATCGCAGCCACGAGGAAGAGAAGACCGAAGTCTTTTTAGCAAAAAAACTTTTAATTTCGAAAATTCGAAGAATTAGGAACCAGTCTTATACGCAGAGCGGTAAGGAAGATCTGGCGTCATGGGGCGGAGCCGAGAGTTTTACCACCCGGGTGGGTGGGAGGAGCCAGCTTGAAGACCTTCCGGCAAGATTTAAAGCGGCAAGGATACCTGCCAGACAGTGTGGATGAACAACATATCCATGTCCCTAGAATAGATATTTTGGCCATGACGGAGGCCTGGTGGTTCAAGCACCATGACTGGGAAGTGGAGGGGGTCCAGGGGTACAGGTTATTCAGGATGGATAGGACAGGTGAGAAGGGGGGAGGAGTAGCGCTTTACATCAGGTAGGGAAGAGCAGGGAGAAGTGGAAAGCATACGGGTCACACTGGAGGGGAAGACTGGACCAGCATTAAGACTAGGGATGGTATACAAACTCCCTACGCAGAGCGAAGAAACGGACATGCAGATGCTGTGGGAGGTTCAAAGAATGGCTCTGAAGGGGGAGATTCTGCTGGTGGGAGACCTGAATCTCCTAGATAGAGACTGGGATATCCCATCGGCAAGGTCGGCTAGGAGTGGGGAGATCCTAGGGAGACATCAGGGTGCCTTCCTGTAGCAGCTGGTCAAGGAGCCCTCAAGGGAGGGAAACACTTGACGTGGTCCTAACCAATGGAGAGAGTGGGGGCGGGGGCGGGGGCCAGCCTGGGAGATCGTGACCACAGCACAGTGGGCTTCAAGGTCAGAGCAGGATTTAAGGCTAGTCAAACCACCACAAAGGTCCTAGACTTCAGGCGGAGGGAGATATTTTGAGAGGAAGTGAGGGGGTGGGAGGGGATGGAGGGGAGGGGCAGAGGATCTATGGAAAAAAACTGGGGGAGGAACTCCTTAAAACAGAGGGATGTATAAGAAGGGCGAGGAACAAAAGGAGGAGGAGGCTGCTGTGGTTCAATAGGGGAGAAGAAAAGGGCATTCAGGGAATATAAGAGGGGAAACTTACAAAGAGAAGCTGAGGGTGGCAGGGCAGAAGATTAGGAAGGCTAAAGCAGAAGCAGAAACAGAGGAGAGAATTGCTAGGCAGGCCAAATGGGGGGACAAGACGTTCTTTTGTTACATAAGGGAAAGGAGGAAGGTAAGGCAGGGGATAGTAAAGATTAAGGGGGCGGGGGATCGCAGGTGGAAGGGGATTTCGAGAAAGCTGAAGTGCTGAATGGATACTTCAGCTCGGTTTTCACGATAGAGGGGGAAGGAAGGGGACCAGCGCTGAGAGGGGTGGAGGTGGATCCTAGCCCAATCAGTGTGGAAGAGGTAAGAGAATTAGGTAAACTGAGGGTGGACAAGGCCATGGGCCCAGATGGCCTACACCCTAGGGTGCTCAGAGAAATAAGGGGGGGGTGCCGACGGATCCACTGAATGGATTTAACTTGTCCCTGGATATGGGGTAGGTACTGGAGGACTGGAAGAAGGCGGAGGTGGTGCCACTTCATAAAAGTGGCAGCACAGAGAAGGCGGGCAGTTATCCCCTGATCAGTCTCACATTGGTGGTAGGTAAAGTAATGGAGGCAATATTGAAACAAAGGGTGGTTAGCTATTTGGAAGAGGGGGGCTGCAAGACAATAGGCAGAATGGCTTCACTCTGGGATGGTCATGTCAGACGAGCCCATTCGAACTCTTCGATGAGATGAGGGGTGGTTGATCAGGGTGGGGCAATGGACATAGCCTTCCTGGACTTCGGAAGGCCCTCGACACGGTACCCCACAGAAGACTGGTTAATAAGTTGGTGAATCTAGGGGTGGGGCAGAAAATAAGATGAGTGGAGAGCTGGCTGACTGGTAGAAGTCAAAGATGGTGGTCAATGAGGTGTACTTTAGGGAGACTGGGGTGATGAGTGGGGTCCCCCAGGGGTCAGTGCTGGGGCCCGATCTGTTTAACATCCATATCAGTGACATAGCAGAGGGGCTCCAAGGGAAGGTCTGCCTTTTCGCGGATGACAAAACTCAGCAACAGTGTGGACACAATGAAGAATGATCTAAGGTTACTGGAAGAGTGGTCGGAAACATGGCAGCTGAGATTTAATGCCAGGACATGCACAGTGATGTACTTGTGGAGGAGTAATCCAAATATATACACATGGGGGAGGGGGGAGAGAAGAGAGAGAGAGAATGTCTACAACCAGGCAGGATAAGGATTTCTGTGTCAATCACTGATAATCTTAGGGTGGGGACCCAGTGCAGCAAGGCAGTGGGCAAAACTAACAGGGTGCTGGCATGCATAGGGAGAGGGATAACCAACAAATGAAGGGAGGTGCTGATGTCACTCTACAGTTCCATATTGAGGCCACACCTGGAGTATGGGGTACAGTTCTGGAGGCCCCATCTATGAAAAGACAGATGGTATGGAAAGGGTGCGGAGAAGGGCCACTAAAGTGGTGCATGGGCTAAGTGGGAAGACGTAAGGAGAGGATGAAGGAGCTGGATTTGTATCCTCTGGAGACATGAAGGGAGAGAGGGGTCATGCTAGAAACATTCAAGTATGTTAAGGGGTTCAATAAAGTGGGGGAAAGCTTATTTTCAGGGAAGTTAGATACAAGAACTAGGGAGCATGGACTGAAGGTGGAAGGTTTAGAGGAAATGTTAGGAAGTATTACTTCACAGAGAGGGTGGTTGAGCCCTGGAACAGACTGCCAGAGGAGGTGGTAAGGGTCAGTACAGTGGAGGGTTTCAAGAAGGCCTGGGACAAACAAAAAGGGTTGTCAAGGGGAGGAAGGGGGAAATCCTGCAGGGGGGTGACTAGTAAGGGGGGGATAGGCAGACTATGGGCCAGGAAGGTTCTTTTCTGCGATCACATGTCTACGAATCCAAGAATCCCACCAGCACTACTTACAGTGATGACAGCACTGTGTTTTAACTTCCTCCCTGGCTCCCTCTCTCACACTTTCTGATCAATGGCAGTCCCTTTTCAAGAGCAAATAAATGGACCAAGTAAACAATAATATAGCATGTTTTTTTTGGGGGGGGGGAGGGGGGAGTTTCTTCACAGTAATTTGTGCTGGAGAAACAAGTACACACCAGCTCTTCCATCTCAGAAATATTAAACTTTCTGGTTTTCAAAGACAGAATTAAGACTGGGTATCCATACCTGTTGTCCTCCGAAGCATGTGCAGGTACAGATGACACCAAGGTACTCCTTCTGCCACTTTTCACCAATACTGTACATCTTTCCCTCATCGTAGCAAGTCGCTTCATCTGCGGAGACACACCAGTGTATTTGTAAGTTGTTTGCGTAATTTTATGTACAGAATAGTTTCATACATTAATCAAAAATACTGACAAGCCCATGATGCCCATGCACCAGTTAAAAAAATCAGAATGGTATTTTCTTGTTCAGCCCTCTCTCCAAGACTTTCCTAAGGGTTCTACTCCCACCACAAAATCTGTAACTACAGAAATTACAAAAAGCAACACAGATTTTTGTCTGGTTTCTGAAAAGGAATGTGTGCAGTTTGCAAAGGGATTATTTTACAGTGGAATGGTATGGATCCAGTTAGGGGTTGTAGTCAAATTACAGAAAATCCACTGGTTCTCTTCACAATTCACTGCTGCCCCAGTCAATGGGAGCCATTTGTTCTCACCTTGAAACAGTGTAGCACAGTACCTGGAACAGAGTGGTGACTCTGGAGGCCCAGATTAGAATCCCACCACCATTACTTACTCCCAAGTCTGACCTCTAGCAAGTACGAACCTCCCGCTCTGACTCACCCTCTCTCTATACTTCCCTTAATCTAAACAAACTGGCTCAGTGTGACTTTCTCCGTTAATAGTTTTCAAATAAAATAAACTGGCTTTTTCCTTTATCCAAATCCAGCACCCAGAAAATCAAACCCTTTAACCACATGTCACATCACCAAGCCTCCCCACTTCAACCCCACTTCACAAATTCCTCTTACTGACCCTCCTCTCTCACTACATACATTATTGCAGCTGGCACCATTTTGGAAAATTTCAGTAACCACTGAATAGTCTACTGTATCTGAAAAGATATGCCGCACCACCCTTCACCTCTCAAGTTCATCCAGCCCAGGTCATTCACGTCCCTTATGCTATCCTTCCTCTTGGACAATACTCAGAACACTGGCCATTTCTCTCTATATCCACTGATATAGTAATATAGTAGCTTGAGGTCAAAAGGGACACTAGGTCCATCACATCTAACCTCCCCCCCCTTCACAAGCAGGGATGAAAAAGTCAAGTATTCTGTGCAAACGTAGTAATTCATATCAGTTCCCTACCCACTCTTCTATACAGGGTAGAGCAGATGGAGTGTGTGCTCAGAGGTGCAGGGCAAGGGTTCAGCAACAAAGGGCTAGCCAAGCCCTAAAAGTAAGAACAACCAAACAAGGAAGTAGCTACACATCTAGGTAAGAATCAGAGTGTCAGCACAAAATGGAAAGCCAGCAGTTGCTCAGAAGTTGAAATTTATTAGCGGTTAGCTGTTACAAATACAGCTCCAAACACTGACACCATGCTGAATTAACAGGTCCCTCTAGTGAACCGTACTGCACCAAAACCTATCTCCCACTCCTGGCTCATGGTAAGATCATCAAGATCTTGCAGGTGTTCCAGCGTGAATGTGGTTACAGTGCTGCCTCCAAAAGTACCCTAGCTAGACTGGACCTTGTTTAATTTTGCCACTCTGCTGTAGGTGTAACATCTTAGCCATCACTGCCCCTTGTACCTCAACCTTGTTCTCCCTCAAGTCATGGCATCTCACTCATTGCTCCTCCCATCTACTCACCCCTTCTATTTTTTCCCCCTCGTTCTCGCCATGCCTCCAATGCCTGCTCTTTCTTCATCTCTTACTGGAAGACCTCTATGGTCAGTTTGTGTTCATCTCCCAAACCTCTGAAACAGCCTCCCTCTCCCAATACATCTGTTCTCTAGCTCCTGCCTAAAGTCTCTTCTTCTCAATGCTAATTATGCCTGCTCCTGCTCACCCCTCTGTATCCTGCCCACCATTCCCCCTCCTTAACCCTCCCCTATTGGTTTTCTCTTCTCCCTTTCACTCTCTTGTTTGTAACTTTCCCACCTATCTCCATGTTTTGCTGCCAAATTTCCCTTTCACCTCTGACTGCCAGCACCATTTTTCCTATATATTTTTGTTGTGCATGGTTCCTAGCATGTCATGTCTGCCTGGACTTCATAACCACCTATGTACTGGGTATTATGGTTTTAATGATAATTACATGGGACAGTCGCTCTCTTCTCACAAGTTCCCAGTCTTCAGCATTGGAGGGCCTGCTTGCTTATTCTGTCTGAGGCAAGATGCCCCAGTGACTCCCAATGCCAGCACCCCTTGCCTCATATACAGACTGAGTTGCCCCACTTAAGACTGCCATGCTGGTGGTGTTCAAGCAGCTATGTTTTTGCTGCGGACTTCTAGTACGGTATAAAAGATTCAATGTGTGTCAGGGCTTCTGATGCATTTTAACTTGAGCAGGTCTTCACTTCTAACAAACAGAAGAAACTTTTATTTATTGTATTTTGTTGTGTTTGTAATTACTTTTGTAATTACTGGGACTTCCTTTTAACCATAGGTAAACCATGGCATAGTTCACCGTTATAAAGAAGTATTTATAACGGTGAACATGCGCCCAGTTTCCCTCGCACTGTGCAGGCGCCCCCGCCTCTGAAGCTCTTCCTCCTAGTCACTGCCCACCTTGTCTTTCCCCCTCTGGACCACTACTTGAACTCTGCGGTAAGTGCTGGCAGGCAGAAAGTAATTGAAATGAGGGAAATACCCTCAAAATGTTGGCTCCACACAAAACTGAATTAAAAAAATGTAAAAAGCGACAGACCGTAGAGCGCGTGCTCACACCTAAGCAGACCGTGGCAGCACAAGAATGTCTTTTAGTTTATATACTTGCTGTGGCAAAAATGGAAATCCCATCAACTATATAAAATAAAATATGGGTCTGGGTGTGTGTAAACTAATTTACATACCCTCGGGGCTAGATGCTATGCATAAACCCCTCGGGTGTATGTAAATTCGCGTTACACACCCAGACCCACACTTTATTCTCTATATAATAAAATACTTTTATAATAAAATGTGTGCAGTGATGCAAGTGAGTTTTCACCTTTGATTTTCATACTGCTAGTAAGAAGAATGCAATAGAATTCTGGTATTGCAATGTCTGAAATATTTTGCCATCTTTTTAAAAAGAAACAGATACTTCTTTCAGTAACAAACTTTGCCTGTTATATGTTTGCACTATTGTGGTCCATCTGTACGATTTTACAGTTAGTAAATTGCTTTCTTATTCCCCAGTAAATTCTGGTTAGAAAGAAAATATCACTAGCTAAATCAAAACAAATGATCCATGATTACATAAAATCACATATTTCTAATAAATCTATAATTCTTTAGTGGTAGAAACTTATTACTCTATAAAAATCTGAAAAAACAGATTTGCAATTTTCCAGTGAAACACACTGCTAGCCTTCCCTATAAAGATCTTCTGACTTCTCAATACAAGGATTCCATTGTATTCTTTTACCAGTAGTTGGCAAAATAAAAATAAACTGATAAAATGGTTAAGTAAAGAAAAACACACAAAATTACTGAGGTATCTAAAGGCTCCCAAAACACAGGTTACTCACCTGTAACAGGAGTTCTAGGAATGGTATATGTTGTTCATCCACACTGTCTCTCAGGTTCCTTGCCGCTTTAAAGCTTGCCGGAAGGTCTTCAAGCTGGCTCCTCCCACCCACCCGGGTGGTAAAACTCTCGGCTCCGCCCCATGACGCCAGATCTAGCCCGCTGGAAGCCAGGTTGTGCATCGAAGCCGGGGAGGCCAGGTGGGTCGTGTGGATGAACAACATGCATCATTCCTAGAACTCCTGTTACAGGTGAGTAACCTGTATTTCTAGGGACATGGATATGTTGTTCATCCACACTGTCTGGCAGACTCCTAGCAGTTCTCCGGGAGGAGGGAGGCAAGGCGCACACCCCCTACTTAGGAAATAGAGACTGGAGAACCAAGGCCCCAAAACCAGCATATCGGCGTGACTCAAGGTCAATGTGGTAGTGGGTGATGAAGGTGTGTGCTGACTTCCAGGTAGCAGCCCTGCAGATTTCCTGGATAGGGACATCCCTGGAAGCAGCCACTGATGCAGCGGTATGGCGGGTAGAATGAGCTCTTATCCCTATGGGAGGCTCCATGCCTGCCATCCTATAGTAGAGATCTATGCAGGAGGTGACCCACCTGCCTATCATCCACTTGGCTGCAGGTCTGCCAGGTGCGGTTTCAGCATAGGTGACAAACAGCTGGCGAACCTCTCCCCGAACTTTAGCCGTCCACTCCTTGTAGTAAGAGAGTGCTCTTCTAGGGTCCAAAGCATACCTCTCAACCTTTCTTTACCAAAATGTGTGACGAGATGTGTGACAAATTACCAAAATGTGGGACGTATCTTCAAACTTTGCACTGCAAGCTCAGAACACTATGGATATCAGTGCATTAATGTTCTTAAATGTTTGCTGATAACTGAACATAATAGAGTATTATGAATTTCTGCTTTAAAGTCTCAGTAGGAAATGTGGAATGTCACCTTCCCCATGTGGGACAAAATTTCCGAGCGGAAAATGAGTGACGTACCCCGTAATGTGCGACAGTTGAGAGGTATGGTCCAAAGTATGGAGCCTATATTCGGCCTCTGAGGTGTGATTGGGGTAGAACACTGGCAGAGTCAACACCAGGTTAAGGTGAAACTCCGACACCACCTTCGGAAGGAATTTCAGGTGGGGGCGCAGGACAACCTTGTCCCTGTGGAAGACCAGATAAGGAGACTATGGAAAGCGCCTGCAGCTCTCCCATCCTTCTGGCTGACGTCATAGCCACCAAGAAGGCAGTCTTCCCACGACAGATGAGATATGTCACACCTGTGCATCGGTTCGAATGGCTTGCCCATGAGCTTAGCCAATACCAGCAGTAGATCCCACGGAGGTGGAGGTTCTCGCACCGGAGGGGATATGTGGTCAAGGCCCTTGAAAAAGCACCCAACCACCTTCTCCTGCACCACCGACTGCTTCCCGGCCCACACCTGGTAAGCAGAGATGGCTGCCAGGTGCACCTTAAGGGTCGACTGAAGCCCTTGCTGAGAAAGGGACCACAGGTAGTCCAGAATGCATGCCAAGGAACAGGAGGAAGGGTCCAGGCCCTTGCCCTGACACCAAATGGAGAATCTCTTCCATTTGAAGGCGTAGCATTTTCTGGTCGACTCCTTAAGGGACACCTCAACGACGTTGAGGACCTCTTTGGAAAGACCCAAGGCCTGTAACTCCAGCCCCTCAGGAACCAGGCCGTCAGGTGCAGGGACTGAAGGTCCGGATGGAATACCTTCCCCTGACTGACTGAGATCTGGTCAGGATGGGCTAGAAGCCGCCTTGGGAGCCTGGAGCAGAGACTGAGGAGATCTGGATACCAGAACTGGTGGGGCCAGTCTGGGGCTACCAGAATCACCTGCGCCTTGTCCCTCCTCGCCTTGAGAAGCACCTTGTGGATCAAGGGAAATGGGGGAAAGGCCTCGAGAAGGCATCCCCAGCAGCAAGCCCTGCTGGGGCGGCATGAAACAGTCTCAGCTTCGCATTCTCCCTGGAGGCAAACCGGTCCACCTGAGGCATGTCACAGTGGGAGAACAGATCTTGTACTACCTCCGGCAGGAGAGACCACTCGTGGGACGCAGCCCCTATCTGGCTTAGGGCATCGGCCAGAGTGTTGGAGGCTCCTGCCACATGGATGGCAAGGAGATCCACCTCCAGGCTGCGCACGAGTGACCAAATTCGGAGAGCTTCCCTGTACAGAGGCATGGAGCGCCTCAAGCCTTGGCGGTTTAGGTAGTACATGGTCGTGGTATTGTCCATCTGGACCTGAACCACTTGACCCCGTAGAAACAGAGTGAAGGAGGTGAGGGCTAGATGAACCGCTCGAAGCCCCAGCAGGTTGATGTGGCACTGGAACTCCCAAGGGGACCAGAGGCCATGTGCTCTGCTCCCGCAGATGGGCACCCCAACCCATCAAAGAGGCATCGGTCGATGGACCGTCAGCTCGAGGCGGACAAACGGGATGCCCTGCTGCAGATGTGCTGGAACAGTCAACCACTGGAGAGCGTTCCAAATCCCTTGGGTCACTGTCACTAGCTGATCCAGCTGACTGAAGTGCTGTGAGCATTGGCTGGCCAGCCCCCATTGAAAGGGGGGGGGCATGTACCAATGGGCCCAATGGACCACGCTGGTGCAGGCCGCCATGAGGCCCAGGAGGCACAGGAAGTCCCGGGCAGGGCACAATTGCCCAACCGGAAATGACTGGGCAAAGGAGGAAGAACCTCGGCCCTGTCCACCGGGAGCCATGCTCTGGCTCGTAGAGAGTCTAGCTCTGCCCCAATGAATTGAATCACCTGCTTTGGCACGAGTTCCGACTTGGCCTCGTTGAGAAGACCAACCTGAGAGCAAACCTGGAGGGCCAGATCTCTGGACCGCTCCACCTCTGTTCCGGAGGGGGCTGCAATCAGCCAGTCATCCAGGTAGGGGTACACCTGGACCCTTTGGCGCCGGAGGAATGCTGTCACCACTGCCATGCATTTGGTGAAGACCCTGGGAGCTAGGGAAAGGCCAAAGGGCATGGCCCGGAACTTGTAGAGGGATCCCTCTGCCCATAAGCGGAGGAATCTCTGGTGGGACGGACTGACTGGATCGTGAAAGAATGCGTCCTGGAGGTCCAGGGAACAGAACCACATGCCTCGTTCCAAGGATGGGATTTATCTGGGCCAGAGTGACAATCCTGAAGGTCCGAGACCTTAGGAACCTGTTCACGTCATGCAGGTCGAGAACGGAGTGCCAGCCCCCCGTCCGTTTTAGGACCAGGAAGTACCTGGACACAAACCCGGTCTGAAGGAGGATCTGCCACCTTCCTGATCACCTCTTTTTAGGAGCAGGGCGATATTGGCTCATGAGCCAACAGAGAGGCTAGGACTCAGAGCGCCCCCGAGGGGCGACGGCTCGGAAGGGGTGGGGCCTGCTCGAACTCCAGGAGCAGGCCCTTTCCTACCACCTCCAACACCCAATGGTCCGTGCTGATAGCGGACCAGGCGGAAAGGAAGTGGCAGAGCTGTCCCCCCATGGGGGAGAACCAAGGGGGGAGAGACGAGGCTGGGGGTGACACCCCTCAACCAGTCACTGGGCAGACTTAGAAGAGGGACTGGCCGAGGGACCTCCTGGGCCTTTTCCTCCCTGCTTCCTATTAGAGGAAGCCGCAGGCTTGGCTTTGGGGTGCCAAGCGCGAGCCTGTTGGCCCTGGTGTTGGTGCTGTTGGGCCGGACGTGCTGCAGGCGCAGAAGAGCGAAAGGACTTATGTTGTTGTCAACGGCCCTTGTCCTTCTGGGCGGAGGTGACAGAGTCCAGAGTGGCATTGGACTTTTCGATCCGCTGGAGATGACCTTCCACTCCAGGGCCGAAGAGTTCGGTCCCCAGGAAGGGGACATCTGCCAGTTTATGCTGGGTATCCACCGTGAAGGTGGATATCCTCAGCCATGCTCTACAGCACATGGCCACTGCGGCTGCAACTGATCTGGCACAGGAGTCTCCAATGTCCAGAGCTGCCTGGAGCTGCTGTTTTGCCACTGCCCTTCCCTGGTCCCGAACCTGCCTAACCGCGGTCTGCAGGTCGGCCAGGAGATGAGGGATCACCTCATCCAGGGAGCCCATGAGGGCGTGGGAGAAGTGTGCCATCAGCACAGCTGACCTGGCTTGGCGGAGGCCAAGGGAGGACGCAGCGTACACCTTGCGCCCGGCATAGTCCAGCTTTTTGGACTCCTTGTCGGAGGGCTTATCCACATCCCTAGTGTTCCCAGAACACTGGAAAACACCATTGGTGACCAACCCCTCGGCGGTGGGGCGTTCTGAAAAACCGGACAAAGCCAGTAGGGACCGCATACTTCCTGGCCATCCTGGCCAAAGGCGCAGGACAGGAAGCAGGCCACTGCCAGAGCTCCAAGACTGGGCCAACAATGGCTTCAGCCACTGGAAAGACCTTCGTGGATGAATCCCCTCGGTCCAGTATCTTCGTTAGGGGATACTTGGCCTGCCTGGATATGGGCTCAAGCTGCATCCCGGTAGACTCCGAGATGAGCCGAAGCAGACCTATTAAGGACGATGGGCTCTCGTCCATTGACTGGCCCTCGGAGGACTCCAGGTCAATGGAGCTGGAGAACAGGGAGTCGTCGTCAGACTCAGGAGTCCGCAAAAAGCTGCCTGGGGCCTGAGCCACCCTCCACCTGCCGAGAACAGTCAGGAGTGAGGGTGACCGACAACCTGTGGGGCAGACCCTGACCCGACCGAGAGTCCTTGGTCGATGCCCCCGATTTCGGTTGTGGAGGCGGAGGTTCCACCACAATCGGTGGGGCAGGTGGTTTCGGCCGAACTGGCCCAGGCTTGGGCACCTTGACTACAGTGAGGGGCTGTTTCGGTCGCTCGGGTGACAGCCACTTGATGGCCGGGGAAGGTGACGGCGTCGGCTTGTTCCTGGACAGAAGTAACTGCTGGCACATTAGGTCCTCATAGCATCGACACAATTTGCGCCAAAGCCTCTCCTCTTCCGAGGAGGAAGACTAGGATGAGCAGCAGCGCCGCTTACTTCGGTGCCGAGACAGACCGTCGATGTCGACGGGATCGGCTGGACCGGGACGATGACAGAGAGATCCTTGGTGTTTCCGAGGACGAGTCTGGGAAGGGGCAGGGGACACCTGCTCTTCCCTCGGCTCTGAAGCCTTGACTGGGGACTCTTGACATCGGAGGTGCTGGCAGTCCTCGGTCTCCACCGGGGAGAAACCGGTGAAGAAGGGTTGTTTGCTTCACCAGTCAACAGCCCGTCCGACAGGTCGAGAAAAATCTCGACCGCGTCGACGGGTGTCTCGGCCGACTGACCTGACAGGGACACTGAAGCCAGCAGCCTTAGCCTCAACCTCGACCTGAGTAGAGTGTTGACTGTCCAGGGAAGAGGACCTCTTCCCACTCCCACGAACACCGACGGAGGGACTTACCTTTCAAGTTCTTTTTGGACCGAGAAGAATGTCCCGATGGCCCCTCTCCCTTCGTGGAAAGGGATTGGCAAAGCTCCTTGAAAGAAGCTGAATATGAGGTACCCAGAGAGAGCAGGATAAATGCCACGACCGAGGAAGAGGATGATGCGGCCTGTGCTGCCGCCGCATCCTCCACGGGCGATCTGCTCGAGTTACTCAGCCAAGCCAGCCACCGCGGTAAGTGCCCAATGGGCCTCCTTCAACTTCACCGGCAGGTAGCGCTTCTCGGGGTGCCCAAGCTGTAATGGGGCAGCGCGGTCTTCTAGGACGTTGGCCGAAAACGAATGGCATAACTCGCAGGCCTGCGGGTCATGGTCTCGGCTGAAGCAGTAGACACACGGAGTCCAGGACGGATCCGCACATTTTCTGCCCACATGGGCACCGCCGAAATCCGGAGTCGATTTATCCATCGCAGCCATGAGGGAGTAATTTGACCAAAGTCTTGACAATTTCAGAATAATTTTCGGGCGACCCAAAGAATTAGGATCCAGTCTACACGCACAGCGTTAAGGAGGGAACCTGAACTTCCAAACGGTAAGGAAGATCTGGCGTCATGGGGCGGAGCTGAGAGTTTTACCACCCAGGTGGGTGGGAGGAGCCAGCTTGAAGACCTTCCGGCAAGATTTAAAGCGGCAAGGAACCTGCCAGACAGTGTGGATGAACAACATATCCATGTCCCTAGAAATGGTTTCTCTTTCTCATGTCTCACCCTCTTACTATGTCATCGAACCTCACTAATAAAAAGGTTATGGATATGGGCATAGTGAGTATTAAATTGTCAGGGGATGGTGTCTACAAGTTTCAGTGCTGATGCATGCAGCAACCAATCTCACTGGGTCTGGCCTCATTTCATGACTGGTCTGGGACTCAAAACTGAATCCACAGCAACAACTGTTTTGTAAGAAGACACTTCGGGGGTGAGGGGGCACCTTTGTATTTCCTTAAACTAGGACATGATAAATGCCACTGATAAATAGTGTGAGGACAGGTAAGTAGGACAATTTCTTTTCCAGTCTACTACTCTCTTCTCTGCAGCTGCTCAGGGACAAGTTGTTTATTGAATTGGTTTTCAGCTGGACCCTGATCAGATCTGTCCCTGTGGTTGATCTTTTAAAACAGAAAAATCAGTTGTCATTGAAGGTAGGGAAAGGGGAAAGATCTTATAAAGTTTGAGTCAGTTATTCCAGTCTTGCTGGCTTGTTTCACTGTACAGCATTCTTGGCAGCCACCTCTTAAAATCTCTCAAGCTAAGCATTTCTGAAGCTGAATTTATTTACTTATTAGCTTTTGTTAACCAGGTAAGCACACTAGACAAAAAATTGTCTATTTTCAGGTACGACCTGGGAGAGTACAAGAAAGGACAAGTCCATACTAAGAACAGTAAGATACATTTGAGCATTGCACAAGATAAAGTAGAAACAGGTGACATAACATTACATAAGCAGGCAAGAATTAACACAGTTGAGTAGGAAAGACCAAACATAGGATCAAGTAAGGATAAGTACAGTGCAACCAACAAAACATCCACCCAGTAGCAAGGGGTGAATACATAACAGGACCAAACAGTGCATCAGACATACCTCCACCTACAGCAGAGAGTAGGTACAGTATTATACGAAGCAGTGCCTTAAACAAGATCCATCCTCAGGACCCAAGTAGGGGCCGCCAGCAGTGCAGGGACATAATAGTCCAGTACAGGGACAAAAGTCAAAAAATTAAGGTGGCTTAGGACAACCACATACAGAAGAGAGCTTCAGGCAAGTCCAGAGAGAACTCCGAAGGCATGACTGACAGGGTGAGGAAAGGACCTGTGGGGGAAAAGGAGTTCCAAACTCTGGGAGCACATGCAGCAAAATCCCTATCCCCCATCTGCGTACGATTGGTGGGAACTCTGAGAACAGCAGAACCCAAAGACCAGAAGGAGTAAGAGGAGGCAGCAGGTATGAGGAGCTTAGCCAGTCCTTGGGGGGTGCCAGTTCTGAGCACCTTATCTGTGAAGCTACCCAGGACACAGCTCCTATAACTGGGAGGGGAGAGCCAGTCGAGCTTACTATACAGGTCACGATGGAGGGTGAGCGGGGGGCAGCAAGTGCAAAACGACAGATGTTATAGGCTACATTCCACCTGGCAAGGTGAACTTCAGAAGTATGCACACACAGGATGAGCCCATAACCGAGAGTAGGAAGACGTACACCTCTGGCCAGTGCCCGATGGGCAGCAGATGTAAGGTTGTTCTTCACTCTGTAGGCTAGGCCCAGCTTGCAGCTGACAGCCCTGTATACATTTAGGATATGATGGCCAAAGTCAAGCTGGGGGTCAAGTGTCACCCCTAGGTATTTGATGGTATCAGTTATGACAGGCGAGCCTTCAAGTCCAGTGATGCAGAGAGGGCAGGGGAGGCCTTAATCTTGGCTGGGGACCCAAAGAGTATGGCCTGGGTCTTTTTTAGATTAAGGACAAGTTTGTTTGCCATAATCCAGGACTGGATATTCCTGAAGTCAGCGTTCAGCTGTTCGTTGATGATCTCTATGTCACGGGAATGGGCAAGGATAACCAGGTCATCTGCATAGAGAATAGAGCTACAGTGGGAGGAAATGGAAGGGAGGTTGTTAAAGATGGAAAAGGAGAGGTCCCAGGACTGACCCCTGAGGGACGCCAGAGGTCACGGGAGTGGTGTCAGAGGACCTTGCTGAACTTAGTTAATTGGTTTCTACCCTGGATGTAGCTGGAAAACCAACTTAGGACAGAGGGAGACAGACCAAAGGACCAGAGCCGAGAGATAAGTAAGGCATGATCGACTAGGTCGAGGGCCTTAGATAGGTCAATAAAGATGGCACCAGAGAGCTGGCCCTGGTTCATTGCTGCCCTAATCCCAGAGGAGACAGTAACGAGTGCTAAGGATGTACTGTGCCCTTTCCAGAAGCCATGATGTGCAGGAGACAGTAGCTCATGGGCCTAGACATACTCCGTAAGTTGCTCAGCAACAACTTTCTCAAGGAGTTTGCTGATAGCGGACAGGATGGCTATGGGACAATAATTAATCAAGGATCTTAGGGTTGCCTTGTTTAAGGACAGGGACCATCCTTACCACCTTCCAGAGGTCAGGGACAACACCAAGGGCAAGAGACACACTGAAAATATTAGCCACAGGGTAGGCAACAAATGAGGCATCAAGTTGGAGGAGCCTAGGTTCTAGGCCATCATGGCCAGCACTAGCATAGGGGGAGAGACCAGAGAGAAGTGTCTGCTTCTTTTGTGCTCTCACTGCCCTAAAGCAGAACAACAGCCAGGAAGTTGGAGGCGACTGAGGGGCAGGAGGCAAGACTCAACCATCACTCCCTCCAGTGGAGAACAGGGAGTTGAACACAGACAGGTCAGTGAAGTGGGAGTTGAATGTATTAGCAATGGTTAGGGGCTTATTACAATTTGATGAGTCAATAAGCATATCAAAGACCCCACAGTTGGAGGAACCGCTTACAATGTTTTTGATATTACACAGAAACATAGAATTTGAAGGCAGACAAGGACCGCTTGGCCCACCTAGTCTGCCCATTTTCCTACCTAACAGATAAGCTGCAGATCCTAGTTAACCAGCTTACTTCCTCCTACACCCCAGTAGGACTGCCTTATGTCTGTCGCATGCATTCTTGAATTCTCCCACTGTTCTTGACTCCATGACCTCCTCAGGGAGGCTGTTCCATGCATCCACAACCTTCTCCGTGAAAAAACACTTCCTCACATTACCTCTGAGCCGTCCCCCCCCATCTTCAAATTGTGTCCCCTTGTTCTTCCACATCTCTTTCTGAAAGATGCTACTCTCTTGAATTTTGTTGATTCCCTTGAGGTACTGAAAGTTTCTATCATGTCCCCTCTTTCCCTTCTTTCCTCAAGGATATACATATTAAGCTTCTTTAGTCTTTCTTTGTATGTCTTCTGGTGCAGACCCTGCACCATTTTGGTTGCCCTCCTCTGGACAGCCTCCACTCTATGTCTTGGCGGAGATGGGGTCTCCAGAACTGCACACAGTACTCCAGGTGGGGTCTCACCAACTGTCTGTACAGAGGAATAATAACTTCCTGTTTTCTACTATCGACACCTCTTCCTATGCATCCCAGTAATCCCCCAACCTTCCTTACTGCCTTCTCGCATTGCTTGCCCACCTTTAGGCCATCTGATATAATTACTCCCAGGTCCCTTTCCATTTTTACTGTTGTCAGTATCTCACCCCCCATTGTGTACTCTTCCCCTGGGTTTTTGTTTCCCAGGTGTATTACCTTGCACTTCTTTGCACTGAATCTAAGCTGCCATACATTTGACCATCCCTCCAACCTTGCCAAGTCCCTTCTCATCCCTTCCACTGCATCTTGTGCATCAACCCTGTTGCAGACCTTTGTGTCGTCTGCAAAGAGACATGCTTTTCCTTCCAGTTCCCCTGCAATGTCACTTAAAGACATTATAAAGTACCGGTCCCAGTACTGAACCCTGCGGTACCCCGCTAGTAACCTTCCTTTCTTCACTCTGGACTCCATTTACAACTACACTTTGAGTCCTGTTGTCTGGCCAATTTTTTATCCAGGCGACCATCTTGGGACCCACTCCAAGGCTGGCTAACTTGTGTATTAATCTTTGGTGTGGGACTGTAGCAAATGCCCTGCTAAAATCTAGGTAGGCCATGTCCACAGCCCCTCCCTGGTCTACTACTTTGGTCACTCAGACAAAGAAATGTATTAGATTCGTCTGACACGACCTTCCCATCGTGAATCCATGCTGCCTTGGGTGCTGTGCCCCACTGGCCTCTAGGTACTCAACAATTCTTTCCTTCAGAAGTAATTCCACCATTTTCCCTACCACTGAGGTCAAACTAACTGGTCTGTAGTGTCCTGCCTCTGTCCTGCTCCCACTTTTGTGAAGAGGACTCGCATCCGCCCTCCTCCAGTCCTCCGGTACCACCCCATCTTCCCATGATTTGTTAAAGAGAGTAGTCAGCGGTGTCACTAGTTCTACCCTTAGTTCTTTTAGAATTCTTGGGTGAATCCCATCAGGCCCCACTGCTTTGTCCACCTTCAATTTTTAGTTCTTTCAGAACCCTTTCTTCTGTAAATGGACTGGTATCGACCCCCGTCTTCAGAGCGTTTCTCTTGTTTGGTTTAGGTACCTCCCCCTCCTCTTCCTTTGTGAATACTGAGCAGAAATATTTGTTCAGTATCCCCGCTTTCACTGTCACCCTCTACCCACATTCCCTCCCCTTTATTAATCCTCAGTATCCCTCCTTTGGCCTTTCTTAGCTCCTAATGTACCTATAAAAGGTCTTGTCCCCTTCTTAACAGAGTTGGCTATCCTTTCCTCAGTTTGGGCCTTTGCTATTCTGACTGCCTCCCCTGCCTCTTTCTGCTTTAACTGAAAGTTCTCTGTCCTGCTCCTTCTGTTTCCCCTTATATTTCCTGAATGCTATCCTTTTCTCCTCAACCTTCCCTGCCACCTCTTTTGAGAACCATAGCAGTTTTTTCCTTCATTGTGTTTTGTTGATTTGCTTTACGCAAAGGCTTGTTGCCTCTAATGGCTGTTTTGATTACTCCCCACTGTTTCTCCACCCCTCCTTCTTGCCTGTTTGCTAGTGCTTTTCTGAGGCACTCATTTTCCCCAAAGTCCAATACTCTTGCTTTTGTATGGCTTGACTGTATGGCTGTGTTTACTGTGAACCACACTGTTTGGTGGTCGCTTGTTCCCAGATGGCTACCCACTTCTAAATCTGAGATTCTTTCTCAGTCCCCATTTGAGAGCACCAGGTCTAAGATTGCTCCCTCTCGAGTGGGTTCCAATACTAGCTGTCTGAAGCATGCCCCTTGTAGGGCATAAAGAATGACCCTGCTCTTAGATGTACCTGCAGCAAAGGGGCTCCAGTTATCTGGCATATTCAGGTCCCCCATCAACAATATCTCCCCTTTTCCTTCCTCCAGAAGTTCCTGGGATCCTTAGCTGAGTTAAGCAGGGCGGTTTTGCAGTGATCGCTCTTGGCGGTCCCGATTGCTCTCTTACATTCATTCTTACGCCTCCTATACTGTTGAAATAAGGCCTGGACCATCGTGGCCTTAATGTTGGCCCAGCATCTCAACATTTGTCCCTAGTTTGCATAAGGGCGAGAAGGCTCCCATGAAGCCACTTAGTAGCAGATTCCCTTACCCACCTCCTAATAAGGGGTGCGTGCTTATCCTGCAGTGCCGAAAAGGTGCTGAGGAAATAACCAACCGCAGTGGGACAGTCAGGAGCACTCTGCACCGCAGACCAGGCCGTGAGCCTCAGGTCCTCATGGAAGGAACCCAGGTCAAACTTTGAAAAATCCCCAACTTGGATAACTTTGTGGGGAATTTTCTGGGAGGACACCCTCCATACACGATCAGAGATGGAATAAGGGAGGGTACCAGAGGATGTAATCCTCTCAGGCCTATTAGAACCCAGTCAGGAAGAGAACTATTTCCACCAGTGGTAGATCACTTGATGGGCTCTTGAATGAGTTGTGACAGGGAGAGGCCAGCGAGCAGGGGTTCATATATCTTTGCATTTCCTCCAAGCCAATTTAAGTTAAGGTCACCCATGATAAGTATTTCATTATCCCCAGACTTAGCACCCACAGCATCAAGGAGGGAGGATAACCCCAGCACTCCACCCTTAGAGGGATTGTATGTGCAAATGATCTGCAGCTTTTGGGCATTACCAAGTAAGAAAACAGTATGAAGCAGCTCACAAGGAGACAACGGGGGCGGTTGGTGAGACAATGGTTAGATTTGGGTGGCACATAAAGTAGATCAAGATACCACCACCCCGCTTCCTCCCAGGCTGCCACCCCGCTTCCTCCCAGGCCGGTCAAGGCTTATAAGATCAAAGCCAGGAAGCATACAGGTAGAGTCACGGGTAGAAGGTTTTAGCCATGTTTCGGAGATGCAGAGGATTAATTTATTTATTCATTACAAATTGGGTTTACAACCTTTGAGTCAGACTCATTTACAAAGGCACCTCATCGTTGGGGGAGAGACAAATCAAGACAGTTATTACAGTGCAGATTAAAACAGAGGATAAAATTACAGGTGCAGTAAAAGGAACATTTAACATAGATACACTTAGGTTACATAATGTAGTAGTTTGTATGTTACTTAGGTTACATAATGTTACAAAATTGTGAGTTACACTCATGAATATAGTAGGTCCTCAGAGAAGACAGCGGGTTACATCCCTGTTTCGACCTAGTAGGGAAGGAGTGGGTCTGGGGAGGGAGAGGCTGTCCAGTGGATGTTGTCGAGCTAGAGGGCAAGGCAGGCGGATACCACAGGTTACAACACGGGGTTAGTTGCACCTACAACGGCGGGTATCAAGATATGGTTCTGAAGGGCTGTTTTGAAGGAGCCAATTTTTGGCAAGTTGGAGATGCAGCTAGGGAGGGAGTTGAACCTGGTGGGGGCTCTGTAGAGGAAGGATCTCTGAGCAAGAGAGGTCTTGGTACTGGGCACCTTGAAAGTGGCCTTAACAGAGCTACGGGTGGTGACAGACGATGACTGCTGTAGGGACGTGGAGACCCCTGGAAGGGGGGGGGGGGAAGAGAGAGAATCCTAGCAATGATTTCTTAGCATGAAGGCAGGTGTGGTAGAGCAATCGCTCCTCAAAGTTGAGCAGATTGGTGGTAGTATAGAGACGGCACGTGTGAGTTTGGCTGGGGGCACCAGAGGATGTCAGGCTTGTAGTGAGAAACCCAGGTTGCAACCTCAGATTGGGCAGGAGGCTGCGGATGTTGAGATGAATTATTTTTAGCCCTTTACCTGACAACCAGCCGGCTGGAAGGGAGGAGGCTTGATAAAGTGGGCCAGGGTTAGGCTCACTGTCCCCAGCCATGATGCATCGTGTCTTCACAATTATCTAAGCATACTTGCCATGTTCCAAGATCATACTGGCTTACTGGCCGAGTGCCTTAAGTTCATCTTAACTAGTCAGTTTAACTATGCCCTTTTTCTGTATATTCCGTAAGACCCAAATTCTGTTCATTTCCATAGGATTTTAGGCCAGACACTTTTCTGGAACAGTAAAAAACTGCCCCTGTGTTTTGAAACTCTGACCCAATTGTCAAAATGTCAATTCAACCCATTTTATATTTTCAGCATACATTTAAGGTGAGCGTTTAGTTCTTCTGTGTCTCTCCCCCCCCTCCCCCATGGAATGGGATCCAGGTACTTACGGGGTTCACACTTGAATTCTCCCTTCCCATTTCCAAGGCAGGTACAGGTCATCATATAACCAGTTTCTCCACGGCGATCCCACTTCTCGCCAATCTTGTAATTCACACCATTATCATGGCACCACTCTGCATCAGGGGGAGGCAGGTTAGAGAAAAATACATTTTGGTTAGGTCACAATATCCCATGTAAAAATAACAGGTGAGGATCAGTCCATCTAGTGCCTTTCTGGGTTCCAAGTTGCCCCACAGTATACAAGCAACATACAGAACAGTAAGTGACAAAACAGTTGTATTATATGTGCTGTACTCTAAATGTAGTAGAAATCTTGGTTTGCCCCACTAAAAAAAAACAATTATTCTTGAATATTATGTAAATGGTAACATGCTGCAGAGAGTACAGTTCTGCTATATTATACCAAAAAAGGTTACTTTCAGCCAATCAGAATGCAAAGCTGCTGTCTGGCAATTCCGCTATAAAGCTACAGTATACCTAGTCACTCAGTGGGACTGTATGTGGATTATAGTCAAACATACTACTATTCACATCAACATTCTGTCAAACTGCACAGTAAAAGTGACATTAGAAAGACTAGTCGCACATGTGCAGTCATCTGGGCATGCACAAAGTCTTCAGAAAGCCTACTGGCTAGAGCTTCAGCTGCTCCCCTTGCCCCCACATGCCTCAGAACCTAAAACTGAATTGAAGGAAACTGGTGGTCTTGGCCAACAGATAAAAGCGAGCTAGTACTCAGGTGGAGAGGTTGGGTAGGTTAGTGTGACTGCAGAAATAAATACCAGCAGCTAAAACAGTTATGAAAGAACTTACCACTTGGAAACTATTTGGTTTTTGTTTACCGGGTACGTACACTAGACAACAATGTTGCCTATATTCAGGCACGACCCGGGAGAGTACAGACAGAGGAGTCGGGGGCCACCCACAATGACATGCAGAGTTATCCCCTATATAACGTAGCTGGCCCAAACACTCCTCAGTTCTCTGTCAGAGAAGCCTCAGAGGACCTTACTTGAGGAACCAGGAGACTGAACCAGTGCTAGACAAACAAGGAGAGGCATGGGACTGGGAATGGAATGCATGGAATAAGACCACAGCCACAGTATCTGGATTCTCTCCCTCATTAGAAAAAGGCAGGGGGCGGTGAGAGAGAAAGGAGGAAGGGTACACTACGGCCCAATGGAGGAGATCCTCGCCAAGATCTACTGTTATGGCAAGTTCTTGCATAACTGTTCCATTTTTGAGGAGCTCTCCACTGGGCCACACCTCTGGAACAATTTCCAAGCAGTACAAAGCACTCTGGGAGGGTGGCATGGTCAGATATATGATCAAGACAAAAGGCCATGCAGTACAGCAAAGCCAAAGCTCTTGTATGCGGACGACCTAGTACTTTACTCTGCCTCCAAGTCCATAACCAACCTAAACCAACAATTATCTCCTGCCTTTCAGTGCCTCCAATCCTGGTTCTCCTCCAACTACCTAATCACAAACCTTTCTAAGACCCAGGCAATGCTATTTGGATCCTCTAGACGTATTCCAACCGTTGCCCCTCAGTTTCTGGTGCATGGCTGCGATGGGTCTCCTGTCTAACACTTTATCTTTCAAATACCCTGGGGTAACGCTTGAACCGGCTCTAGATTTTGCTGCACACGTCAGAGGTCTGTTGCTCTGTTAACGCTAAGATAGGTGCTGCATACAGAGTGCGCCACTCGAACTCCTGCCGCTAGGACTGCTGTGGCTAGAGGTGTGTTACTTCTGCAATGGCTTTATGCTCTCCCAGTCCTCTCTCATGCCAATGCCGTAGTTCTCCATAAATGGGACATTGTATACATCATCATCTGTAGATTCGCCTTATCTGCCCCACGTCTGACCCACCACTGCCGACTTTACTTTGCCTTAAACTGGCTGCCTCCTACTACCCCAAGATCTTATGCACTTGGTTGTTTTATTGACTCTGACACCTTACCCTGCTGCTCTGGGTGCCATGCTTACCCCTGTCCCACTCTCGTGCCCTCAGGTCCTCTGCATTTCCTTTGCTTGCTGTTCAGCCCTGCTCAACTAAAATGGGTGAGCAGGCCTTCTCTTATTTTACCCCTCGGTTCTGGAACTCTATCCCCCTCTTGTGAAGAACTCCTCATCTCACCTAGCTTTTAAACGTGCTTTTCACCCCACCTTAGTGTCCCTGGCTACTGTGACTGCACTTAAGGTTCTGTGGGGCCTTCCGTTTGCCTCCATCTGCTCCCTTGCCCATTTTTGTTTTACTACAGAGTACGTGTGCCTGCTTGTCTCATGTTAATATGATGTGGTACTACTGACTTGTGTATTGAATTAAGTCCTACAACAATGGTTTTAACTGCTCTAACCTGTAGTATTACTTGCTGTTAAATCATATGCTTTTTTTTAAGCAGTTTGATTAGTTAGCTCCGACAGTCATCCAAGCTTTTGTACCTCAATGTTGTTATTGTCATCTTACTGGCGTGCTCAGAGTAATAAACAGGAAGGTGGATCATTTGATGCTAAGTAAATTCCAAAACTAGCTTTAGTAAAAACTTAGGACTGGTACATAAAGAGATGGTCTTTCTGACAAATGAAAAAAGGAGGTTCATTCATTAATGCCTGAAGGTTAGAAATACTTGAGCAGAGGTCATGGAAACTACAAATAACGCTTCCAGGCTCAAAAGGAGCCAAGGTTACTTTTTCAAAGTATTATGAAATTCAAGTCCCATTTTGGGGTGGATTACAGGATGGGACGTTTCAAATGAAGGTCTGTCACAAAAGTATGGGACACTTCTAGTTCTGCAATTTATGGCCATCAATAGGGGATATGAAATGCTGAAATGGCAGCTTAATGCACCTCAACTCTTGAGTGCAGAGCTTGTTCGAACGTATGTGGATTCTGCAGACCCGAATCACATGAAAGCAAGTGTTCCAGAACCGAATTTACAGACACATAAAAAGGGCCCATGTTCTGAGAAGCAGACCACAAAGTAAAACGCTTTCATTTCAAGGAATAAGTATGTCTAGAAGAATGATTTCTAGCTGCTATCAGCTACCTTATATGACACCCCAAACTGAGCAATGGCTACATTTTCAGGAACCATGCATGCAGGGACTTCAGGTCCAGATGGACCAGAGACCCCTGGTCCTGTAACAGACCCAGACGTTGGCAGAGGAACAGGATGCTCTACTGCCAGATGTTAAAGGAGGGGAAACCACATCTGGTAATGCCACAGAGGAGCCATAAGAATGAGAATGGCACTCTCCACTCTTAGGCTGAGCAGAACTTTCTGTATTAGACGAATGGTGGGAAAACGCATACTGGAATTTCCCTTTCCAAGAGAGGAACAATGTGTCACACCAAAAAAAACTCCAGGGTCTGGAGAAAGAGAACAGAAATGCAGCAGTTTTGCATTGTGTGGGGACACCAAAAGGACCACCTTTGGTCAACCCCATCTTGCGAAGAAGTAGTTTACCATGCAAGTCAGCAGTTCCCATTTGTGAACCACTGACTGAGAGCTGCTTAACCTGTCTGCCAAGATGCTTTGGAGACCTAGGAGAAACAGCAGAAGGTTGTAAGACATCACCCAGTACCACACTCATTGCTTCCCTGCAGAGGGGATAGGAATGAGTGTCCCTTGTTCATTTATGTAGTGCATAACACTGACGTCTGTCTGGAATAACAGAGGACCGGGGCACAGATGATTCCTGAAGTACCTGAAAGCTGTAGAAATAACTAATTTCCAAGACATTTATATGCAGTTCAATCTCCACTCTGTTTCAGGACCCTTGTGCCTGGAAAGAGCAGAGACGAGCACCCCAAGCGGAACCTGAGGCACCTGTTCTGAGTATCTGTACAACAGCTGGCACAAGGAATGGAACACTGTTGAGTAAGTTGCTGTGGTCCACCCACCATAGTAGTGCTCGACAAAGTGGGAATGTGAAGAGAGCTATTTGTTCCAACTCAGTCATTTGATCTCACTGTACCAAGTGTCCATTGTGGGATTTCCAAATGGCACTGTTACTATGGCAGCAGCCATGAGGTACAGGAGACGCAACATTGTCCTGGCAGGTATGTAGTGGCTCCTGTGTGTGAAGTGTGCCTGTGCAATAAGGGTGTCTATCTTGTCCTGCGGTAGGAAAGCACATCCCTTGTTTGTATCCAGCACCAACCTAATGTACCGCAGGCATTGGCATGGGGTCCGCACAGACTTTTGCACATTCACGGTTATCTGTAATGCCTCAAACAATTGCATAGTTCAGGAAAGGGTACGAAGACGTAAAGTCCTTCCCTACAAAGGGATGCTGCAGCCACTGCTAAGCATTCGATAAATACCAATGGTGCCAAAGATATGCCAAAGGACAACACTTGGAACAGATAGTGCATGCCCTCTAGTATGAAGTGGAAGTATTGTCTGTGGCACTATTTGATCTTGATATGAAGGTATGCATACTTCATGTCCAGAGAACACAGCCAGTCCCCTTTTTTGCAAGAGGGAATCAGGGCTTCCAAAGACCCTTAATTTTAATTTTTGAAAAAGACTTTCAGGAGTTGAAAAGTTAGATCAGTTTGTGTGATTTCCCTGACCCAGGAGGGTCAGTTTGGCTGTATCTGGCACAATAAATGAAGCTTCAAAGTCTTAAAATTAACATTTGATGGACTCTTAGTTTTCTACAAATATGCCCTGGGTAAGTGCTGTGACTGGTGTTTGTCTGTAGTCCACTATTTAAAACTTCTTGTATATAACAGAGATTGAGGTCTAACACAGGACACAGATCTTTTGCCCACTTTGGAACTAGGACGTATCTGAAATAGAACCTTTTGTTCCAATCTTATGGGGGAAGAGGTTTGACAGTATGTTTTTGACACAGGGTCTCTACTTTCTCTTTCAGAAGGGAGAAGTGTCCTGGAAGATAAGAGGAATAGGATGGAGAATGATTTTTTTTGGGGGGGGGGGGGCTGTAGCAATTTCAGAGTATGCCCCTTTATCATTTCCAGCACCCACTCATCTGTAGTAATCTCCCTCCACTACTTTAGATACAGGGAGATTGTTTCCTTCCCCTCACAACTGAAAGCAATAGCTGGGTGGGGGAGACTTAAAGTCAGGCAGAACCGGGGTGTCAGCAGGGCCACCAGAACAGATTCCTTTGGGTGCTTTTGCATGAGCACGGGGTCTGGAGGGACCAGCCTGTTGCACATCAGTCGCAAATCCAGCTACTGTGAGTCAGCCATAACACCTAATGCAGATACAAGAGGCTACAACCCTGACAGGCATCAGACATCTTATGCACAGCAGGTGTTTGCCAACTTCAGAAGCAGCTGACATGGTTTTAAGCAAGACAGTCTTGGCAGGATCATCTGGTAAAGCCTGTGCTACATCAAGTGCAGCCTTCCAGAGGCGATTCTGATATTTTGTCATTAGCAACCTGCAGGCCTAAGGATGCAGAGGTATAACTACACTTGTTCATTCATCCAATTCCTAGATTCTTTATCTGAAGGCAAAGTACTCATGGTTCTAGGGGCCCTGCAGCGATCATGAGCAGCCGTAATGACTGTAGAGTCCATTTCAGGCTGTACAGAATAAGGCTTAATAGACAGAAGAGGGTACTATTTTATCAGCTTTCCTTGGGACTGTAGGCAGGGTATTGGGCCTATACTAAGCAACATATGAGGCATCCTGTAGAATCCCACCACCTGATTAGTCATCCCCTAGGTGAGACTGTAGGCCGGTCTCATCCGAATCCGAGGAATCCAGATACAACGGTCGACCACCCAGGTCATCTTTGACCCGCCGAGGGGGGGGGGTGTCAGGGGTAACTGTGAACGAAAGACGCCGGGGAAGCCAGATGTCTGGTCTACCTTCCTTAGAAGGAGCCCCTCCCACAGGCTGCTTGGGCAGTGGTTCCACTACGATCGGTGGAGAGACTGGTTTGGGCTGAACCGGAGGTTTCGACGGCTCCACCGTGGGGGAAACTACTTAATCAGTCTCAAGGAGTCTGCTTCAGCTCATGAGGTGTGCTGCCAATGGCCGGGGTAGAAGCCAGGGTCAGCTTGTGCTCGGGTCAAAATCAGCTATTGCCACACGAGGTCCTTGTAGCGCCGGAGTTTCCGTCGGAACCTCTCCTCATCCAAGAAGGACAAGGATGATTGATAATCACCTCTGTTTTTTTTGAGTGCTTGTGACTCTTCCTCGGCCTGTCAGTCGAGGGGGGCCTGGACCTCAATCGAGATCAGCCAGGGCGATTCGGTTGCTCGGGAGGCACCGGCAGGATCAGTGATTTCCCAGGGTCGGGGTCCACTTCCTCGATGGGATTCCCAGCGGGTTGGGTCTCCTTGTTGGGGAAAACTAGATTGGCGTCCAAGCAAGAGAGTCAGCAACAAGGGGTCAATTAGATAGAGGATAATTTCTACCTCATCGATTGACACTTCAGTCGACTGGCCAGACAGCAAAGCCAAAAAAGCCAGCAGCCAAAGAAGCAGTTTTGACAGAGGTCGAGACTGCTTGTTCCTGGAACTGAGACCTCTCCCGATCCCAAGAGCGTCTTCGCTGAGATGAAGATGATCCCGGGTCCTTTTCCCACTTATGGGACCAAGAGGAGTGCATGCCCACAGGACCCTCTTCCTTAGTTGGGAGAGACCGGCACAACTCTTGGAAATAACTAGAGAAAGTGGAGCCCAGGTTGAGCGGAAAGAAGAAGCTCAGAGAGGAAGATTCCAAGGCATGAGCCGCTTCCTCCTCGAAGGCTTCGTTCCAATTGCTCGGCAGATCCCACAGCCACAGAAACCACCCACCAAGCCTCCTTTGATTTCACTGGAGGATTACATTTTTCTGGCTTCTCCACCTTCAGGCGTGCGAGACTGTCAGGACATTTGGGTGAACTGCAAGACAAAAATCGCACTTCGAGGCGTCATGGTCGACACCCAAGCAAAAGACACACGTGGTGTGGGAATCAGTGCATGACTTCTTCTGGCCGCACAAACACCGGTGAAATCCGGGGGAAGACTTCTCTTCCAGAATCGAAGAGAAACAGTCGCCATCGCTAATGTGAACAAGGCTAATTTTCAGAATAACTGAAGGTTTTGAAGCCAGGGCCTACAAAATGCGGAAGCATTAAGGAGGCAAGCTGAATGTTTTAGCGGAAAGGAAGATCTGGCATCATGGGGCGAAGCCAAGGGATATACCACCCGGGTGGGAGAAGCCAGCTTGAAGACCTTCCAGCAATCCTTAAAGGGAAAGGAACATGCCAAGAAGCGTGGATTAACATATCCAGGATCCTAGAAATGTGCTTTGAGGAGAGTTGAGATGCAGTGTTGGGAGCATGAGCCGAATGGCAGCAGGAAGGGAGTCCAGAGTTTGGGCATGCGATGTCTGAAGGCTGCCTGACCAGCAGAGGACGACATGCACGGCACATCCAGGAGGCATGAGTTGAAGTGTCTGAGGGGGTAAGCTATAGGGGTCTGGGCAGTTAGGACAGAAGGAAGATAAGGTGGCAAGGACCGAGACCAGAACTTGGCCATGAGACAAGCACAGTGGGTCTGTCTACAATCCTGGAGAGAGGGGAGGTTGAGAGTCCGGTAAAAAGCGCAGTGGTGTGTAGAAGCAGGGCAACCAAGAGCAAAACGGCAAAGAGTGGAAGAGGGTGTCCAGTCTGGCTAAAGTGGACTTGGGAGCGGCACTGTAGACTACATCCCTGTAGTCAAAGATGGGGAGAATCATTTTCTATACAAGTGGGTGGCGGGCTGGCAGCAGGATGCAGCCACAGTTGCGATTTAGGGCTCCCAATCTTTTTGCGGATGGCATCGACATGTACAGAAAAGTAGAGATGCTGGTTAAGCCAGACCCCAAGGTATCTAAAGGAGGAGCAAGCCTCCAGAGTAGTCCTATCCACGGTGTGGAAGGAGGGGATGGTGGGGAGCCGAGAGTCTCTGCCTCATGCCGAAGGTCACTGAGATGGTCTTCTTGGCATTGAGAAAAAGTTGGTTTCTACGAAACCAGAGCTGAACATCACTGAAGTCCTGCTGCAGTCTGGTTGACACATCAACAGTTGAGGGGCCCAATGTATAAAGCACCGTGTCATCTCCATACATGTGTGGATGTATGTGGGCAGGGCGTTTAGGAAGATAGAGATAAGGAGTGGGCTGAGGACTAAGCTCTGGGGGACTCCAGTGGTGACTGGAAGGGAGGTATATGTGGAGTTTCCAATTCTGTCAGATTGGGACCTGCCTACCAGGTAGGAGTGGAACCAGCTGGAGGCATTGGTAGAGAGCTCTGCAAGCAAGAGTTTGTCCAGGAGGAGTGCATGGGAGACTGTGTCAAAGGCCTTTGCCAGGTCAATGAAAATGGCCAAATGTAGCCTTTATCCATACCAGCAAAAATGCAATCTGTGAACTGTAGCAGGGAAGTGGTGGTGGAGTGGGACTTCCTGAAACCAGACTGGTAGGGTGAGAAGGAGGAGTTGAGAAATGAGGAAAGCTGTGAGAAAATGAGGTGCTCCTGGAGTTTAACCAGTATGGGGAGGAGGAAAATTGGATGGTAGTTACTTGTAGACCACCTTATGTAGAAATTTCATACTGGTGGGCAGCATAACCATGTCCCACTTGGAGAAGGGGAGTGGTGTAACTCCCAAGAACACTACGTCCAGGGGTGAGGTGTTCAATATGGGTAGACACTATGGACTATAGGTCCTTCCGCAACAGATGGCAGGTTTCTATGTCCTCACGGAAAATCATATAGACTGGGTTGCTTGAGAGAATGAGGAGTACCTGCAGTCTGGCTTTTGCGATATACAGTGTTAAGATTTTAAACCCTTTTGTTGGGGGGCCATACTGGTGGTCCTCATGACAAGGCGCTGAGCCAGCCAAGGCAGGACACCAAGCTGCATTTGCAGGATTGACTGTGGCATCATCTATATGCATGACTAGGAAGGAACAAACTTCTTGATAAAATCTCCAAATACTTATACTTCCCAGTGCTCACCATCTCCTTGAGCAGAATATCTAGGGAGTTGGAGACATGCTGCAGGTGCTGGAAGAAGGATCAGAGTCCTGATTATCTAACCCATCCTTGGAGGCAAAATAGTCATTGTCTGGATGAGTAGGAAAAACAGCCATCAATGACTAGATATTATATTGAGTGTTACATACAGGAGTCAGGAAAATGCTTGACTGGCAGACTAAGAACTGCCTGGTACCATGGTCAACATCAACTAGCCCAAAGAACCTATAAGACCACTTGGTAAACTATTATGCCTCTTCCCCTTGGGTCCTGAAGGCCACTTGAGACAGCTCAAGGAAATGCTTGAACAACTTCCTGATGAGGATCCACTCAAGGAACTCTAGACTATGAACAGAATTAAAGGGACCCTGAACTCTAACAGTCATAGCTAGGGTAAACTGAAATATAAGCTGAAGCTAGTGTTCTGGTCTGCGAATCTGCATGCAGATTAAAAAAGGAAAGTTAAGATAATCTCTTAGCTCCAACCGGGCTTGTTAATTTTGAAGACACCATGCATACAAATATACGCTTTGTACTCGTACTAAAGCTACTGGGCTTGAGTAGGCTGATTAGACGTATACATTATAATTCAATAGGTCCTCAGTCCATTGGCCTCTCTCAATCATAGAGTAGTTGGAACACCCCAGATTCAATGAAAGTCTACAAAAATGTACCAACATGCAGCCTAACAGTCGAGTGTTAATACACACTGTAATCGGATGATGCCACACCCAACAGCAGTTGGTTGAATCTGCAACTTTGAACTCTAGGATGTGCATGGAGACCAGGGCTTCAGTCATGACAATTCATGGGGAAGGAACTGGGGTCTTCTGAGGGGTCAGTTTAGGAAACCAAATATCCAACTGAGCTCCCTCCACAATGGAAGACCCAGAGAGTCTCACCCGGGTTTCTCCAGGAAGTTGGTTATCAACTAAAGACTCCTGAGAAGGGGTCCCCAGAGGACAACCCAGGACACAGGCCATCTTGTGAGGGTGATGAAGTTACAACTGCCATGAATGGTTAAACCATAATCAGGACCACTTGCTGGTCAACCCTCAGACACGCCAAGAATACACAGACAGCCAAGATTGTGGGAATCAACCCATTTCCTCACCTGGTGGACTGATTGGTTCACAGGCTCGAAAGAGGCGTTTGCCTTAGAACTCCAACACAATGGTCAGAAGGCACCCCCCGAACTCCACATGGGACAGATATTGCAGCTCCGTCTCCAACTCCTGGTCAGGATCTGGGGTCGGGACCTCGGCATGCTTCAGTGGAGCTGAATAAGACACTAAAACTGGACTCCAGTTCATGGTTCCCTAACCCTTGTTCTTAATAGACCTGTCACTTGAACAAGGGCTCAGAGCTGGCAGTCATGATCTCCCCCCCCGCCCCGAATGCTGGCAGCATGACCTGACCCAGAATAGCTTCTGATCATGGAGTGAACCTAGGTAAGTCAGGTAGATGCTATGTGGATTCATTCTCAACATCTTGTTGCAGCAGTTATACTGCTTGATGCCAGAAGTCTGGGCATTTGTATTTCTGCTGTACAGTCCCAAAAAACACTGCAGGAACAAACATCTTCATATCAAGATTCAGAAGCTCAAACAGGGTGAAGTAGCTTAGGAAAAAAAAACTGTTGCCAGGGGGAGAAGAGTTGGCAAAAAGTGCCTAAAGGCCTAACAGGCAGTATTCACAAAAACTGTGACTTCACATTTCTAACAAAAACATTTAAGGTATGAAGGGGCAAGGGCACAAGATGAAAGGGAAAAGCTGAAGCTCTTGTCAATGGGCATTTAGAGGACTACATGCATGGTCAGATGTCTGCAAACCTGACTATGCAGAAGGCACAGAGGTCCAGTAGTTGTCCGCTCCCTTTCATGTCCGCAGTCTCTACACATTTCTTCTAAATCAAATGTCTTTCAGAACAGTATTTATTATGGTGAGGGTTAAACTCAGTAATTACTGTACTTGGGACTTTAAAAAACACCAGCCTGTAGTCTGTGTGTATCCCGTCCTGGAAATGGTTACTACCTTGTAAACCCCCACCACTGTACTATTACCGCCATAATTACCACATTAGCTGGATGAGTTGTAAGGCATGAAGCAAAGTGCAATGCCTTCATTCAGGAAACTAAACCATAACTGCCCACACTAGAATGTGTTATTGTGATAGTGAAACAGGTAAAAACAGGGCTCCCTAATTGGTTTAGCATTTTTCCTGTACAACTCCACATGGATTTTCTTATGTTTTCTAGTAAATTTAGTTCTTATGTAATCTAATTCAGTAATTTTTTTTCCCTGCATAAATGATGGAAGTCTGAGAGAACCATTTCCCTGTAGACTGGAATGTTTTCCTGTAATATTCTGGAATCCCTGTCAGTTTGGGAGCCACAGTAAAAATGCTTCCAAGGCATTTTAACCGATCTGTGCGATTATGATGCATTGTGTCAAGTTCTATAGTCATACAGCTGGATTGCACAAATCACCCTACAGTATTTTCCCCTTCTCCATTTTATAAAACTCACCAGTTATTGTTTTTGGAGGCGCCTCTTGTCTGCATACATCACCCCATCCCTGACCTTAGCACTAAGATGCCAACATGGCCATAGTTACAAGGCATGCATGGCAGTCAGTCACCTACAAGGACCCCCCCCCCAGTCCTTCTATACCTTAGCCGTGGGTGTGTTCCTGCAGAGTGATGGGTCTCTACTGCTTGCTCCCCAGAGAGTGGAGGCATCACTTCCAATATATACCCATCTTTCAATGGCCCATTGAGTGGCAGACCTTCAGAGGCTGCTCACAAATTGAGATGCGCACTGCCGCCAAGCTGCTTGGTCTGAATGTTAATTTACTGATTTATTTATAATTCTCGTTTGCAGTGATTTAGGGCAACCTAGATGAGCCCTGTACTCATTGGCCTTGCACCAAGGAAGGTGGCACTTACAGAACCTCTTCATACCATGCATCTTTACAGGAGCCTAGAACATTTTTTCCAGACATTTTGCTGGCCCATTGACATGGCTATAGCGCAACCCGTGGCCACCTAGGAGAGTGGGGTTTGCATGTGTCACACATGTCCTCACCGTAGGGATGGGCACGTGGGCCAAATGCATCATAGCAGTGTGGCACTTGGTTCCCAGGGAGAGAAGTTACATGGACCAATCAGTGCTTTGAAGGTAGACTCTCCATCCCTCCTTGCTGGAGGAACTGTGCAGCCGTGGCAGCCCTGATCGAGGTGTGAGGTGGGGATTGTTTACATTGATAAAGAGTAGGGAAGGGTCAAAAACTGTAAATCAGAAGGGAATAAATTAAGTCTTGCAATTGGTTGTCTTTTTGAATGGCTGATAATCATCCCCACAACCAGAAATATAATTGCGCCAAGGGAACAGGAGCCAGAAACTTACTTGACGAATCACATCGGAAATGGCCACTGCCCAAGCCCAAGCATCTGCACCAGAGTTTGAAGCCGGACTCTGACATTCGCTCCCATTCCTTGCCAACTGCATGATAGATGCCGGTGTAACTATCGAAGCAAGTGTCCTGTGATGGAGTCAGCTCTTCAGAGACTGTCAAAGGTAAGGGAAAAGGCTCAAGTTAAAAACATATCAGACATCCATTCTGTTTAAGCACAGTAGGATTTCTTTGCCAGCTGATCAGAAGAGTATTACATAAACACTAACACACCTGTCTTTCTACCATTAGTGAACAAACTAATCAAATTATGTTTACACAGTGTTACTGGAGGGTATATTGTCAGCTTCTTCTATTCAGAGTACTTAAACACCCAACAAAGGGACCTGTGTATCCGCAAAAACTTGCATACTGTAACATCTTTGTAAGTCTGTGTTGCTCCAGTATAAGCTATCAAACTATGCAACAGCTCAACCTTGAAGAGTGAAATCTAGCCAAGAGCACGTTTACTGTACACATTAATTATACGGAGGGTTCTATTCCAACTTTCCTGAAGTAGCTATTAACTGTATTCTTTTTTAAAAAATATAAAGAGCACTGTAAGGTCACTGGCTTTATTTTGTATTACAAAAACAACTAAGAAGTCTTGAAGACATTAGCATTAGACAGGCTTATTGGAAGCACTTTACGTATGTGGAGGATTACCTGCTAGACAGTCCTTATTTAATGAGAATGTGTTTGGTTCATATTGCACATCCAATCTCTCCCCCTCCCCTCCACCTCACACATATACACACACAGTTAACCTACGCTGTACACAGGCAACTGCATTATAGCTCCCAAGGAGTACTGGTCCCAGTCAGAACCTTACATCTTGATGGTACCCCTACAGTAAGGCAGCTGTATTTATTCAGAAGTTCCCACCTCTCCCCTCCCCAATATCAGCTGACATGTGGAAACTCTCCACATCTGGGTATAGATCTAGAGGTCTAGCTAATTCATATGGATGGAGGTCCCATTTTCAGTTCAGTTAACTTTTTTGGGGACTAAAAATCCATCAAATGCACCATAATGGTAAATAACTAGCATTCGTTCTTTTTAGTAAAGAAAGGGATTTCTTATGATTAAACAAACTACAGAGTTTGAATTGAGATGGGAACTTAAGATTTCCAATACCGTTAAAATGTAAGATTTAGATCCAAATTGTATTTAAAAAAAAAAAAATTTGTATCTTAAAGGGAAGCTGTCGTTTGCAGGGGCTTCTGCCCCTGCAAACCTAACCCTATGGTTTAGCTTTTCACAGAAAAACACCCCAGAAAGTAGTTTAATTTAATAATGAAAAGTCTGCTACCTGGAAGTTATGGCAGACACTGGAACGCTCCATTAACTGTAAGGAGCGCATCACATCTTTATTGTTAATGGAGCCGCCCCCAGTGTTTGCCATATTTCCAAGTAGCAGACTTTTCGTTATTAAATTAAACTACTTTCCAGGGAAAGAAAATACAGGTTACTCACCTGTAACGGGAGTTCTAGGAATGGTATATGTTGTTCATCCACACTTATTGGCAGGTAACCTTGCCGGTTTAAATCTTGCTGGAAGGTCTTCAAGCTGGCTCCTCCCACCCACCCGGGTGGTAAAACTCACGGCTCCGCCCCACTGATGACACCAGATCTGGCCAGCTGGAAGCTCAGGTTGTCTTGGCGGTAGGGTCTGTGGATGAACAACATATACCATTCCTAGAACTCCTGTTACAGGTGAGTAACCTGTATTTCTAGGGACATGGATATGTTGTTCATCCACACTTATTGGCAGACTCCTAGCAGTTCTCCGGGAGGAGGGAGGAAAGATGCACACCCCCTACTTAGGGAAAAGAGACTGGAGAACCAAGGCCCCAAAACCAGCATCCCGGCGTGACTCAAGGTCGATGTGGTAGTGGGTGATAAAGGTGTGTGCTGACTTCCAGGTAGCAGCCCTGCAGATTTCCTGGATAGGAAGTCCCTGGAAGCAGCCACCGATGCAGCGGTATGGCGGGTAGAATGAGCTCTTATCCCTCTGGGAGGCTCCATGCCCACCAACTTATAGCAGAGATCTATGCAGGAGGTGACCCACCTGCTTATCGTCCGCTTGGCTGCAGGTCTGCCAGATGCGGCTTCAGCGTAGGTGACAAACAGCTGGCGAACCTCTCCCCGAATTTCAGGCGTGCGCTCCTTATAGTAAGCGAGCACCCTTCTAGGGTCCAGAGTATGGAGCCTATATTCAGCCTCCGAGGTGTGATTGGGGTAGAACACCGGCAGAGTCAACACCTGGTTAAGGTGAAACTCCGACACCACCGTCGCAGGGAATTTTGGGTGGGGGCAGGACAACCTTGTCCCTGTGGAAGACCAGGTAAGGAGACTCAATGGAAAGCGCCTGGAGTTCTCCCATCCTTCTGGCTGACGCAATAGCCACCAAGAAGGCGGTCTTCCACGACAGGTGAGAGATCACACCTGTGCATTGGTTCGAATGGCTTGCCCATGAGCTTTGCCAGTACCAGCAGTAGATCCCACGGAGGTGGAGGTTCTCGCACCAGAGGGGAAATGTGATCAAGGCCTTTGAAAAAGCACCAGACCACCTTCTCCTGCGCCAGCGACTGCTTCCCGGCCCGCGCCCGGTAAGCAGAGATGGCTGCCAGGTGCACCCTTAGGGTCGTCGACCTGAGCCCTTGCTGAGAAAGGGACCATAAACAGTCCAAGATGCTTGCCAAGGAACAGGAGGAAGGGTCCAGGCCCTTGCCCTGACACCAAATGGAAAACCTTTTCCATTTGAAGGCATAGCATTTCCTGGTCGACTCCTTATGGACACCTCAACAACATTGAGGACCTCGTCGGAAAGACCCAAGGCCTGGAACTCTAGCCGCTCAGGAACCAGGCAGTCAGGTGCAGGGACTGAAGGTCCGGATGGAACACCTTCCCCTGACTGACTGAAAGCAGGTCCGGGCGAGCTGGAAGCTGCCTCGGGAGTCTAGAGCTGAGGCTGAGGAGATCTGGATACCTGCATTGGCGGGGCCAGTCTGGGGCTACCAGAATCACCTGCGCCTTGTCCCTCCTTGCCTTGAGAAGCACCTTGTGGATCAAGGGAAATGGGGGAAAGGCGTAGAAGAGGCCCGGGGTCCACGGCCTCGAGAAGGCATCCCCCTGCAGCGAGCCCTGCTTGGGGGGGGTGGGCATGGAACAGCCTCAGCTTCGCATTCTCCCTGGAGGCAAACAGATCCACCTGAGGTGTGCCCCAATGGGAGAACAGATCTTGTACTACCTCTGGCAGGACAGACCACTCGTGGGATACAGCCCCTATCCGGCTTAGGGCATCGGCCAGGGTGTTGGAGGCTCCTGCCACATGAATGGCTAGGAGATCCGCCTCCAGGCTGTGCACGAGTGACCAAATGCGGAGAGCTTCCTTGCACAGAGGCATGGAGCGTGTCCCACCCTGGCGGTTTAGGTAGTACATGGTTGTGGTGTCTGTCTGGACCTGAACCACTTGACCCCGTAGAAAGGGAGCGAAGGCGGTGAGAGCTAGGCGGACCGCTCGGAGCTCCAGCAGGTTGATATGGCATCAGGACTCCCGCAGGGACCAGAGGCCGTGCACTCTGTGCTCCCCCAGATGGGCACCCCAACCCATCAGCGAGGCGGTCGATAGAGAGACCGTCAGCTCGGGGCGCGGACAAACGGGATGGCCTCCTGCAGATGAGCTGGAACGATCCACCACTGGAGAGCGTTCCACATCCCCTGGGTCACCGTCACTAGCTGGTCCAATGGATCGCAGCACTGAGACCACTGGCTGGCCAGCCACCATTGAAGGGGGCGCATGTTCCAGTGGGCCCAATGGACCATGCTGGTGCAGGCCTCCATGAGACCCAGGAGGCGCAGGAAGTCCCGGGCAGGGCGCGATTGCCCAACAAGAAATGATTGAGCAAAGGAGGAAAGAACTTCGGCCCTGTCCGCCGGGAGCCGTGCTCTGGCTCGAAGAGAGTCGAGCTCTGCCCCGATGAAGAGAATCACCTGCTTCGGTTCGAGTTCCAACTTGGCCTCGTTGATGAGGAGGCTGACCTGAGAGCAAACCTGGAGGGCCAGATCTCTGGACCGCTCCACCTCCTGTCTGGAGGGGCTGCTATCAGCCAATCATCCAGGTAAGGGTACACCGGACCCTTGGCACCGCAGAGAATGCTGTCACCACTGCCATGCATTTGGTGAAGACCCTGGGTGCAAGAGACAGGCCGAAGGGCATGGCTTGGAACTTAAAAAGGGATCCTTCCGCTCGAAAGCGAAGGAATCTCTGATGAGACGGATGGATAGGGACATGAAAAAAACACATCCTGCAGGTCCAGAGAGCAGAACCACATGCCGCGTTCCAAGGATGGTATTATCTGAGCCAGAGTGACCATCCTGAAGGTCCGACACCTTAGGAACTTGTTTAGGTCATGCAGGTCGAGAATGGGGCGCCAGCCCCCCCGTCCGTTTTGGGACCAGGAAGTACCTGGACACAAACCCCGGGTCTGAGGGAGGGTCTGCCACCTCTCTGATCACCTCTTTCTTGAGGAGCAGAGCGATGTCGGCTCAGCGAGCAGGAAGCGAGGCTGCGGACCCCGAGGCCCCCCTGGGGGCGACGTCTCGGAAGGACGGGGTCTGCTCGAACTCCGGAGGCAGGCCCTTTCCTACCACTTCAACACCCACCGGTCTGTGGTTATAGCAGACCAGGTGGAAAGGAAGAAGGGAGCCTGCCTTCATCGGGGAACCTGGGGTGAGGTGATGAGGTTGGGGCTACACCTCAACCCGGCTCTGTGCAGGCTTGAGGAGGGACTGGCCGAGGGACCTCCTGGGCCTTTACTTCCCTGCTTCCTGGAGGAGGAAGCCGCTGGCTTGGGTTTGGGATGCCAGCTCGCGAGCCTGCTGGCCTGATGCTGCTGGGCCAGACGTCAAGGCGGGCGCAGACGGACGAAAGGGCTTGGGTTGCCGTGCGCCCTTGTCCCTCTGGGCGGATGAGACAGAGTCCAAAGTGGCATTGACTTTGATCCTCTGAGGTGGCCTTCCACTCCAGGGCCGAAGAGGTCGGGCCCCAGGAAGGGGACATCCGCCAATTTGTGCTGGGTATCCGCTATGAAGGTGGATATCCTCAGCCATGCTCGACGGCGCATAGCCACTGCGGCCGCTACTGACCTGGCACATGAGTCACCGATGTCCAAAGCAGTCTGAAGTTGCTGCTTGGCCACTACCCTGCCCTGGTCCCGCACCTGCTTAACCGTGGTCTGCAGGTCAGCTGGGAGATGAAGGACTACCTCGTCCAGGGAGCCCAACAGGGTGTGAGAAAAATGAGCCATCAGTACGGCCGAGCTGGCCTGACGAAGGCCAAGCGAGGACGCAGCGTAGACTTTCGCCCGGCGTGGTCAACTTCTTGGACTCCTTGTCGGGAGGTTTGTCCGACGCCCCTGGCGCTTTCCGCACGCGAAGACGCTGTCGGTAACTAACCCCTCGGCTGAGGGGTGTTCTGAGAAACCGGACAGGGAACCGGTAGGGACCGCGAACTTCCTTGCCATCCTGGCCGAAGGTGCAGGGCAGGAAGCAGGATGCTGCCGGACCTCGAAGGCTGGGCCTACAATGGCCTCGGCCACCGGAAAGGCCTCTGTAGGAGAATCCCCTTGGTCCAATATCTCAATGAGGGGATACTTGGCCCACTTGGATACAGGCTCGAGCTGCATCCCGGTGGATTCCAAGATGAGCCTAAGCAAACCCATGAAGGACGAAGGGCTATCGTCCAGTGACTGACCTCCCGAGGACTCCAAGTCGACCCGCCTGGAGAACAGGAAGGAATCTTCGGACTCTGAGGAGTCCGCAAAGAGCTGCCTTGGGCCTGAGCCACCCTCCACCTGCCGAGGGTGAGACAGCCTATGGGGCAGACCTTGGGCCGACCGAGAATTTTTGATCGGAGCCCCAAACGGCGGCTGTGGAGGCGGAGGTTCCACCGGAATCGGTGGGGCAGCCGGTTTTGGCTGAGCAACAGGCCTGGAAGTAGGCGCCTCGGCTAAGGTGAGGGGTTGCTTCAGCTGCTCCGGTGACAGCCACTTGATAGCCGGGGAAGGCGACGACGTCGGCTTGCTCCCGGACAGAAGAAGCTGTTGCCACCACGGGTCCTCGTATCATCGGCGCAATTTGCGTTGAAGCCTCCCTCATCCGAGAAAGAGGACGAGCGGCGGCGCCGCTTGCCACGGTGCAGAGACCGAGACCGCCTGTGATGGCGGGGTCGGCTGGACCAAGAAGAAGTCAGAGACCGAGACCCTCGGCTTTTCCGAGGAGGGTAAGGGGGTAGAGCGGGGAAACCCACCCTCCCCTCGGCTCGGAGGCTCAACCGTGGACTCTGGAACCGGAGGCACGGTCAAGTCCACGGACTCCTCAACTACCGCCGGGGGAACTGGGGAGTGAGGGTTTTCGGCTTCACCAGTCGACAGCCCGTCCAATGGGTTGAGAAAAATCTCGACCGCTGCCGACAGGAGTCTCGGTCAGCTGACTTGACGGGGACACCGTGAAGCCAGTGGCCGAAGCCGAAGGATCGACCGATGTCGATGGTAGACTACTCGGTGAGAGGGACCTCTCCTGCTCCCAAGAGAGTCGACGGAGGGACTTACCTTTGTGGTCCTTCTTGGACCGAGAGGAAGGCCCTGAAGATGTTGGTCCCTCTCCCTTAGTGGAGAGGGAGAGACAGAGCTCCTTAAAAGAAGCTGAATAGGAGGATCCCAGGGAGAGCGGGATAAATGCCGCGGCCGAGGAAGACGAAGATGCGGCCTGCACCGCCTCCTCCTCGAGGGCGATCATCTGCTCAAGCTGTTCCGCCGAGCCCGCCGCCGTGGAAACCGCCAACCGGGCCTCCTTCGACTTTACCGGAGGATAACGCTGTTCGGCAGTTGTTGTAAATCTGGCATGGTCGCCCAGGACGAGGCCTAAAAAGAAGAGCACAGGTCGCAAGCCTGCGGATCGTGCCCAAGCAGTAGACGCACGTGGAGTGCAGGTCTGTCCGAGACATCTTCTGCCCGCATGGGCACCTCCGGAAACCAGGAGTCGATCTGTCCATCGCATCCGCGAGGGAAGTAAGTGACCGGAGTCTTGAAACCTTAAAAGTAATTTCGGGTAAACCGAAGAAATAGGAACCAGTCTTATACGCAGAGCGTTAAGGAGGGAACCTGAGCTTCCAAGCGGTAAGGAAGATCTGGCGTCATGGGGCGGAGCAGAGAGTTTTACCACCTGGGTGGGTGGGAGGAGCCAGCTTGAAGACCTTCCGGCAAGATTTAAAGCAGCAAGGATACCTGCCAATAAGTGTGGATGAACAACATATCCATGTCCCTAGAAAAAGGCACTTTTCTGTGAAAAGCTAAAACGGAGGGTAAGGTTTGCAGGAGCCCCTGCAAATGACAGCTTCCCTGTAAGACAACACGTAGTGGAAGGTCGGCTATGAAATAGGTGATAGTTTAAGGAAGCCAGAAATAAGTCTGGTCCAAAATGCCTCGTTTGGTGTATATTCATCCAAAGCTGATCGAAAAGTAAGGATACCCCAAAACAACCAAAAAGATTGTTTACTCAAAGTCTCAAACAGCATTACTGTGGAGAGCCTTGCTTTGTATTTCAGGTTTCTCTCTCCAACAGTTTTTTTATGCAGCACAGGACCCAATTAATCACAACAGCTATGCAAAATTACTTCTTAGGCGTCCTGGTCTGTTGATCATTAAAAAATGTAATTTTGTTTCATTGATTGTACATACCCGATTATGGTACTTGTTTTCATGTGATAAAAGCAACCTAATATAATAAAATAAGTAACAGATGTGCTGATTTTTCTATTGATTGCGTCTTCAAGTGTGCAAAAAGAACAGTCACTTTCTGTAACTGTAGAACTTTGAGAGAATCTTCTTCATTGGGCCACACCTTTGGAGCCATAAGTCATCGGCATCAGGACTACTCAAAAAGTAGTGCTAGCCTAGGCAGCCCATGACAACGTGCAACGATGCTTATATAATTGTAGGTGGCCCCATTGCTCCTCAGATTCAGAGATCAGCTTGGAGGGCCTCTTACTTTGAAGAGCCAGGAAACCAAACCAGTATCAAGCACACGAGGAGAGGCATGGGACTGGAGATACAGTATACATATTGCACTTACGGACACCTCCAAACAAGGCTGCGGACACAATCTGCCAGCTTATACCTCAGAAAGGGGAAAGGAAGGTGGGTGCACTGTGACCCAAAGGAGGAGATTCTTTCAAAGAGGTACTGTTATGGTGAGATACTGATCTTCCAAGAATCAATCTTTTTTCAGACTCCCACTAATGGGTGTGTGCCGGAGGCACTAGAACCCCATAGGACCCAAAACTTTTCTGGAGGACAGGTGGTGCGAGTAGGTCCCGCGTGAGCATTACTGCATGTGCACACTGGTCTACAGCTGTGTCGACCCCCACCTGCCTCAGTTTCTCCCCCCCACCACCACCACTGATGGGGAAGCAGCTGCTTCTCCACTTTCCAAGTTTGGGAAACACTTCATCAACATGACAGCATTCAGTTATTTGGTTTTAGCCTAAAATACATTAGAGTTTATTATTTTTGCGTCAGTTTAGCTAGCTTAAACACAAACATTTATGGTTTTCTCAGCCCTACCTCATGACCATGGAAGGCGGCAGACAGCTTGAAAAGGCAAGCTGCTCAGGCAAAGGGCTATGTCTGGCCACTTCTCTCTCTTGGGAAGGTGCTCTGGCAATGGGCAGTCCAACACTGGGAGCTGCAAAGAGAAATGGTCTCAATCCCACACATGTTCTGCTAACCATTCAGCCTCAACCTCTTCCTGAAAGCATAAGAGGAAGTTGGGGTTGTCCTGTGGTTCTGCTAGACACCGTTTCTGCAGGCCCAGATTCATGTCGTCACTGACACACCAGTAACACCAGGGTCTGCGAGATTGAGGTCTCTGTCCTGGAGCCCATCTCTGTCCAATAGAAGGGACTCTGGTGAACAGTTTGTCCACTAGACAGCTCTTGTGGTGCAGGGGGTGCAATGTATATGTGAAGTGGCACCATTTTTGGTTCCAGCTCCTGGACCCTCAGGGCTGGTTAAGCTGGCATCATCTCAGTGCCACTTGACTTAGGCATGTGGCCAACTCCTACTCCAGCCTCTGGGCTGGGGCTGCTGCTGCCGCCAATGACACTTGCCCCATCAATAGTTTTGCCTCTGTCCCCTCTGGGGGAGGGCAGGCACACTGCCGCTGCTGGTTCCTTCAGAGTCGGTGGGGTCATCACACAAGTTTCATTTCTGGCACCAGGGTTGGGCCCTTCGAGGCCTACACTGTCACCAGCACTGCTGACTGTGCTGCCCCAGCCTTCAATGCTAGGACTGTTCCCTTTAGGGATGATCCCAGGGCCATCCTGGTTGCCGCTGCTGTTCAAGGTCCCCATCCTGTGTTGTCGGTATTGCTGAGGCCATAGTCTGCACGGCTGCCTTTTTAAACCCCCTCCTCTTTAACACCCCCTTGGTAGGGAGGGAGACAATTCAGATCCTGACCTCATCACCAGTGGTGAGGACAATGACTTACTAAGGTACAAAGAACCCAGAACCAGTTCCTGTCATCATACTAGTCACACTAGACAACTAGTCAAGGGGGAGGCACTGATAAGCAGCAGGAAAATCCCAGCCTCTCCCTACAAAACAGGGTACTAAATGAGAAAAAGACCGAGGTAGAAAGGTCAGTGGGGGATGCTGCAAAAGAAGGTAAAGCCATCAAAAAATAGAGAGCAATGAGTACCAATGCCCGTAGTCTGAGTAACAAGCTTCCTGAATTAGTGGCCTTGATGGAGGGGAACATCTGATATCGTGGCGTGCACAGAAACGTGGTACACACAAAACCATGACTGGGACATAAACATACCAGGACACACTATCTACAGGAGGGACAGGGAGGGTAAAAGAGGAGGAGGAGGAGCTCTTTACATAAGGGAAGGAATCAAAGCAACAGAACAAAAGGGAAAACAGGAGGAGAAGAAGCACTGTGGGTAAATTTGGAGACCGCAATGGCACCTCAATCCGCACAGGGGTTATATACAGACCCCCTTCTCAGAGGGAGGAAATGGACAAGGAAATGATAGAAAGAATACTTAGAATGGCAGAAAAAGGGGAGATATTGCTGATGGGTGATCTGAATATGCCAGATGTTAACTGGAGTGCAGTTGCAGCAGCCACTTCAAAGAGTGGGGTTATTCTAGATGCCCTACAGGGGGCATGTCTTAGACAACTAGTATTGGAGCCCACTCGAGAGGGATAAATCTTAGACCTGGTTCTCTCAAATGGAGATGGAGAGGATCACAGATGTAGAAGTGGGTAGCCATCTGGGAACTAGCGACCATCAAACAGTATGGTTCACAATAAACACAGCAATAGAGTCAAGAGCCACAAAGGCAAGTACACTGGACTTTAGGAGGGCTGACTTTGCCAAATGGGTGAGTGCCCAAGGAATGCACTAGCAAATGGGCAGGAAGGAGGGGGAAGAACAATGGGGAATAATAAAACTGCCATCACAGAGGTAACAAGCCTTGTGTGAAGCAAATAAACGAACGATGTAAGAAACCACTATGGTTCTCAAAGGAAGTGGCAGTGAAGGTTCAAGAGAAAAGAAAGCATTCAGGAAGTACAAGGAATTGCAGAAGGAGCAGGACAGAGAACTGTATCAGTTAAAGCAAAAGGAAGCTGGGAAGGCAGTCAGAACAGCAAAGGCCCAAACCGAGGAAAAGAAAGCCAACTCAGTTAAGAAGGGGGATAAAACCTTTTATAGGTACATCAGGGAGCGAAGGAAGACAAAGGGAGGGTTAGTGAGGCTTAATAAAGAGGAGGGAGGGGTGGTGGGCAGAGGGTGACTGTGGAAAGGCAGAGATACTAAACAAATATTTTCTCAGTATTTACAAAGGAAGTGGGGAGGTACCTAAAACAAACAGTAGAAACACTCTGGATACAGACGCTGATACCAGCCCATTTACAGAAGAAAGCTGCTCTGAAGGAACTCTAAAACTGCAGGTGGACAAAGCAATGGGATTCAAGGGATTCATCCCAGAATTCTAAAAGAACTAAGGGTAGAACTAGTGACACCACTGACTACCTCCAACAAGTCATGGGAGGATGGGGTGGTACCCGAGGACTGAGAAGGGCAGATGTGATTCCTCCTTCACAAAAGTGGGAGCAAAGCAGAAGCAGGAAACTACAGACCTGTTAGTTTAACCTCAGTGGTAGGGAAAATGATGGAATCACTCTGAAGGAAAGAATTGTTGAGTATCTAGAGGCCAGAGGGGCTCAGGACCCAAGGCAGCATGGATTCACAGTGGGAAGGTCATGCCAGACAAATCTGATAGATTTCTTTGACTGGGTGACCAAAGTAGATCAGTGAGGGGCTGTGGACATGGCCTACCTAGACTTTAGCAAGGCATTTGACACAGTCCCACACAAAAGATTAATATACAAGTTAGCCAGCCTGGGAGTGGGTCCCAAGATGACAGCCTGGGTAAAGAATTGGCTGGAGAATAGGACACAGAGAGTAATAGTAAATGGAGTCCACTCTGAAGAAAGGGGGGTTACTAGTGGGGTTACCACAGGGTTCAGTATTAGGACCGATCCTCTTCAATGTCTTTATAAGTGACATTGCAGAGGGACTGGAAGGAAAAGTATGTCTTTGCAGATGACACAAAGATCTGCAACAGAGTTGATGCACAAGTAGGGGTGGAAAGGATGAGAAGGGACTTGGCAAGCTTAGAGGAATGGTCAAATGTATGGCAGCTTAGATTCAATGCTAAGAAGTGCAAGGTAATGCACCTGGGTAACAAAAACCCAGGGGAAGAGTACACAATGGGGGTGAGATACTAACAACAACAAAATGGAAAGGGACCTGGGGTAGTCATATCAGATGACCTAAAGGTGGGCAAGCAATGTGAGAGGGCAGCAAGGAGGGTTGGGGATACTGGGATGCATAGGAGAGGCATCACCAGTAGAAAACAGGAAGTTATTATCCTTCTGTACAGACAGTTGGTGAGACCCCATCTGGAGTACTGCGTGCAGTTCTGGAGACCCAATCTCCGCAAAGACAGACAGGATGGAGGCTGTCCAGAGGAAGGCAACTAAAATGGTGCAGGGTCTGCACTGGAAGACAGATGAAGAGAGACTTAAGGAGCTGAATATGTATAGCCTCGAGGAAAGGAGGGAGAGGGGGGACATGATAGAAACTTTCTAGTACCTCAAGGGAATCAACAAAGTCCAAGAGGGTAGCATCTTTCAAAAAAAGAGGTGTGCAAGAACAAGGGGGCACAATTTGAAGATAGAAGGGGGGCGGCTCAGAGGTAATTTAAGGAAGTATTTTTTCACAGAGAGGGTTGTAGATGCATGGAACGGCCTTCCGGAGGTGGTTGTGGAGTCAAAAACAGTGGTGGAATTCAAGCATGCATGGGACAGTCATAAGGCAATTCTAGGGGGTGGGGGTAGGAAGAAGTAGACTGCTGGTTAACTAGGATCTGCAGCTTATCCATTAGGTAGGGAAATGGGCAGACTGGGTGGGCCAAGCGGTCCTTATCTGCCATCAAAATCTATGTTTCAATGTTTCTATACCTCAGGAGGATCTCTCCTTTCAGGATCTGCTCAGAAATCTACTCTGCACTGAATTTCAAGCCAGCAGCGATAGACAAGGCTAGGCACCTCCAACTGCAGTTTCTAAAATGTACCCAAAATCCTGGTCTCTGTAGTTCCTCCCATCCAGCCAACCCTGGAGATACTCAGGCAGTTTGGAGGAGGCCTACTACTGGTGCAGCTGTCTCCAAGCGGGCAAACAAACAAAAAAAACCTGTTACATACTTACTATAACAGTAGATGTTATATAGATCTTACCTTAGTCCACACCTTTGGAACTATACCTGCAGCAGTGCTAGGATGACAAACGTTTGCCAGCCAGGGACCACCCACAACAGCATCATGAGTCAGCATCTACATAAGCGTGGATGGCCCCATCTCAGCTCCCCACCAGAAAATGTGCTCAGAGGACTCTATTGGAGAACCAAGAGATTATACCAGCATCTACATATTAGGCAGGCATAGGTGCTGGAAAGAGCAGCCATGAAAAGTCCCAAGGCTGCAATCTCTCCTACAGCTGATAAAAGGTGGAAGGGAGGAAGGACTGGCATGGCCCAAGGAAAGAGATGCTCTTGAAGATCTACTGTTACAGTAAGTACATGGAATGAGTTTCAAGCAGTCCCAAAAGCCAACTGGGAGGATGGTGCAGTCAGTTTATGAGAGGAGGTCCTGTAGTACAGCAAGGCCAAAGCCTGCACATCTACAAAAGATTATGTCCAGACTGTAATGTTTAGTGAAGATGTGGACAGTACAGTACTCCAGGTGGCTGCAGCACAAATGTCAGCCACAGAGACATTTCTGAAGCAAGCAACAGATTTGGAATGACCATGAATCACATCAGGAAGTTCCTTACTATACTTCCTATAAACAGGACGTAATACAATGAGCTATCCATTTAGGCAAGTAATGTTTTGAAACGGGTACATCCTCTTTCACAGGGGAGAATGAACAAAAAGCTGAGAACTTTCTGCAGCCCTTAGTGCAAGCAAGATAGTATCTCAGAATTCTATGAACATCTAAAGTGTGGAGCAATGCTTCACCTTGACTGGCATTCTTAGTTTAATAAACTGGAAGGTGGACAGTTTGATTTAGTGTGAACTCAAGACACCACCTTTGGCAAAAACTTAGGATTAATATGCAAAAACACTGTCTTTGTGGAAAATCAAATAAGGAGGCTCACATATTACAGCCTGCAGCTCTGAAATTCTTTGAGCTGAAGTGATTGCAACTAAAAAGAATGCTTTCCATGAAAGAAAGCATAAGCCACAACTTGTGGCTAGCTCAAAATGAGCCAAAATAAGCTTCTCAAGCACAACTGAGGTCCCACGGGGGACCAGATTGCGAATGGGAGATTTCGTATGTAGAATACCTCTCAAAAAGGTATGAGACACCTCTAAGCTACTGTGTGCCCATCTATAGTGGCATGGTAAGTTGATATAGCTGTCAAATGCACCTTCAGTGGCGAACACTGCACACCAGAATCTGACAGTGACAGCAAGCATTCGAACACTGCATCAACTGGACAGGTAAATGGGTCCAAATGTTTGGAAGTGGCCCACAAAGTGAAACGCTTCTACTTCAGAGAGTATGTATGTGTCTGGTGAAAGGTTTTCTGGCTGCAACCAGCACATCAGCTACTTTCAGTGATACCCTAAACCTTGTAACGGTTATGTCTTCAAGAGCCAGGCATGCAGATGCAGAGATTTCAGGTTCAGATGGATCAGAGCCCCCTTGTCCTGTGATAACAGGCCTCTGCATGTAGTTGTAGCAGTGTACCATATTTGTTGAGGCCATAGAGGTATTATGAGGGTGGCACACTCCATGTATAGTTTCAGTAATACTCTATTAATGGAATGTGAGGGAATGCATGCAGAAACCTTCCTTTCCAAGAAAGGGACACGTCTTGTGAAAAAATTCCAGGCCCTGGAGCAAGCGAGCAGAAACGCAGCAGTTCTGTGAAAAGTCTGACCCTGGATGAACCAACCTTTTATTTATTTATTTAGTTTTTGTTGACCGGGTAAGTGCACTAGACAAATCCTGCCTATTTTCAGGCACGACCCGGGGAAGGGGATACAGATGAATGGCAACTGACCTTGAAACAGATTAAGCTGTTGGTGGTATTTTTCTTTTAGTGAACCTTGTGAAGAGGTCATCTATCACTGAGGCCGGCAGTTCCCATTTGTGCACCGTGGACTGTGACCTGCTTAGCTTGTCTGCTAAGATGTTTTGGACCCCTGGGATATGGATGGCTGATAACGTCAGGCCACGTTCCAGCACTCACTGCTTCTCAACACGGGATAGAAATGAGCCCCCCCCCCCCTTTTACTTATTTAATGCAGAACACTAACATTGTCTATCTGTACTAGAAGATTACCTGGAGTCAGATGATCCTGGAAAGCCTGAAGGCCAAGGTAGTTATCTCCAGGACATTTATGTGTAATATGGCTTCCACCTGGGTCCATGAACCTTGGCTTTGGTAAGGGCCCAGATGTTCTCTCCCCCTCCCCCCACCCCAGATCCTGATGCATCCAAAGTGAGAACTGTAGTTGAATTTGGTATTAAAAATGGAACGCCCCTCAAGAGGTTGGTATGGTCCATCCATAATGTCAGTATTTTGCATAACTGGGATGAGACTAGCACCTTTTGGTCCATGTCAGTCAATTGGTCTCACTGCACTCAGTGTCTATTGTAGTATCTGCACATGCAGGCAAGCTACTGGCACAGTCAACAGCTACTGCCGTGAGTCCCAGGAGACACAGGAAAGTTCTGGCTGGGACGTAATGATTGCTGTATACCAGCTGCACTTGAGCCATGAGACGTTCTGCCCTGTGCAAGGGTAGTAATGCTCTGCCCTGTTCTCTGTTCAGTACTGCTCCTATAATACTGCAGCATCTCGCAAGGGATCAGTATTGACTGGTATATTCAGCTTCACCCCCAGGTCTTTGAACAATTGCTATGTTTAGGACAGTGTGTTTTGGAGTTTGTTCTTGAACCTGGCTTTCAATGGCTAATTGTCCAGGTATGGGAAGAAAGATCTTCCCTGTGAAGGGCTGTTGCCAGCACTGCCAAGCATTTGGTAAAGATCCGATGCAAAAGACAAGCCAAAGGGCAATACTCTGAACTTAAAGTGCTCCGCTTCCAGGACAAATCTCAAATATTTTCTGTGATACTGCCTTATCCTGATGTTGAGGTATGCATCCTTCATGTCCATGGAACAAATCCAGTCCTCTTTTTTCCAACAGGAGAATCAGATTTTGCAGGGAGACCATGTGAAACATCTTGTATTCCATGCAGAAGTTTAGATCTCACAGTCCAAGCACAGGTCTGAGATGTATTCATTTGGGGACCAGAATGCATCTGGAGTAGAACCCTTTGCATTTCTGGCATAAAGGAACAGGTTCTATGGCACTTTTAGCAAAGCTTGTACCTTTTCTTTCAACAGGGAGAGATGTCCCAGGGGATAAGTTGAAAGAGACAGGATGCTCTGGAGGGGTGTCCAGCAACTCCATAGCATGCCCCTTTGCAGTTATCTCCAGGACCCATTTGTCTGTAGTAATCTCCCTCCAGTGTGTTAAATGCAGGGAGAATCGACCCCCTACAACCACCTCCTGCAGTTGAAGTGGTGGTGGTGGTTGGGGGGGAATCTGATCAGAGTCATGCTGAGGCACAGAGCAGCTCCACCAGCTTTGGAAGCCTTGGAATGGGCTCCTAGGGGAGCTGGTAGGGCTCCAGCACCCTTACCATGGCCTTGCTAATGGTAGGCTTGATGGCTACGTCTGGCAGCTGAAAGGATCCTCTATTTCGTACCGCTTCTGGGTGCAGGTACAAGGATTTTACGGACTATAAAGTCATTCTGGAAACTTGAAAGCTCCTTAATGCCTCTTCTACATGATAGCCAAACAGTTTGGTGCCTCCAAAAGGAGCATTCAGCACAGTTTGTTGCACATCTATTGCAAACCCCGACACCCCGAGCCAAGAATACCTCCTCACACAAATACCAGAGGCAGCTGCCCTGGCAGATGCATCCAAGATATCATATGCTGACAGTAGCAAATGTTTGCTTACCTCAGCACTTGCATTCAGATTTTTAAGCAACTCAGCCTTATTTTGGTATTTAATGTGAGCCCCATAGCAATGTGCAGGCCTAATGAGGAAGACTCTTATTTGCTTGCCCACCACATCAAGCCTCCTGGATTTGTCAGGTGGCATGGTACTCATATGCCTTGGTGTCCTGGATCTATCATAAGCAGCCATTATGACCACAGAATCAGTTTCTGACTAGTTGGTGTACTACGTCTTGGCAGCAGGGGCAGGATACTGCTGGTCAGCCTTTCTGGGTACATCTGGTATGGCATTTGGCTTATACCAGGCAGCAAAGGTGGCATCTTCCAAGGCAGGAAAAACTGGAGGAATAATGGAGGGAGTGCAGAGAATCTTCAGAAACTCCAGATTCTTTTTGGAAAATCCTCTTCCACAGCAAACCCTATAGCAGTTTGCATTTGCTGCATCACTGTCCGACAAGTGGGGGTCTTCAGGAAGAGATCTGGGTGTAAACACAGAACCCTCACTGCAAGAGGATAAAGTGGAGCTAGAATGTTCATAATGTGGTTCATAATGCTCCTCTTCATAATACTCCACTGTGAGGTCAGGATTACATTCATCCTCCTCGTTGGCATCCCTGTCAATGATGGGAATAGAAGATCTTGCTGGCGATGCTGCCAATGGCTACTCAGGAGGTATTTGCAGTGTACCAGCCAATAAAGTTGAACGGGTCTGACACAGTAACCCCCGACAGCAGAAAAATTCTTCTAAGATAAGCCTGGCAGTATGCGCCATATATCTGAAAATGACCAGCACTGCCTCTGTGCCATGGGCCGTGACTGCTGGAGTTTATGACTGGCCTACCTCATCCCAAATGAATGACAGTGATGTACTGTCTGTAGTAGGTATGCTACTGCATAAGCCAAGCTCTGACCCAGGTGTCTGGTTGACAGTTTTGGGGGGTGGGGAGAGAAGCTGATGCCACTGCCACTGGATTGTACGATGATGTAGGTTGACAAGGCACAGGCTGCAATGGCGACCTGGATCTCGCCAGGAAGCTGATCTTCCTTGTGTGTTTGTGCTTACGTCCTGATGAGGACTTCTCTTTTTCATGGACTTTAGGCTTTGACAAATGTGACTTGTTTGATGGGGCTGGTGACCCATCTTTTTGATCCTGGGCTTTGTGCATGGCCGCTAAAGTTTTTTTCTAACAAAAAACTTTGAGCACCTTTTTCCTGTGTCACCTTATTGCCTGAATGAAACACTGGCAAACCTCATAAGTCCTGACATTGTGAGAGGCCTAAACAGAGGACACACTTCATGGGTGTTCCAGTACTGTGAGTGCAGTGAAAAAATATACAAAGACAATGTCATTGGTTTCAGCAGTATACAGAGTCAACAGTATCCCTAATTTATTAGTGATTGCTATCTAAAAAAAATAATAAATTCACAATGACTAGGAATATTCTTTATTTCCACTGCAGATCCAATGAGTACAGTAGACGGTGGGAAAATAATGGGGGTGAAATGGGGCCACCATTGTTTATGCAGATGCCAACCCAGGATGCAGTCATGGGCAGCCCCCCCACTAGCAGGGGCTTCCCACGTTTATGTAAACAGACACGTGACGTCATTGTGGGCAGCCCCTGACTAGTAAAAGTTTGTGTGGTCCTAGCGCTGATGCGGATATAGTTCCAAAGGAGTGGCCCAAGGGAAGAGATCCTCTCAAAGAATCTAAGCCCATTTATTTCACTCCGGCAATAGCGGATGCTACTTTTATTCTGCCTCAGAATGACAAAGCCATCATGCTCAAGCAGGTCATTGCGCACCTCATCAACACACACCATGAGCAAGTGGGTCTACGCTTTGGCTACCCTTGGCATGATATCTAGCTACCAGGGCCATTTTTTTTTTTTTTTTAAATCACATCTTTATTTTCCCCACTCTCCTTGCGGCGTGGTCCAGTGATTGCCAGTCACCGGCACCAGGTCTGGTGTGCGAATCACACCCATTCCCCACAGGCCAGCCAGTAAGCAGGACCCCCCCAATGGGGACCTGTAGCACAGACAGCCAGAGGATGCACCTCATGTCTGGGGGTGCAGTGCACGGCCATCAGTCGCCACGATCGCTCCATATTTTTTCCACGATTTTGCTCCTTAGGAGCTGGACATGCAATGGCGTCAGTGCACAGCTGTGCAAACACCCGACATGCTCCACCCCTTTACTGGGCGTGCAACTGTAGTGCATCTGGCCTCCACCAGATGCCACTGCAGCACGACGCAATTCTCCCACCCACCCTAGAGGAAGGAGAACAGTCGTAGGATGCTCAATCCTTCCTCTCCTCTGCCAACCACTGGCAGCCTGAGTCCGTTCCTGAACACGGGTCACCGGTGTGGCGTCCAGCATCTCAACTCTCAGCACCACTGGGCCAGCCTACCAGGACCACGTTTTGAAATACCAGTACGCCCTCTGGTGCAAGCTTAAGTCCCTAGCAGAGGCCCTCCCAGACAGAGGCAAAACAAGAAATGCTGTTAACTACTATAAGGTATTGAATTTAACAACTACCAGCTTATAGCCTTTGATGTAGCAGCTCGGCACGCAGCAGCAGCCATTTGCATCAGGTGGCACTTCTGGTTACAGACTGCTGACTTCACCCAGAACATCCAGAAACAGCTCATGAATGTGCCCTTCGATGGCACTGATCTATTTGGACAGTCGGTTGAGCAATCTCTTACATGAAACAAGAACTCTTAAGACTGCCAAGCTGCCTCCCCATAACCCACAAACAGATAGACATGGCTAACAAGCAGTCCTTTTGTGGTAGGGGCAGGGGAGCCCAAAGCAATAAATTCTAGTCTCCCCTGGCCCAGACAAAAGTGCAGCCGAAGACACAGGCACCAAAAGCACTCTGTGCCACCATCCGAAGCTCCTGCCCCTCGACTGCTTCAGCTGCCCGAGGCAGACAACTCCTTCCCAGTAGGAGGGACACCTAGTTTTACCATCAGTGGGAACCCATCTCAGTGGATAAGTGGGTTCCAAGGATCATCCAAGAAGGGTACTCCCTGGAATTATTGGAAACACCCCCAGGACAATTCTCCCAGAAGGCAACTCCCCTTGTCAGGTCATGAACTTCTGGCACAGGAGATTGCGGGGCTTCTGAGAAACAGCAGTGGAAATAGTGCCATAGTCTGAAAAGAACACAGTATTCTACTCCCACTACTTCCTGGTACCAAAGGAGTTAGGGGGTATGTGCCCCATTCTCAGCCTCAAAAATCTGAACAAATACACGGACAGAGAAAAATTCAAAATGCTTTCTCTGGGATCCTTGCTACTTTACCTGAAACATCAGGACTAGCCAACATCACTGGATATGCAGGATGTATACCAGCACATACTGGTGCACGCCTTCCACCACAGATACCTTCAGTTCTGCATGGAAAGTCAACATTACCAGTTCAGAGTTTTACCCTTTAGGGTTTCCTCAGCGCTGCAAGTCTTTATATAAAGTGCTTTGCAGTACTCGCAGTGCAACTCAAAGCTGGAACTCAAGAGTCTTCCCATATCTGGACAACTGGTTAATTTGAAGCCCATCCAGAAGGAAACTGATCAGGCAGTGGCCACTGCCTCTAGCATCCATGAGAGTCCTGCCGAATCCCTCAAAGTCTCAGATGGAGCCCTCCCAGGAACTGCTGTTCATAGGAGCTGTCCTTGACATGACCTGGGCTTGGGCCTTCCTCTCAGACAGCAGACTACAAGCAATCTTGCAGATGGCATGCTACGTCATGGAACACAAGACTGTGCTAGCCCACTACATGCAATGAATGCTGAGTCTTCTAGCCTCCTCAGTGTTCACAGTGCCACAAGTAAGGCTGTATACGAGGACGACTTTGTGAATTCTCAGTACCTAGCGGCCATAGATATCACATGCTCGAAACTATCCCATTCAGTGACCGAACACCTGGTGAGGCCCCAGATGCGGTGGTCAATGGAGGACAACCTCCTCCAGCGCTTCCTTACTCCCAGAGCTCGAGGCAACTCTCACCATGGATACCTCATTGCTAGGGTGGGGAGCCCACTGCCAGGGTCTCCGGACAAGGGGTCTAGGACTCATCAGAAACATCTCCACATCAATTTGCTAGATGTATACAGTTCTGTATGGTCTGAAAGCACTGGTGAACTTGGTCAGCCGAAAGACAGTTCTTCCCCAGATGGACAAGTCTGTCAAGTACTGCATCAACAAGCAAGGAAAGTAAACAGATTCTGGAGCTATCTTACCGACCGCTCACAATTAGTCTATTGGCCATGACTGCTCCCCTACCCAGCCTGTCTCCACAGGGGTTCTGCAAGGCTCCATTCTGGGCCCCCTCCTATTCTTATTTATTAACTCACTTCCCTCCGATAGTCTCAGCTGTCACTCTCCTCTACGCCTATGACCTAGTGCTCTTCAACAGTGAATCTACCGCCACCATTTCTTCGTTCCTCACCCTAAACTATGCTGTGGCCCACAACTGGTTCACAAATCTCCCAGTAAATGCAAAAAAAATTCCATGTTGTTCAGATCAAAACCCTTCCTTGCCAAAGCCAGGACTCTTTCCCCCCAAACACTGTCTCCCCGATGGCCTTGTCCTAGAAGATGTCAATACCTTTAAATATCTAGGGCGTCTTACTAGACCCCTCCCTCACCTTCTCTAAGCATATCAATTCCTTTGTTTGCAGGTTCTATCAGATATTAGGTGCAGCCTTTAGATTCCAACATTACTTCACCCCTGAGGCCAGACTAGCCATTGTTCAGGGCAATCTACTCCCAATCCTGGATTATTGTTCCCCTATCTAATGCCAGGACATCCTTAACTGCCATGACCAAGTTCTCCACTGCCTACAACAGTGCCTGCCATTTTGCCTTGCTGGCCCCTTTTTTGACCCACCACTGTGTCCTATACGATTCCTTTCACTGGCTCCCTGTTCTGGTCAGGACTACCCTCTTATGGCCCTCCCTCAGGACCCGAACTCTCTGCCTCTGCTCAAACAGCACCCCCCCCCCAACCGTTCCCTGGGTAACCACCAACATGGGAGTCAGAGCACTGTCAGTATTCAGTAGCAGCCCCTACGCTGTGGAATAGACTGCCTGTAGAACTCCGCTCCACTGACACACAAAGTGGGTTTAAATCCCAACTTAAACTTTGGCTCCTTGCAAATTCTGCCTACCACTGTTTCCTTGGGTAGCCCACCTGGCCTGACTGCTCCCCTTCTGTATCTAGTATCTCCTTAACCCCCACCGCTGCTACCCTGCTGTTTCTCAGCCTTATGTATATATGATGTATTATGTATACCTGATCTACATATATATTCCATACCTGTAGCCTGTGTGCTATTATGTACTGTACTTTTAACCCTGTGCCATTTGTAGTTGGCCCGGGTCATGCCTGAAAACAGTCCCTGGGATCACTGCACCTACCCGGTTATCAAAGCTGTAAATAAATAAAAATAAGAAGAAACACAAGGAAGGCAATGAGTGTGGTAATGGTGCCTAGAGAGGGGATTTTGCTCCATGCAACCTTTTTGCCAGGGGTTCAAAACAGTCTGGCTGGAGAGTTAAGGTGAACAGAGGCAGATCCTCATGAGTGGTCACTAGCACAGGCACTGTGATGAGTGGGGACACCAGATGTGGACCTTTGAGTCCCCACACAATGCCAGACTGCCTCGATTCTGGTTCTGAAATCCAGAACATGACTTGTCAGGGTGCATTCAGACAGTCATGTCAAAATCTGTTTCTGTATACATTCCCCCAATCCCTCTCATCCAGAGTTTTTGTTCAAGCTGGAGGAACACAGGGCAAGATGATCCTATTGGCACCCTGCTACCCTCAGTAGATATGGTTTCCTCTGTTGAAGCGACCAGTCACCAGACCTAGGTTTTGCCAATCTGGACAGACTTAACTAACCTAGCGTCAGCTAGTCCATTCCAACCTGTGCTCCCTTCTCCTGAAGAGATAGAAATGAACAGTTTCAAGGTATCTCAAAGGGCCTCTGGAATTAAGTGTCTGCCTGAAAAGGTTTCCTAGTACTTACTGGACCTTTCTGATGACGGCCTGCAATATTCCATAGTTAAAGTCCACCTATGTGCTTTGATCAGCAAAGCACTAACCTGTAGGTACCCTCTCTTTGGCACAACTGCCACTATTTAAAAGGTTCCTCAGAGGTATTCAGCACACAAGGCCTCCCATCAGGAAGCTGGTAGCTCGCTGGGATATCAACCTTGTGCTAGATATGCTCACTTACAAGACTGAACCTACTGCAACTTGTGACTTGAAGCTTCTAACTTCAAAAGCAACATTTCTGGTAGCCATCACCTCTGCACAGAGTATCCGAAATCCAGAAAGGCAGATCTCCGCACTCATGGGATCACCATACAAAAATGAAAAACAGCAAAATGAGGAACACCAGCTGTGCCTGTCCACTGAAGAAGACCCTGTGTTGGGTTGAAAAATGGGTCACAAGCACAGTCAGTGTTCCTCATTTTGGCTTAGAAATAAATTTATGGAATTGCTGTTTGTTATTTTTCATTTTTGTATTATGATCCCACGAGTGTGGAGATTTATGTTTGTCACTGCTCAGTCTGGGCCACCTTGCTGTGCATGTCCTTTCCATACCTGTGTGAACCCTCTCTATTCCTTGTTCTAGCTGAAATCTGATTTGGTCACAAATTCTCTGTATGCCGTATTTGATAAAGATAAAGTAGTTCTCCGTACACACTCCAAGTGTCTGCCTAAGGTGGTGTCTAAGTTCCATCTTAGTCAGGCTCTAATGCAGCTTACATACTTTGCCAAATACCGGAATGAGCGAGAAAGGATTCCCCGTTGGATGTTAAAAGGGTCCTTAGATTTTACCTGGCCAGAACTAAGGACTACAGATAGTCAAAACAGCTCTTTTTGGACCCCAATCAAAAGCGAGCGTGTCACAATCAAGTGCATTTCACCCTGGATTATACACGGCCATCACCACTGCTATGCTGGAGCTCAGGTTAAACTGGAGGACAAGGTACATGCCCACTCCAGAGTGGCTGCCCTTCCTCTGGCAGACATATGCTGTGTGCCTACTGATCATTCTAAATAGATTACTATCCCGAGTGAGCCCAAAGCTCCAGCCTCCCTAGTCTGGAGGGACTTTGAGCTTGGTACTCTGACCCATTAGTGGGAATCTACAAAGAAGGTGAATTCTTGGAAAATACTGAGGGCATAGGTTACTCATTGGGTTTATGGTGCTCACCTCCTTGGTAAATAAAAATGTACAGAGGTGGTTGGGGCTGGCACTGCTGTACAACATATATAGCAAAGGTATGGTCCAAAACTTCCCCTGGGTAGTATATGCCGTATGAAACACCAAGCACTGTACCAACTAGGCAGTGTAGACAAGGGCTCTATCATTGATAAACAAGGAATAGGCTGTACAGAAACCCTGACCCACTGGAAGATTTATAAGGCATGAGAAGGGCTTATGGTCTTTCCTTGATTAAGCTTGACAAGTACTATCCAGGTACTGAAAAACCTCCTCAACATAAAAATCCACAGCTGACTATTTGAAGTCAGAATCCTATAAAGAGCCAATCATGGATTCCAAAGTGCAGGTCTTTAATCTCGACTCCATTGTTGGGACATTTCTATCCCCCCCATCAAAATGTCAACTTACCAACATTGCCCACGTTGACAACCTGCTCCAGAATTTTGTGTCTCTGATTGTCCCTCAGCAGTGCTTCTACGAGGACACTGTAGGCAGTCCCTGGTATGAGGTCGGTCAGCGTGACACTATTCGAGGTTCCAGGAACTCTAAGCTATACCACAGGGAAATAAACAATCTCTGGTCAGAGTCAGTATGGATACTAATGCATAAGCCTGATAAGGGATACCAAGTAATGTGTGGCTTAAATTAGTTGCATTATTGTTATGAAAATATCCCACATTTACTGGATAAAGCAAAAGCTTACAGGGCATGGACTCAGCTACACTCTGAACCACTTGAAGGGGGGGGCAGCAAGCAATGGAATATATTCCTACGCAAGCTATAGCACTGCATTAGAGGTCTGCTTGCTGTGGTCAGTGCCTGCTACCCCGGGGAGGAGATTAAAACAGCAAAGTTCACCTTTTCCAGTTTTGACTACACCCAGCAGAATGCTAACAAGCCTGCTTTCAATGTTGGAAATGAAAAGGATTCACTGAGGGAGTCCATCACCTGTGATCTAGTGCTGAACATATCCGACAGGGGTCTTGAGATAGGTTCCTTAATTATATGTTGCATTTTTACACTTCAGTCAGTTTTATGCCTTTATGGGTGTGTATTTTACATACAAGCAGTTCTTCATTTTACTCCTGGAACGGATTCAGATTTTGAATTTCACTCCAGGAATTTATTTCCCTAGGGGTCCATCCCATTTCCATGGCTGCCTGCTTTAAGCTTCACTAAGCAGCCTTAAAAATGTGAGAGGGATGGTATTGTGGTCTTGTGGTTAGACCACAGGCTTGGGAACCAATAAGTTCAGGTTCAAATCCCACCAGAGTCACTTATACTATTATCCAGCACATGCTGGAGTAGCTAAGTGTAAGCAAGGTTTGTAAGATACAAGGAATTAGTATGGTATTTTAGGATAGTGATGCATCCAGGACCATTGATTCAGACCATAACTGCTACAGCAGCAATCTACCCAAAAGTCTGACTTAATTTAACTAATCATGTCTAATCCATAGTTTCTGTCTGAGGTATGTATCTAGGTCTAGCCAGTGGAAGTGAATGTTTTGCTTTTAAAACATTTTGTTTCATCAAACTGCACACAACCACTAAAGAAGCACACAAATTGGGGACAGCCCACTTGACACAACAGTAGTGCTACCACCTGCGATGCCAGCGACCCATGTTCGGAAGCGAACATGGGTTGCTGGAGGGCCAGCTGGGGAGGTGGACAGAGCACCCAGGGGGCTGTTCTCCATCTCCTTAGAGAGATGACTGCATGTCCAGACGCTATACCACCACCTGGGTGACCACAGGTGGAGGTGCAGTGGGACAGCAGGTTAGCTGGAAGGGGAAGACACTGGCTGAGGTCCAGAGTGGAGCCACATCTCTGCGTGCCCTTGCCTCCTAGGATCTCCATGTGTGCCACATCCTCAGGGGGTGGAACAGAAACAGGGGGAAAAAGCCTGCAGAGGGTGGTGTAGAAGGGATCCAGCTCCCAGACTCCATAACCTGGCTCTTGTGGGAAACCGTTCAGACCACCCAACTCTCACTAATGGACTGGAGGGGGAAATCCTGGGATCCTCCCTCCGCCGGGGTAGCCAAGACAGCATGAGGGTAAGATCTGGTGGCCCTCCAAGAGTTACCAGGCATGTGGCAGAGACAGCACAGGATACTCTGAAGAGAGCGGCACACGCGGAGAGAAGGGGACACAAACAGATAATATAAAAACAAAACAAAAAATAAAGAAACACAAATCACCCAATGTCACAAATGCTATAACTTAGTGAAAACTCTAGCCATTTCCTTCCAGAGTAGCCCACTCAATTATCCCTCAGGCATTTGCCATCTGTTGATGAAGTCTTAATTTGAAATCCCCAGGCAAGGGGAGTTGTGTACAATCTCAGCTCTGCTATAAAATGACAAAAGAGAAAAAAAAAAGCTCTTGCTGAATTAATGGTCCTGGATGCATCAGTCACATGGGACAGGAGGCACTGTAGGAACAAGAAGAGCCATAAAACATGTAAAAATGGCGATCCCCAAGGGCCATATAACCAGAAAGCAAATTTGGAGAAAAACTTTCAGCAAACAAAGGGAATGACTTACTAGGAGTACACCTATAAATCAAAAACACTCTGCACAATGTATTTATTTTTACATAAAATTTTGACTTCCATTTTCCTTTAAACTGGGCTTGATCTGTCTCAGCAGTTTGTCAAATTTTCTCTCCACCATCTGTCTGTTCAATCAGTACAGTACCTTATATATGTAACAAAAAACTTCCTGCTACGTCAGATCAACATTAGTTGATAGAATTGTTAGGCCCTGTCCACACTGCACCACTCAGACCCCGTAATGGATAGAAACCGTTACAACCGGGGAGCGGTGCAGTGTGTCCACACTGCTGCGGTGTCCGTTATGGGACTGGCACCGCCGGTTCACACTTCGGGAGCCAGGCGACAGTTACCGTGCTACCTGATCCCACAATGCAGCTCACGCTGTGCTAGGGGACCAGTGCCACGCATCCACACTACGCCCGGTAACGTTACTGAGGTGTAACCAGTTTCATAACGGTTGTTGAAACCACCTCATGTGTGGTTTCAACAATGGTTACGGAAATGCCTTCTATAATGTTACAGGTGTAAACGCAAACCGTTGCGGTAACTGTTTGGGCACTAACGTTACAGAGGGGTAGTGTGGACAGGGCCAGTGTCAGACACTTGCCCCAGCTGTGCACTATGTGTACTTATTCAGCTGCAGAGGTGGCAAAGAAAACAGAAAAAGTGCCACAACCATAGATTCATGAATAAAGTAGATCCGTATTGAGTAAGGGAAGGGGGACAGACAGAAGAACAAGCATCTCATGGGTACAGATGAGTTGACGAAACTCAGTCAGTTACTGTTCCTGTCTTTCCTGCGCCCCCCCCATTAGCAGTCAGTTGTATAGCTATCACTATGCAGCCGTAAAAAAACAGGAGAGGGGTGCAGAGAAAAAGAATAAAGTCTTAGCACGGCAGAACATTTCAATGGTTTCTAACAGATGCTGTAACATAAGGAGGAGTAACTGATAAAAGGCCCCCCCTCCACTCTGTGCCCCCCCCCCCAATTAGACAATGAAAGCACAAACTATGGTAATAAAGACATTATGCAACCTAACTGGAAACAGAACCCAGGTACCTGGAATCTGATTCGGGTACTCAGCAACAGAGGAGAAAATGGTTAATCCTCAGGTGTGGAAAGCAGTCGAGTTCTAACAAAATCATGGCATGCCTAAGTTATTTGGGGGGTAAGACAGAAGAGGGTGGAGGTCTAGAAAATACAGGTTACTCACCTGTAACAGGAGTTCTAGGAATGGTATATGTTGTTCATCCACACTTATTGGCAGGTCCCTTGCTGCTTTAAATCTTGCCGGAAGGCTTCAAGCTGGCTCCTCCCACCCACCCACCCAGGTGGTAGAACTCTCGGCCCGCCCCATGACGCCAGATCTAGCCCGCTGAAGCCAGGTTGTGCGAGCCGGGAGGTGGTGGATCGGTGGTGGATGAACATATACCATTCCTAGAACTCCTGTTACAGGTGAGTAACCTGTATTTCTAGGGACATGGATATGTTGTTCATCCACACTTATTGGCAGACTCCTAGCAGTTCTCCGGGAGGAGGGAGGCAAGGCGCACACCCCTTACTTAGGTAGAAAGACTGGAGAACCGAGGCCCCAACCAGCACCCCGACGCGACCCAAGGTCGATGTGGAAGGGGAACGGTAAAGCCTGCTTCCGGGAGGAAGCCCTGCGGATATCCGGACCGGAGTATCCTCGGAAGCAGCCACCGATGCAGCGGAGGACGGGTAAAAATGAGCACTTATCCCTCTGGGAGGCTCCATGCCCACCTATAGTGGAGACCTATGCAGGGGTGACCCATCCACTCATCGTCCACTTGGCTGCAGGTCTGCCAGATGCGGCTACAGTGTAGATGACAAACAGCTGGTGAACCTCTCCCGACCTTCAGCTTTACGCTCCCTGGGTAGGTGAGCGTTAAACAGGTTCCTCTGGAACCTACATACGACCTCCGAGGTGTGAATGGGGATGAACCCCAGCAGAGGCAATACCCCAAAAGGGAAGACTCCGCCATCGCCTCCGGAAGGACTTCGGGTGGGGTGCAGGACAACCTAGTCCCTGTGGAAGACCAGATAGGGAGATTCAAAGGAGCGCCTGGAACTCTCCCCACCTCCTGGATGGCCAAGTAGCCCCAAGAAGGTGATCTTCCACAACAGGTGGGGGAAACTCGCACCTGTGCAAAGGTTCGGATGGCTTGCTCGTGAGCTAAGCCCATACCAGCAAGGATCCCACAGAATGGGGATACTCTCCCCCAAAGGGGAGGCATGATCGAGGCCTAGAAGTGCCAGACCACCTATTCTCTTGCCGCCAACTGCCTTCCGGCCCGCGCCCGGACGGGGAGGTGACCACAGAAGCACCTAGAGGGTCGTTGGCCCAAGCCCTAATTCAAAGAACAGACGCAGATGGTCCGAAACGCTCGCCCAGGGACGGGAGAGGGCCAGGCCCTATCCCACCATCAAATGGAGAACTTTTCCAAGAGGACGAGCCTTATTTTTGGTCGACTCCTAGCAGGACGCCTCGAAAGTTGAGGACCCTGCCGAAGGACCCTAGGCCTGGCCCCTAGCCGCACAGGAACCGGGCCTACAGGTGTAGGGATTGAAGGTCCCGAAGGAAAACCTTCCCCTAAAAGGGAAATCCAGACCGGGCGGACTAGAAGCCTCCACGGGAGCCTGCGGCCGAGACTGAGGAGAGCTGGATACCAGAGCTGGCAATCCAGTCTGGGGCTACCAGCATCACCTGTGCCCCGTCCCTCCTTGCCCGTAGGTCAAGGGAAATGGGGGAGAGGCGCGGAAGGGCCCGGGGTCTGTGGCCCCGACGGCATCCCCTACCTTGCTGAGGGGGCGGGCATAAAGCAACCTTGGCCTCGTATTCTCCCTGGAGGGAGGAGGGAGAAGATCCTGTGCTACCTCCGGCAGGAAAAAAACACTCATGAGGCGCAGCCTATGTCCGGCTTAGGGCAGTAGCCGGAGAATTGGAGGCTCCCGCCATCAGAAGGCTGGGAACCCACCTCCAACTGCGCGAAAAATCCAATGCGGAGAACCTCCTTACGCTGAGGCAAGGGGTTCGACCGAACCTGGCGGGGCAGGTAGCACAAGGTTGTGGTGCTGTCCAGATGGATTAAAACCACTAGACCCCGCACAAACTGAGTGAGCGGTGCAAGCTAAGCGGACTGCCTGGAGCTCCAGCAGGTAGAGACGACATCGGGACTCCCGAAGGACCAGAGGCGAAGCACTCTGTATTCCCCTAGATGGACACCCCCATCCATCTGAGAAGCATCGGTCGGAGAAGACCGCCGACCCAGGGGGGACGAACAGGATGTTCTCCTGCAGGAGCTGGAACGGTCCGGAGGGGAGCTGCCCACTCACTCCTGGGCTGTAGTCACAATCGGTCCGAGGAACGCAGCATCAGGACCACTGGCAGGCCTGGCCCCACTAGGGGAACTCAGCCGCCAAGAGCCCGGAGGTGCAGGAGGTCCCGAAGAGCACAATTACCCGCCAACCTGACTGGGTAAGGGAGGAAGAACCTCAGCCCTGTCCACCCGGAACCCAGCTCGGACTCAAGAGTCGAGCCTAGTCCCGGAGAAAACCTCACCCGCTAAGGCACGAGTTCCAACATGGTTCCGTTAAGGGAGACCAATGTAAGCCTGGAAGGTATTAATCAGGCCGCCATCCGGGTGGGGTTACGCCCGAACCCTTCGAAGCCGCAGAAACTTCGGAGCAGAGAACAAAGGGCCTGGCCAGGAACTCGTAAGGAGACCTCTCGCCTGAGAAAGGGAGAAGTCTCAAGAATGGACGGAACGAGGAGGAAGTACGTCCTGGAGGCCCAGAAGGAAGCCACACGCCTCGAACTGAGGATGGGAGATCGGCAGAGGGACCATACGTCATGCCGAAGGATGGGCGCAAGCCCCCCGTCCGTTTGAGGCCAGGAACACCCGGACTCGAACCCCGGGTTGGAAGGAGGCCCACCACTTTCCTGACCACCTCTAATTAGGGGGCCAGGCAAGTCGGCTTAGCAGTCCGACGAGGAGTCTGTGGACCCAAGATCCCTGTGGGGTAACGGCTCAAGAGGAAACCTGTTCGCAACCCGCGACAGGGCTATCCTTAGCACCACCCAAGAGGAAGAGGTGCAGAGCCGTCCCCCCACGGGGAATGCCCGGGCAGGGTCGACTGTGCTGGGGACAGCTCCCCTTTAGCCCGTCATTGAGCAGGCTTGACGGAGGAAGAGGCTTACGGGGGCTCTCGGACCCTTACTTCCTTGCTTCCTTTTGGAGGAAGACGCTGGTCTGGCAACTGGCCGCCCAGCGCACGCCTGCTGGCCCTTGAGCTGGGCCGGTCGAGCCGAAGGGGTAGGGGGGCCAAGGGGCTTACGCAAAGGCTGAGGGCTGCCCTTGTCCCTCCGGGCGGGATTGACTGAGTCCGGAGTGGCATTGGACTTCTCGGGCCCCTGGATATGTCACTCCACGCCAGGGCCGAAGAGGTCAGCCCTCAAGAAAGGGGTGTCCACCAACTCATGCTGGGTTTCCAAGGAAAAAGAGGATAACCTCAGCCACACCCTGCGGTGCATGGCCACTGCGGCCGCCACCGATCTGGCACAGGAGTCGCCCAGATCCAGGGTTGACTGAAGCTGCTGTTTCGCCATCACCTTACCCTGGTCCCGAACCCGCCAGACCGTGGTCCGCAGGTCGGCTGGAAGAGGAGGAAGGACCTCGTCCAGGGAGCCCAAAAGGGCGTGGGAACAGTGCACCATCAGTGCCGCCGAGCTGGCCTGACCGAGGCCTAGGGAGGACGCGGTGTAAACCTTTCGCCCGACGTAGTCCATCCTTCTAGACTCTGTCAGGGGGCCTATCCACGTCCCTAGTGTTTCCAAAACGTTGGAAAACATTGTCGGTAACTACCCCTTCAGCCGAGGGGTGCTCCGAGGAACCGGGCAGAGAACCGACAGGGACAGGGTACTTCCTGGCCACCTGGCCGGGCGCAGGGCAGGAAGTAGGCCGCTGCCAGAGCTCCAAGGCTGGGCCCACGATAGCCTCAGCCACCAGGAAGGCCTCCGAGGGAGAGCCCCTTTGGTCCAGAATCTCCGTAAGGGGGTAAGGTGCCCGTTTGGAAACGGGCTCGAGCTGCATTCCGGTGAATTCTGAGATGAGCAGGAGCAGACCCACAGAGGACGATGGGCTGTCATCCACAGAATGTTCCGGGGAAGACCATGGGTCCTCCCTGCAAGGAAACATAACGGAGCCGACCGCAGGCTCAGAGTCTGCAAAAAGCTGCCGTAGGCCAGTCACTCTTCATCCGCCGAGGGCGGGCGGGAGTGAGGGGACCGAGTGACCTGCGAAACCGGTCATGGTCCGGCCCGAGTTCCACCGATGGCGGAGGGGCAGCGAGGATCGGGCGAGCAACCGCCCTGAAGAAGGCCTCGACATCTTCGAGTGACGCGCGCACGACCGGGCGCGCTGCTTACTAGTCGGAGAATGAATTGGGGTCGATTGACTTCGACAACAGCATCTGCCGCCACATAAGTTCCTCGTAACGTCGATGCCAACGGCATCAAAGTCACTCCTCATCCGAGGAGGGGGACGAGGAAGAACGGCAAAGCCACTTGACTCTGTGCCCCGACAGAGAACGCCGAGGTTGGCGTGAGCGGCTAGACCGAGAGGAGGACCGAGACCCGAATCCTCGGGCAAACCGAGGGCGGGCTGGGGAGGGAGCGGAGCGAGCCCGCTCCTCCTTCGGTTCGGAGAATTTGGGCAAGGACCATCGACCCAAGGGTACCGGCAGAACCTCAGCCTCCACCGGGGAAACCGGTGAAGGAAATGCGGCACTAGTAAGAGACAGCCCAGATGACGTGCCGAGGGGCTCGGCCACATCGACGGGGGTCCTGGCCAACTGACCCAACGGGGACACCGTGAGGCCAGAGGCCGGGCCGCGATGCCCGACTCGAAGGCTGGCCAGCTCACGGGAGGGGGAGTTTTCCTGCCCGGCCGGGCCGACGAGGGGACCCCACCTGTGGCCTCTTGAATTGGGCCGAGGGGAAGGATCTAGGGGTCCTCTCCTTTCAAGGAGAGAGACTGACGGTTGAATGGAGAACCTAAGTGACAGCGGGAAAAATGCGAACCGAGGAAGAGGGAGGTGAAGCCGCCCCCCGCCCGGCGGATTCGAGCTGCTCAGAAACAGCCGAAGCAGACGCCCTAAGATCTGAGGGATTTTCTGGAGTGGGAAAAACTACCGGATGTCCGAGCCCCGAACGGGCCGCGCGGTACTCCCAAGAGCTGGCTGAAAAAGCACAACAAAATTTGCAAAGCTGAGGATCATGATCCAGGTCAATGCAGTAAACGCACGTGGAGTGCGGGTCTCTCCTGGAGGAAAAAAACGTGCGCCTCCCGGGGCCGGGAAGGGATTGAGCCATCGCTGCAGCGAGGAAGATATCAAAATTTCTTCTTAAAGGATTTCGAAGACTGAAATTTCCAGGAACCAGTCCAACGCAGAGTGCTAAGGAGGGAACCTGAGCTTCCAAGCAGTAAGGAAGATCTGGCGTCATGGGGCGGAGCCGAGAGTTTTACCACCTGGGTGGGTGGAAGGAGCCAGCTTGAAGACCTTCCGGCAAGATTTAAAGCGGCAAGGGACCTGCCAATAAGTGTGGATGAACAACATATCCATGTCCCTAGAAAATGAGGTTTTCCTTCAGCTGTTCACAAGTGATTCCAAGTGGTCCATATAAAAGTGACTAATTTTTATTCAAAACCAACTGTAGCACTACTTGGCTGTGTTTTTCTTGTCCTGTCCTATAGTGCACTTATTCTGCCTGCTCATCTCAGTGGTACTGAATTCTATTGTGTTCTGGCTAAACCTTAACCAATGTAATCTTTGTCACTCCAAGCCAAACTGCAGCCAATGTTTACTATCAATCATTATATTATAAGCTATATGCCTCGTAATACTAGTTAGTCTACAACAATTTCCATTTTGTCCTGTAGTGTGCATAATTATAATCCCACCTATATAACTGCCTAAATATACATCTCATGATAACCTGCGTATTATCTCCCACTGTACCCCTTCCCCCCAGGTAGCACCAGAAGACTAGCATCTTCTTGCTTAGTGTGCCTTTCCTGGTGAAACAATTTCTATAAATAAAATAAAAACATGATTTATGGAGTAATATGTTGTGCTACAATGTGGGCGTGACCTGGGTTTGAGAGTGAGCCTACAGGGCTAGTTGTGCAAAAGTTGACCGGTAGCGCGGCACCACACGGTATACCACACTACTAGTCAACTTTTGTTACTACTGGTCTTCACAGTTATGCAGCCCTAGGTCAAGAGTGCTGTTAATGACAGTGTTTCCAGGCTGGGGTAGAGAAAGTGCCTAGTTTGGCCCCTGCGGCAGGGCCAGTAAGGCCAGGGAGTTAAGACTGCTCTACCTCCTTCACAGGAAGCTACAGCAAACCTCAGTGCTGTGAAGGGTTAGATGCTGCAAAGGTGGAAGAAAAAAATGGGTGTAATTAAAACAAAACATGCACACAACTACACAACTGTTTGAATGACAGCTGCTGGTACTCTTGCTCTGATGTGAATGGTCATGAAGGGGATAAACATGTTAACAGATACTGGCCAATCCCCCTTCCATGACTTGTGTGTCACTATATCCTACCTAGCTGAAAAATGGCAGAGTGCAGGAAACCTTTATAAGGAATGGACTGTATAAAGGACATCCTCTAGGGAAAGCAGCATGGTCTACTGAAATATATCTATTTCCTTTGCTAACTGGGTAAGGTCCACAATGCCCAAGGCTAATTGTCAGGGGCAATCTGCGAGTACTGGGGAGGTTAAGTGACTTGCTCTGGGTCAAACAGTATGAAAGCAGAGACTGTAGGAATCAAGCCCCGGTCTGCTGGCTGTACCAAGGTCATTCACAGCTCATTACTCTAACCTCTAGGCCATACTGCCAGCCCAGCTATAGCACAGGACCAGAAGATACCAGGTTCAAATCCCACCAGAGCAACTTGCTCACTTGTGTGGCCTTAAGAGAGTCACTTGGCCTCCTTTTGCTTTAGTCCACTTAACTGTAAACATGGGTAGAGGCAAACAAGAGGTTTCATCTCTGTTGAACATACATGGGTTTGTAAAATGAAAAGAAAAAAAAAGCCAGCCTCTCTAGAGCCAACAAGAGCATCATTTTGTATGGTTTGGACCGACAGAACCATTCCACACTCCTTTTACCCAAACAGCAAAAGCTGATGCTCTTTATTTGTTAAGAGGCATCTTTATCAAGCCCATATACACAATACAACAGTGTACACATCATAGAATGCTGAAGAGGCACACGCAGAACATGCATTTTGTCAGTAACTTCAAGCAGCGGTATTTGTTATGGTAACACTGTTTTTGCATCTACACTGTATTTTAAATTGACTTTTTGTCCTATCTTCTAAGATACCATTTTCCTTTTTTTTTTTTTTTTTAAGCCATTTCTGAACACCTGTTTGACATCACGTCTTGTGACCAGGGTGAACTAGCGTGCAACGGGCACTGCTCTCAGGCATTACTGGACAATGGGTACTCAGCTGATACAGATAAAACCAAGGGACAGCCATATATTTAAAAGACCATGCTTTTAATTATTTTAACTCAAGAAAATGTTTCTTCTCTAAAAGGAAAACTACTAATGTAAGCCAGAAGATTGAAAGAAACAAGGAAGATGCCCCAACGGCAAGGCAGTGTGCCGCTGTACAGGTGAACTCTAGTTTAAGATCAAGCTCAAGATGCAGTGACAGGAGGTGGGCCACACTGCACCAGCAGCTGCTGGATAGTGCACTGCAGTCGGGGTGGGGTGGGGGAGGGGATCAAACTGGGCTCTGGTGTCATCGCAACTCCTTGGGTGGGCCAAGGGAGTTTGTTTCCTCTGCAGGATCTTGCTGCATACAGCAGAGGCCACCCAATGGGTTATGCCTACACCAGGGGAAGAGGGAGTCATTTGGGAGAACACGGGGGTGAAAATACCTGCCATGACCATTTATGACAACCTGGGATCTGGGGACTCCCCTGGGTCTTAGTGCCAGCCAATAATGGGATCCGAGCCCATGAGCCACTCCCATGGAGAGTATAACTATATAAGACATTAGAAGTGGCAGAGACCCACGGGAGGACTAGGGGGAGGGAACAGGCTTGAACAGGGCATATCCCTGCATATGGGAGTCACGATCGTGGAAAAAAGCTCTATTTGGGGGAGGGGGACAGAAACAAGAAATGATTCAAAGCTACAAATGAAAACTTTGCAAAACATAATACTGCGGCAGAATTCAGATTATTCAGACATTTCCTGTAGTTACATTCCCCCTTATCTTCATTATAGAGGACAGTTGCATGGGACACAAGATCTGTCACCTGGTCTTCCCCTACTCTGGCTGCAAGTGACACCATAATACTGTAGTGTGGCAACCACTTGTACAGCAACCTGCTGTGATGTCAGAGAGGATTAGAATGCCACTTTAAAATAAGCAGCCACAGCAGATGAAGACCATGTGACACAGATCCTATTTTAATGAACATTTCAGACAGCCTCTCTGGTGTTTTTCATCACCTTTAATGTACTTCTATGTATTCTTTAAGGATGGCACCAACAGTGGTTGAATTCAAGCATGCATGGGACAGTCATAAGGCAATTCTAGGGGTTGGGGGTGGAAAGATGTAGGCTGTTGGTTAACTAGGATATGCAGCTTATCCATTAGGTAGGGAAATTGGCAGACTGGGTGGGCCAAGCGGTCCTTATCCTTTCAGTCCATTAGGCATAATTCATTTTCATTGCACTTTATGCTATATATGCACACAAAAAAGAACCAACAAGGATAAACTGCAGAGAAAAATGTGATTGTGCAGGACACCACCAAACCTCTCCGTTTCGGAGTACTCCATTCCTACTGAGGGAGTATTTTGCAAGCAGTAAAATATGATAGAGTGTGCAGTTATGCTAAACCACTGCACGCCCCAAGCGGCTTTTGATTCACGAGGCACAGTAGGGAAGTGCTGTACTTTAATGCATTACCACACACCCTGGAGTGTGTTAGTATGCTTATAAAAAATAGGTTTAAAAAGTTATAAAATCAAGTAAAAAGAAATTGATATCGGAACTGTGCAGTAATGTGAAATTACGGCGTGATCATTTGACCAGTTTTAACCAGACTGCCTGTTAGATTCATTCCCCCTTTGAAGCGCGCAAGCACAGAACCAGTCAGAGCTACAGCTGACGACATGACGTCTGTTTTGAGGCTTGTTGTTTGACTCGATTATACAAGCCATTTTTGCTTTGTTGAATTAAGCACTGTACGCTTTATGCGATTATAAAAGTCCCAGAAAATAAAAGGGGATTTGGACTGGAATTTTACCAAATCTGGCTCACCATGGTGGAGTTGCTATGGTTTAAATGAAATCAAGCCATTTCATAATTTATTATCCACAGGAATTTCAGACTTCTCATAATGGAAGCTAGCAAGGACTGCTTGGAATTTGTACTCTAAAGCGGGAAGCTTAAAAACCCTACTGCTGGTCATAGTTGCAATGAAAAACAGACCCACATGAACAAAGGATAAATTCCTCACCTGGAATGTCTTTTCCACTTCTCCCACCGGATGACATGAGATCAGGTATTCAGTGGTCTGCATCATAGGCCTCCAGGTGATGGTGGGATGTGCCAGGGCCTCCTGTGTGTCCGTGGGACTGTGTGGATAACCAGGTTGTTGAACATCTGTATCCGTCCCTGGTCTAACAGGATGCCGCACTTCGATACCGATGCTTGGCCTGCCCTCTACTCCTGGCCTAACTGGGCCCCCTTGGGTAGGTGTCCTGTCCCCTTCTTCCTCCACAAATGGATTTTCCACGGTGTCTACATGAGGGACAGAATTTCCATCTTCAAAACTGGTTTGGGTTGGTACGTCCAAGATCCCTGTGCGGGGGGGAATGTGCGGGACGGTTTCCAGCTGTGGGATCTGTGCAACATCATCTGTCCCAAAGAAATTGTTAGAAGCAACAAAGTGAAGCGGTTAGTGGTGAGAATATTACTGCATACACAGCCAGCTGCAGTGCTGCACTGAAATGCTGACACTAAGTTGAGAATTGCTAGGGCTTGTAACCCATACCAGAGGTGCAACCATGTATAGAAAGTTGAAGTGAGGGTACAGTGGGGCAATCACAGGATGTCAAAGGTGCATTTTAATAGTGAGGTAGCTGGCAAAAAGTGTGTGGGGATGCCCCTCCCCTTCATAATTGTGCCTATGATTTGCTTGCTTTTCTATGTATCCCTAAAAGTGTTTTCCCCTCTGTAGGGCATGTCCCACTAATTAGCAAAAAGCTGTTAGCACTTTGGGGAAGCCATCAAAATGCAGTGAATCAGAATGGCACATCAAAACAGTAACGCTACCACCACCAAGTGTAACAAGTCACATTGTTATCCCCCCCTTAGAAGTGTGTAAATCTCATGTAATGTGCAGTGCAGTAATATTTGATCACTTTTACAGTGCATAATTGTGCTACTTGTGTCAACAGCAACATGACATCTACACCCTTGAAACAGTTTCACAGACCGTTACACAATGGGCCATGAAAATTCTCTCCCCTCCTGCAACCAGTCAGGTGCTTCCACCCTGCTTTGCTGCCTATGACCATCCACCCCACCCAGTACCATGGAACCCCATGTCCCCACAGTTTTCCCCCCTGTGGCAGTGCCTGGAAGGGGAGTGCACCCTTCCCCCACCCAGAGTTCATCATCCAGATGTGGGGCTTCGCGATCCAGGAGTTGAATGGGACGCTGGTCGGCAGGCAGGGTGTCATTTAGCCTATGGCCGCCTTCTCTTTTTCCACTTTCTGTCCCTCCCCTTCATGGCCACGGAGGTGCATGCACCATGTAGCCATGCTCTGTGCCTCCGTAACTCCAGTGCTGCCCCCTGACCTCCACCAGGAGGCAGCCAAGAAGCTGGATGACCTTTCCTCCCTCCCCAGGAGAGGAAAGCAGTCCATCTGATGCTTGATCTTCTTCCTCCCCTGCCAACTTCGAGCAACCCGAGCTTGCTCCTGAGCCCGTGTCTTTGGCCTAGCATGAGGTGCACTGTAATGCCTCAACCCTCATCGCCACCGGGACAGCCAAGCATTTTATTTTCTGACAACTACACTTCTCACCTGAACTATTTTTTTTAATCAATAAAACCCAATTTTATAACTGGATAATACTCTGATGTGTGTGGCAATAATGGAATAATGCATTTTTCGGCTGGCTGTTGGGAATGAGGCACAGCAGAGTGCCCAACAACCACCAGAGGCATGCATTGTTCCCTTATAGCCACACACCATGTCACATGTTATTTCTTACTTCGTCATCAGCCCCTAAACCAGCTAAGTTCTTCACTTACGTAGCAAGATAATCAATTATTCCTATTCTATTACTCTTTTTACGCTCTTTCCCACTCTTTTAACCATTCTTCAGCATCCACTGTGAAGTATGCTTGGCGTTTGTATTCTATTTTGCCAATGTAAACATTAAGAGCAGGTTACTCACCTGTAACAGTAGTTCTAGGAGTGGTATATGTTCATCCACACTCGTCATATCCCCTTCCACTTTAAATATTGCCGGAAGTCTTCAAGCTGGCTCCTCCCACCCACCCAGGTGGTATACACCTTGGCTCCACCCCATGACGCCAGATCTTAGCCTGCTGGAAAAGAGGTTGTGCGCCCAAAGCCGGGAAGGTCGGTTGGGTGTGTGTGGATGAACATATACCACTCCTAGAACTACTGCTATAGGTGAGTAACCTGTTCTAGGAGCGTGGATATGTTGTTCATCCACACTTCTTGGTAGACTCCAAGCAGTTCTCTGGGAAGACAGAGGCAAGGTGCATACTCCCTACTTAGGAAACAGATTGGAGAACAGAGGCCCCAAAACCAGCATCCCAGCGTGACTCAAGGTCGATGTGGTAGCTGGTGATAAAGGTGTTTGCTGACTTCCAGATAGCAGCCCGAAAGATTTCCTGGATAGGGATGTCCCTGGAAGCAGCCACCGATGCAGCAGTATGGCGGGGAGAATGAGCTCTTATCCCTCTGGGAGGCTCCTTGCCCGCCAACTCAAAGCACAGACCTATGCATGATGTAATCCATCTTGCTATGGTCTGTTTGGCTGCAGGTCTGCCAGAAGCAGCTTCAGTGTAGGTGACAAACAGTTGGTGAACCTCTCCACGAATTTCCACCATCCTCTACTTGTAGTAGGACAGCACACGTCTCCGGTCCAAAGTATGGAGCCTGCACTCTGTGTCCGAGGTGTAATTAGGGTAGAATACCAGCAGAGTCAACACCTGGTGGAGGTGAAACTCTGACATCACCTTCGGAAGGAATTTCAGTTGGGGGCGCAGGACAACTTTGTCCCTGTGAAAGATCAGGTAAGGGGAGTCCACCGAAAGCGCCTGGAGCTCCCCTGTCCTCCTGGCTGATGAGTTGCCACCAGGATGGTTGTCTTCCATGACAAGTGTGAGAGCTCACATTTGTGCATGGGTTCGAATGGCTTGCCCATGAGCTTTGCCAAAACCGGCAACAGATCCCACAGAGGTGTAGGTTCGCGCACCAGACGGGATATGTGATCCAGGCCTTTGAAGAAGAGCCCAACCACCGTCTCCTGCACCAATGTAGGCTGACCGGCCCACGCCCAGTAAGCAGAAATGGCTGCCAGGTGCACCCCAAGGGTCAATGACCATAGACCCGCTTTGAAGAGAGACCAAAGGTAGTCAAGAATGTTAGCCACAGGGCAGGATAAGGGGTCCAGACTCTTACCGACACCAAATGGAAAACCTTTTCCATCTGAAGGCGTAACATTTCCTGGTCGATTCCTTTCGAGATGCCTCCACCACAGCGAAGACAACTTCAGAAAGACCCAAAGCCTGGAACTCTAGCCACTCTGGTACCAAGCTGTGAGGCGTAGGGATTGAAGGTACATATGGAATACCTTCCCCCGATTCAGAGATATCAGGTCTGCGATGTACAGGCCCCGGGGGCCTGCAGTGGAGGCTGAGATCTGGGTACCAGAACTGTTGCGTCCAGTCTGGGGCTACCAGAAGGACATTCGCCTTGTCCCTCCTCACCTTGAATAATACCTTGTGGATAAAAGGAAATGGAGGGAAGGTGTAGAGGAGGCCTGGCATCCACAGCCTTGAGAAGGCATCCTCCGCAGCGAGCCCTGCTGAGGTGGGCAGGCCTGATACAACCTCAGCTTGTTCTTGTCCCTGGAGGCAAACAGGTCCACCATCATTTTGCACCAATGGGAGAACAGGTTGTAAGCTTCCTCTGGATGGAGAGACCACTCGTGGGATGTCTGGCCGGCTCCTGCCACATGGATGGCTAGGAGATCCACCTCCAACCGGCTTACGAGGTTCCAGATGCGGAGCGCCTCCTTGCACAGCAGACGGGAGTGCATGCTACCCCATTTGTTGAGGCGGTACATGGTCATGGTACTGTCCGTCTGGACTTGAACCATTGGACCCTGGAGCTGAGGAGCGAAAGCTGACAGTGCCAGTCTGACTGCTCTGAGCTCCAACAGGTTGATGTGGCATCAAGACTCCTTGGGGGTTTAGAACCTGTGTGCTGCCCAGCCCATGAGAGAGGCATTGGTCATAAGGACAATCATCGGCTTGGGGCAGACAAACAGGCTCCCTTCCTGTAACTGGTATGGGGCGGTCCACCATTGGAGAGAGTGTCCCACATCTTCTGGGTTACAGTGATCAGCTGGTCAAAGTGACCATATCGCTGAGTCCACTGGGCGGTCAGCTCCCACTGAAGGGGGCATATGTGTCACCAGGCCCAATGGACCGAGGTGCACACCACCATGTAACCCAGAAGGCGCAGAAAGTCCCAGGTAGGACGCAAATGCCCAACCAGAAATGAACGGGCAAAGGACGAGAGAACCTCCACCCTGCCCACCAGAAGCCGAGCTCTGGCTTGATGAGAGTCGAGCTCTGCCCCAATGAAGCCCATCACCTGAGAAGGCACGAGTTCCGACTTGACCTTGTTGATCAGGAAGCAGAGTTGGGCACAGGTCTGGAGGGCCAGATCCCTGGAACTCTCCACCTCCTGTTGGGTAGAACCTGCCAAGAGCCAATCGTCAAGATAAGGGTAGATTCTGACGCCGAAGGTGGGCCGCCACCACTGCAATGCATTTGATGAATATCCTTGGGGCCGATGACAGGCCGAACGGCATGGATCAGAACTTGTACAGGGTCCCCTAGACCATGAAGCAGAGGAACCGCTGATGGGATGGATGGATTGGGACATGAAAGAAAGCATCTTGTAGATCCAGTGAACAGAACCACATGTTTTCGCTCCAGGGATGGTGTGATCTGATTCAGAGTGACCATCCGAAAGGTGCGGGACCAGAGACATTGATTCAGGTCGTGGAGATCTAGGATGGGGCACCAACCCCCCATCCGCTTGGGCACCAGGAAGTACCTGGAAAAGTCTGGGCCTGTCTGAGGATCCGACAATGGAGCTACTGCCTCCTTGTGGAGGAGATGAGCCACATCGTCCCGAAGAGCCGACTGGGTGCATGTGGAGATCCTTTCCTCCAGAGGGGCGAGGGCTCGGCTGGGAGGGTACTGCTCGAATTCCAGAGGCAGTCCCTGACAGACCACTTCGAGAACCCACCTGTCCGGAGTGATAGCGGACCCGGCAAAAGGAAGTGGCAGAGCCGACCCCCCATGGGAGGACCCAGAGCTGGCGTGATGGGTATAGGGGTGGCCACCCCCAACCAGTCACTGAGCAGGCTTAGATGAGGAGGCGGCTCCAGGACCTGAGCCTTGGCCTCCTTTACAGGGCTGCTGAGGACCCTGCTTGGGCCGAGGGTGCTAAGCTTGAGCCTGCTGCTGCTGTTGATGCTGCTGTCCTAGGAGGGCTGCCGGACTACAAGGGAAGAGTGCCAAAAGGGCTTCTTTCTCTTCTGCTGGTTCTTGCCCTTAGAACCCTTGGCAGAAGTAGCACCCAAGGTGGCACTGGACTGCTCTATACACTGAAGGTGACCAGCCACTCCTGGACTGAACAAGACAGTACCCAGGAAGGGCACATCAGCAAACTTATGTTGGGTATCCGTTGGGAAGGGGCAAAGCCTCAGCCAAGCCCTGTGGTACTCCGCCTTTTTCTGGATGGGCTCCAGGGGCATTCTGGTGGAGTCGGAGATGAGGTGGAGAATGCCCTGTAAGGAGGAAGGGCCTTCCTCCAACCCTGTGCCAACTGACGTGATGCGAGTGCAAGCCAGTGACGTCAGAGTCCGAGGAGTCGTGGTAAAGCGGTCTACCGCCCAAGTCACCCTTGGTGTGCAGAGGGCGATCTGGGGTAACTTGACAGATGTCGGGGAAGCCCGGTGTCTTGTCGGTCCTCTTTTGAGGGCACCCTTCCCTCAGGCTGAATCGTTGGAGAGACCAGAATAGGCCAAACTAGGAGATGGGCAGAGGAACTGGTGGCTTTGGTTCCGGAAGGGTTGGCATCGGCCAAGGAGGCGGTAGCCAAATTATGGCCAGTGTGGGCAGCGGAGCCAGCTTCTGTCCGGTCAGTATCAGCTGCTGCCACATAAGGTCTTCATAGCGCCGATGGAGCTTCCGTCGGAGCCTCTCCTTGTCTGAGGAGGATGAGGACCTGTGACAATGCCTCTTTATGGCTCTCTCTCAGCCGTTGTGCTGAGGGGGTTCTGGACCTTGATCGAGATTGGGAAGGATGACTCAGTCGATCAGGAGACACCGGGGTTGGTGAAAACAGTGTCCGGAACCGGGTCCTTGATGGGGACACCAGCAGGCTGGGTCTCCTCCTCAGGGAATACAAGGACAGGAGTCCTTTCCAATGAGTCGGCCATGGCCGGCGACAAAGGGTCTATCAGGTCAAGGATAATTTCTACCTCATCTGCCACTTCCTCGGTCCCCTGGTCAGATGGAAGATCCGTGAATCCAGCGGCCAAGGATGCAATCTCGCTCGAAGTTGAGACTGTGTGTTCCTGGGACTCTGACCTCTCTTGGTCCCCGGAACATCTTTGCTAAGATGAAGACATGGGGTCCTTCTCTCTCTTCTGAGAGTGGGAGGAGTGCGAGCCCGAGGGCTCCTTACCCCGAGTGGGGAGAGACTGGCACAACTCCTTGAAGGAGCCCGTAAAGGTGGAGCCAAGGTTCAGAAGAACAAAGAAGCTTCAAGTGGAAAAAGTGCAAGCTGCTTCCTCCTCGAATGTCTTCATCTGTTCCAGCTGTTTGGCAGATCCTGCAGCCACAGAAACCGCCCACTTCGCCTCCTTCAATTTCACCGGTGGGTTCCTTTTCTCCGGTCTCCCCAGCTTCAAGCATGCCTTGAGGTCATCCAGAATGTTGGGATGGAAGGCCAGGCAAAAACTGCATGATAAGGTGTCATGGCCGACACCTAGGCAGTAGACACGTGAGGTGAGGATCGGTGCGCGGTCCAGGGGAAGATTTTTCCTCCATGGTAGATGCGACGAAAGCACGATCGCCAACTCTAATGAGTTTAGTTTTCGGTAAAAAACGATGGTTAGAATCCAGGGCCTACGATATGCTGAGAGACAGAGCACGAGGGAACCTACATCTTCCAGCGGAAAGGAAGATTTGGCATCATGGGGCAGAGCAGAGGTATATACCATCCATGTGGGTTGAAGGAGCCAGCTTGAAGACTTCTGGCAAGATTTAAAGTAGAAGGGGACATGCCAAGAAGTGTGGATGAACAACATATCCACGTTCCTAGAACCCGTTTTCCTAGGATCGTGGATATGTTCATCCGCACTTCTTGGCAGACTCCTAGCAGTTCTCCAGGAGAAGGGAGGCAAGGTGCACGCCCCCTACTTGGGAAACGGAGATTGGAGAACTAAGGCCCCAAAAATCAGTCATCCCGGCATGACTCAAGGTCGATGTGGTAATGGGTAATGAAGGTGTTTGCAGTCTTCCAGGTAGCAGCCAGACATTTCCTGTATGGAGATGTCCCTAGAAGCAGCCACAGATGCAGCGGTAAGGCGGGTAGAATGAGCTCTTATCCCTGTGGGAGGCTTCTTGCCCTCCAACTCGTAGCACATACTAATGCATGATGTAATCCATCTTGCGATTGTCCATTTTGCTGCAGGTCTGCCAGAAGCTGCTTCAGCGTAGGTGACAAGCAGTTGGCGAACCTCTCCCCAAATTTCCACCATCCTCTCCTTATAATAGGAGAGAGCACATTTCAGGTCCAAGGTATGGAGCCTGTACTCTGCCTCCGAGATGTAACTGGGGTAGTACACCAGCAGTTTCAACACCTGGTTAAGGTGGAACTCTGACACCACATTTGGAAGGAATTTTGGGTAGGGGCGCAGGACAACCTTGTCCCTGTGGAAGACCAGTTCACAGAGAGCACCTGGAGCTCCCCTGTCCTACTGGCAGATGTTACAGCAACCAGGAAGGCAGTCATCCATGACAAATGTGACAAGGCACACTTGTGCACTGGTTCGAATCGCATGCCCATGAGCTTTGCCAGGACCAGCAGTAGATCCCACGGAGGTGGAGGTTCATGAACCGGAGGGGATATGTGATCCAGGCCTTTGAAAAAGCACCAGACCACTGTCTTCTGTGCCAATGTCTGCTGACCAGCCTGTTCCCGGTAAGAGAGATGGCTGCCAGGTGCACCCTAAGAGTCGATGACCGAAGACTCCCTTTGGAGAGTGAGAGAGAGAGAGAGAGAGAGAGAGAGAGAGACCAAAGGTAGTCAAGAATGTTAGCCACTGGACAGGACAGAGGGTCCAGGCCCTTGCCCAGACACTAAATGGAAAACCTTTTCCATTTGAAGGCATAGATTCCTTTCTGGATGCCTCCACCACAGTGAGGACATCCTCAGAAAGACCCAAAGCCTGGAACTCTAGCCGCTCAGGTACCAGGCTGTGAGGTGCAGGGATTGAAGGTCCAGATGGAAAACCTTCCCCTGGTTGACTGAGATCAGGTTCGGGCATGCTGGAAGCTGCTCCGGGGGTCTGCAGCTGAGGCTGAGGAGATCTGGATACCAGAATCACCTTAGTCTTTTGTCCCTCCTCACCTTGAGGAGCACCTTGTGGATCAAGGGAAATGGAGGGAAGGTGCAGAAGAGGAGTGGGGTCCACGGCCTCGAGAAGGCATCCCCTGCAGCTAGCCCCGTGGGGGGCGGGCATGAAACTGCCTCAGCTTGGTGTTTTCCCTGGAGGCAAACTGGTCCACCATTTGTTTGCCTCAGTGGGAGAACAGGCTTTAAGCTACCTCTAGATGGAGACAACTCATGAGATGTCTCACCTAAGTGGCAGAGAGCTTCCGTCAGATGGTTTGAGGCTCCTGCCAGATGGATGGCTAGGAGATCCGCCTTCAAATGGCGGACGAGGGTCCAGATGTGGAGTGCCTCTCTGAAAAGCAGACTTGAGTGCATGCCGCCCTGTTTAAGGTAGTACTTTTTTTATTTAGCTGTTTAACCAGGACTAGCACACTAAGCTGAAAGTTTTTTTTTTTTTTTTTAACACACACACACACACACACACACACACACAAGCAACCTGGGAGCACAGGGAAGTTAAGTGACTTGCTCAAGGTCACAGTATGCAAGTGGAAGCTGTGGGATTCAAACTCAGGTCAGGTCTGCTGGATGTCACCAGATTTGCAGCTCAGAGCCTTAAACCACTGCACCATACTGCCTCCCATCTGGACTTGAACTACTTGACCCTGGAGCTGACAGGTGAACACTGACTGCTCTGAGCTCCAACAGGTTGATGTGGCATCGGGACTCCTCAGGGGTCCAGAGCCCATGGGCCCTTTGTCCCCCATGTGGGCTGCCCAGCTCATGAGAGAGGCATTGGTCGGGAGGACGGCCAACGGCTCAGTTGGACAAACGAGATCCCTTCCTTCAACCATTCTGGGGTGGTCCACCACTGGAGAGAGTCCCACATCTTCTGGGTGACAGTGATCAGCACCGAGTCCACTGAGTGTCAGCTCCCATTGAAGGGGGCGAATGTGCAACCAGGCCTAATGGACCACTGAGGTGCATGCCACCATGTAACCCAGAAGGCGCAGAAAGTCCTGGGCAGGGTGCAAGTGCCCAACCAGAAATGAGAGGGCAAAGGAGGCAAGAACCTCCACCCTGTCCGCCAGGAGCCGAGCTCTGCCCCGATGAAGCCCATCACCTGAGAAGGCACGAGTTCCGACTTGGCCTAACTGATCAGGAGGCTGAGTCGAGAGCAAGTCTGGACGGCCAGATCCCTGATCTCTCCACTTGTTGGTGTGACCTGCTAGGAGCCAGTCGTCGAGATAGGGTAAATCCTGATCCCCCCCATTACGGGCCACCACCACTGCAATGCATTTAGTGAGGACCTGTGGGGCTGATGACAGGCCGAACGGCATGGCTCAACTCATACAGGGTCCCTTCCACCCTGAAGCGGAGGAACCGCTGATGGGATGGACGGATTGGGACATGAAAGAAAGAATGTGTCCTGCAGATCCAGTGAACAGAACCACATGTTTCGCTCCAAAGATGGTATGATCTGGAACAGAGTGACCATCTGAAAGGTGCGTGGCCTGAGATACTGATTCAGGTCGTGTAGATCTAGAATGGAGCGTCAGCCCCCTGTCCGCTTGGGCACCAGGAAGTACCTGGAGACAAAGTCTGGGTCTGCTGGAGGATCCGCCACCGGAGCTACTGCCTCCTTGAGGAGGATCTGAGCAATGTCGTCTCGGAGAGCTGACTGGGTCTGAGCGGATACCCTTTCCTCCCGAGGGTACAGGCTTGGCTTGGAGGGTACTGCTAGAATTCCAGAGGCAGTCCCTGACCAACCACTTTGGGAACCCACCTGTCCGAAGAGACAGCGGACCAGGCGGAAAGGAAGTAAGGAGCAGGCCCCCACAGGAGAACCCAGAGCTGAGCTGGTGAGAGAGGGGATGACAGCCCACGTCACTGCACAGGCTTAGAGGAGGAGGAAGCTCCAGGACTGGAACCTCTGCCTCCTTTACGGGCCTGTTGGGGACCAGGCTTGGGCCAAGGGCACCAAGCTTGAGCCTGCTGCTGTTGCAGGTGCTGCTGTCTGCCTTGAAGGGAGGACTGCTAAGCCACAGGGGAAGAATGCCGAAAAGGCTTATTTTTCCTCTGCTGGTTCTTGCCCGAAGAACTCTTGGCAGAAGTAGTGTCCAAGGTGGCACTGGACTGCTCAATGCACTGAAGGTGACCGGCCACTCCTGGGCCGAACAAGTCGGTCCCTAGGAAGGGCATGTCAGCTAGTTTGTGCTGGGTATCCGCCGGGAAGGAGAGTCTCAGCCAAGCCCTGCGATGAGAGGCAATTGCGGCAGCCATCGAGTGGGCAGAAGAATCCCCAATGTCTAGGGCCATCTGGAGCTGCTGTTTGGCAACAGCTTGGCCCTGATCCTGCTTGACCGTGGTCTGCATGTCCACGGGGAGATGTGGGAGGACTTCATCTAGCGACCCCAGAAGGGCGTGAAAAAAGTGTGCCATGATGACTGCTGAACTTGTCTGACGAAGGCCCAAGGAGGGAGCCGCATAGACCTTCCTGGTTGAATTGTCCAAGAGCTTGGACTCTATCAGGAGGTTGGTCAGTGTCGGTAGAACTGCCAGTATGCCTGAACATAGAGGCGGTCACCAGGCTATCGCCGAAGGGTGCTCTGTGAACCCTGCTAGGGACCCCATGGGCACCGTGTATTTGCATGCCATGTGGGCAGACTGAGCTGGAAAAGAGGCAGGATGTTGCCAAAGTTCTAGGTCCGGTCCAACAATGGCCTCAGCCACAGGAAAAGCCTCCGTCAGGGTATCCCCTCTTTTAAGGATGTCCGTAAGAGGCTAATCTGCCTTTTTCTGGATGGGCTTCAGGGGCATCCCTGTAGACTCGGATGAGGCGAAGGATCCCTGGAAGGGATGAGGGACCTTCATCTGTAGGCCACCAGTCAATTCATCATTGCCTGGATGTGAATGTAAACTGGTGACATCCGAAAATGAGGAATCTGGGTACAATGGCCTACTGCCCAGGTCACCTTCGACTCGCAGGGGGTGGTCTGGGGCGACCTTGAGACAATTGCCGGGGAAGCCCAGTATTCGGTCTGTCTTCCTTGGAAGGAGCCCCTCCCACAGGCTGTTTGGGTGGTGGTTCCACCACAATAGGTGGAGAGACCGTTTCGGGACGAACAGGTGGTCTTGCCTGCTCTACGGGCTGGGGTACCGATTTGGTTGGCTCAGAAGAAGTCTCCTTCAGCCTGGAAGGCGAAAGCCAAGTAATGGCTGGGGTAGAAGCCGTGGTAGGCTTATGCCCGGACAATATCAGCTGCTGCCACATGAGGTTCTCGTAGCGCTGGAGTTTCCACCGGAGCCTCTCCTCATCTGAGGAGGACTAGGACAACCGATGGAGTCTCCTCTTTTTGGAGTGCTTATGGCTCTTCCTCGGCCCGGTCGAGGGGGTCCTAGACCTCGATCGAGATCGAGCAGGTAGACTTGGTTGGTCAGTTGGGAGACACCGGCGGGGCTGGTGACTTCCCAGAGTCTGGGACCGGTTCCTCGACGCGGACTCCAGCAGGCTGGGTCTCATCAGGGAAAACAAGGACCGGAGTCCTCTTTAAAGAGTCTGTGACCAGAGTTGGTGACAAAGGGTCAATAGGATCGATGATTATTTCCACATCGTCGACCAAACCCTCGGTCAGCTGGCTTGACTGCAAATCCGAAAAGCCAGTGTCCGAAGAAGCGATCGACCGAAGTAGAGACCGCATGTTTCTGGGACCAAGATATCTCCCGCTCCCAAGAGAGTCTGTCAAGATGAAGACACACTCTGATCCTTCTCCTGCTTATGGGATCAAGAGGAGTGTGAGCCCACAGGCACCTCTCCCTTGGTAGGAAGAGACTGGCACAACTCCCAGAAGGAACCTGAGAAGGTGGAGCCCCAGGTTGAGTGGAATGAAAAAGCTCCGAGAAGACTCCGCGGCACGAGCCACCTGCTCCTCGAATGCTTGCATGCATTAAAACTGCTTGGCGGATCCCACAGCCGTGGAAACTGCCCACCGAGCCTCCTTGGATTTCACTGGACAGTTTCTCTTCTCTGGCCTCCCCAGTTTCAGGTGTTCGAGACGGTCGTCGAGGACATTTGGATGAAAAGCCAAACAGACTGCAAGTTGAGGCGTCATGGCCAACACAGAGGCAGTAGACGTACGTTGTATGGGGATCGGTATGAGACATCTTCTGGCCGCATGGGCACAAACGAAATCCGGGGGAAGATTTTTCTTCCATGATAGAAGATGGAATCTTGAGATCGCTAATACAAACAACGTGAAAGTCAGGGCCTACGAAAACCATGAGCACGAGGGAGGCAACCTGAATCTTCCAGCGGAAAGGAAGATCTGGCATCATGGGGCAGAGCCAAAGTATATACCACCCGGGTGGGTGGGAAGAGCCAGCTTGAAGACTTCCGGTGGATCTTAAAGTGGAAGGGGACATGCCAATAAGTGTGGATGAACAACATATCCACGGTCCTAGAACAAACAGCTTGCAATGGCAATGTTCTCTTCTAGTTCTCTTCTGTCAGGAATAAAGTGCACCACTTTATTAGGAAAAATGCTCATAGGCAGCATGGTTTTGACTCAAATGAAATGGACATGGGCAATCTGCCTGCTCTCCACTGCAGCCCTGAACTGCTGGATCTGCCTTGGGGAATATGTCAGAAGCGGAAAGAAATTTGGGATGAGATGTTGCTCTACACTGGGACAAAGCAAAGCAATAACAGAACTCAGAACTTTCACTACGCAAGTTCTAAGAGTTGCAGAGAAAAGGAGGCTCAGTCCCCAGAATAAATGATGTCTGCTTTAGCCAGACTGTTACAATTGCTCCATGCAAGGATCGGCTAAACAATTATTCCACCCCACAGCAAGAAAATGGGGCCAGATTTTCACTCTCTTGGTGGGGGCAGATAAACCCACTATGCTCATGTTATTGGGCTCTTGTTTCTCTTCATGTGGGCAACAGAATCAGTGATTCCAGTCAGTTCATGCCCCCGAGAAATGTTCCCACCAAAGAATGCAAATAAGAACAGATGGCACGCAAAAAGGTAGTTCATCTATAAATGATTTTTTGCTCCTGTCTTACACTACTCCCTCAGGCTGCCACTGACTAATCCTCCTTACCAGTCATGATCTCCAGCCTCCCCAGGTCCTCTAACATTCCAGTGTCTGGAATATCCTTTTTCTGTTTATGCCCCTTTCCACCAAATCCTTGGGTCAGAGCGATTGCCCCCCATCAGTCACCTACTTCCATGGAGCTTTGCCTTGTGCCCCCAGGTGGGGAGTGCTGCCCCCCGAACTGATGCATTTCATCAGGCAGGTGCCAGGTCCTGTGGGGCAGAGGCTCCAGATTCACCTCAGGCCATCATTGAAGAGCTGGAGCCATTTTCTGTGTTTTTCACCCTACCACAGGAAACTTTGCATTCGTTGACGCCAAGGCAAACCTGCCTGTGCTGCACGTGTGTCTGATCACAGGAGTCAGTGATGTCTCTTCCCTCCCGCTGCCCTCCCATCTGCACTGCCACCTGTTGTCACCCATGTGGCAGTACTGTAGCGGAAGACAGCACTCTCCCACCGCAGAGGAGCAGAGCATCCTCTGGGTTGCTCAGTCCCCCTTCCCCCAGCCAATTCCCCGTAAAGCAAGCTCGCTGCCAAACTCCGGATGCCGGCATCATGAGCAGGAGTGCTACCGCTGCGCTAGTGAGCTGGCCCCTGGAATATCCCTCCTGGGTGGGTGAGTGTATTGGGGGGCTGCCTAGTAACAGAGGCCAACTGTGCACTGAAGGGTCCAGTGACTTTGGGAGTAGGGGTGGGCTCTTTTCTTCTGTTTCCCTCTACTTCCACCAGTGAGAGCACCCACTTGTGAGCATCCTCGTAGTGGTGAGTGTGCCAGATAGGCTTAGCATTAATCACACACATTGTCCAAGGCAGCACTACCATACAGCTGTTTTCTGGAGTGATGCAGCACTCCACCCTCTCCCGTGAGAACAGTGTTTGTCCTCCCCAACTCTGCCCCCTTCCCCTTTCCTGCTGGCCTTTGCTCCCACCACTCTGGGTACAGTGTGCCAGTCTGCCAAGCGAATAGCTCACTGTTCTGTGCCAGAGACAGATGGCAATTTTTTAAAAATCAGAATGCGTTTTAAATGGCAATATGTATCCCCCATCACATCCTAAAGAAGGAAAAAAACATTCAAAATATGTTTCCTGAACTTTAAAGACAGGGACTTACCAATTTTATCAACTTAAGACCACCTCCCTCCCCTGCTGATGGAGGAATAACCCCCCTGCTGATGAAAGATCTGTTGAAACCCACCTCCCACCCAAGCTGATTGATTTGTTGAAACCCACCTTTCTCCCCTGCTGATGAATGCCTTGTTGACATCCACCTCCCCCTCTGTTGATGGATGCACTGTTAAAACCCACCTCCCTCCCCTGCTGATGGATGATTTGTTAAACACCGCATCCCTCTCTACCAATGGGATGATTTGTTGAAAACCGCCTCCCTCTCCTACTGATAGAGGATTTGCTGGAACCCACCTTTGTCCTCTGCTAATGGATGATTTGTTAAAAAAACCCTCCCTCCTTTGTTGATGGATAACCCGCTGAAGTTCACCTCCTTCCCCTATTCATGAATGTACAACTGAAACCCACCTATCCCCTACTGATATATAGTTGCAACCCACCTCTCTCCCGTTGATGGGATGATTTGTTGAAACCACATTCCCTCTTCTGCTGATGAACGATTTGTTGAAACCCACCTCCCTCCACTGTTGATGAATGTCTCCGCTGAAATACACCTCCCTCCCCTACTAAAGAATGTAGTGTTAAAACCCACCTCCCTCGCCTGCTGAAAGATGATCTGTTAAAACGCACTTTCCTCTTCTGCTGATGGATGATTTGTTGAAACCCACCTCCCTCAACTGCTGATGAATACCTTGTTGAAACCCACCTTCTTCTCTACTGAAGGGGGATCTGTTGAAACCCATCTCCTTCCCCTGCTGATAAATACCTTATTGAATGAAACCCACCTCCCCTGCTGATGAATGCCTTGTTGAAACCCACCTCCTTCTCCTGCTCATGAATACATTGTTGAAGCCCACCTTTCTACTCCTGCAGATGGATACAACAGTGAAGCACCACTTCCTTTTGTTCAAGTCTTCTCCCTGCCAAAGGCTACATCACTGAAGGGCCCTACCCCAAAATTAATTTTACTCGAAGCCGTGTACATCCTTACTGTGCATTTAAAACCAATTGTACCTGTTCGTATTCTTCCAACCAGTGGAGCGCTCTTCTGACTGCCTTTGAGAGCAAAGATCCGGATGGTGTATTCTGTTCCGGGAGTTAGACCTGATCAAAAAACAAAAGTTAGGTCACAATCCTAATAAACAGTCATCACACCAGGTAGGAACTGCCTGGGATAGTGTCTTCAAGAGTCTTGCTATAAAGGATTCTTTGGATTAGGCTCACAAACTGAAGGTAAGGAGTTCAGACAACCCCAAGGGTGCAAGAAGCAACACTACTGAAACATGTAAAGATGCCTTGGTGCCCATTGTAATATTTTATAAAGTCATCTGATTTATGTGAGCAATAGAACAAGACCACATGTAATCATAGTACAAAGAAGGCCCACCTTTGACGCATTATGCACAACATGCTGTCAAGGTCAAACAGGTTACTCACCTGTGTCAGTAGTTCTAGGAGTGGTATATGTTCATCCACACTCTTTGGCATGTCCCTTTCCCTTTTAAATCTGGCCGGAATCAGGGTTGATGTGGTAATGGGTAATGAAGTCATTTGCGGACTTCCAGGTAGCAGCCAGACAGATTTCCTGGATAGGGATGTCCCTGGAAGCAGCAACCGATGCAGCAGTATGGCAGGTAGAATAAGCCCTTATCCCTCAAGGAGGCTCCTTGCCAGTCAACTCATAGCACAGACCTATGCATGATGTAATCCATCTTGTAGTGGTCCGTTTGGCTGCAGGTCTGCCAGAAGCAGCTTCAGCGTAGGTAAAAAAAAAAAAAAAAGCTGGCGAACCTCTCCCTAATTTCTGCCGTCCTCTCCTTGTAGTAGGAGAGAGCAAGTCTAAGGTCCAGGGTATGGAGCCTGTACTCTGCATCCGAGGTGTAGTTAGGGTAATACACCGGCAGAGTAAACACCTGGTTAAGGTGAAACAGACACCACCTTCGGAAGGAATTTTGGGTTGGGGCACAGGACAACTTTGTCCCTGTGAAAGACCAGATAAGGGGTGTCCACCGAAAATGCCTGGAGCTCCCCTGTCCTTCTGGCTGACGTGATGGCCACCAGAAAGGCAGTCTTCCATAACAAGTGTGAGAGCTCACACTTGTGCATGAGTTCAAATGGCTTGTCCATGAGCTTTACCAAAACCAGCAAAAGATCCCACGGAGGTGGAGGTTCACGCACCAGAGGGGATATGAGATCCGGGCCTTGGAAAAAGCGCCCGACCACCGTTTCCTGTGCCAATGTCGACTGACCTGCCCACACCCAGTAAGCGGAAATCGCTGCCAGGTGCACCCCAAGGGTTGATGACCGTAGACCTCCTTTGGAGAGAGACCAAATGTAGTCTAAAATGTTAGCCACAGAGCAGGATAAGGTGTCCAGACTCTTACAGACACCAAATGGAAAACCTTTTCCATTTGAAGACATAACATTTCCTGGTCAATTCCTTACGAGATGCCTGCACAACTGTGTAGACATCCTCGGAAAGATCCAGAGCCTTGTACTCTTAGCTGCTCAGGTACCAGGCTGTGAGGTGCAGGGACTGAAGGTCCAGCTGGAATACTTCCCTTGGTTCAATGATATCAGGTCCGGGTGTCTACAAATCCACTCTGGGGCCCTGCAGCTGAGGCTGAGGAGATCTGGATACCAAAACTGGTGGGGCCTATCTGGGGCTGCCAGGATCACCTTCGCCTTGTCCCTCCTCACCTTGAGTAACACCTTGCAGATCAAGGGAAATTGAGGGAAGGCATAGAAGGCCTGGGGTCCACGGCCTTAAGAAGGCATCCCCCTGCAGCGAGCCCTGCTGAGGGGGGCGGGCACGGTACAGCCTCAGCTTTGTGTTCTCCCTGGAGGCAAACAGGTCCACCAACAGTTTGCCCCAACAGGAGAACAGATTGTAAGCTACCTCTGGATTGAGAGACCACTCGTGAGATGTCTGGCCTATGCGGCTGAGAGCATCCGCCAGTTGGTTCGAGACGCCAGCCACATGGATGGCAAGGAGATCCGCCTCCAACCGACGGATGAGGGTCCAGATCTGGAGCACCTCCTTGCATAGCAGATGGGAGTGTGTGTCGCCCTGTTTGTTGAGGTAGTACATGGTCATGGTATTGTCAGTCTGGACTTGAACCACTTGACCCCGGAACTGAGGAGCGAAAGCCGACTGTCAGTCTGACTGCTCTGAGCTCCAGCAGGTTGATGTGGCATCGGGACTCCTCGGAGGTCCAGAACCCATGGGCTCTGTTGTCCCCCATGTGGGCTCCCCAGCCCATGAGGGAGGCATTGGTCGTGAGAACGACCGTCGGCTCGGGGTGGACAAACTGGATCCTTTCCTGCAGACGACCTGGGACGGTCCAACATTGGAGAGCATCCCACATCTTCTGGGTGACAGTAACCAGCTGGTCAAATTGACCCTGATGCCGAGTCCACTGAGCGGCCAGCTCCCACTGGAGGGGGCGAATGTGCAATCTGGCCCAACAGACCACTGAGGTGCACGCTGCCATGTAACCCAGAAGGCGCAGGAAGTCCCAGGCAGGGTGCAAGTGCCCAACCAGAAATCACTGGGCATAGGAGGAAAGAACCTCCACCCTGCCCACCGGGAGCTGAGCTCTGGCTTGGAGAGTCGAGCTCTGCCCCGATAAAGCCCATCACCTGAGAGGGCACGAGTTCCAACTTGGCCTCGTTGATCAAGAGGCCTAATTGGGAACAGGTTCGGAGGGCCAGGTCCCTGGACCTCTCCACCTCCTGCAGGGAGGAACCCGCCAGGAGCCAATCATTGAGGTAGAGGTATATTCGAACCCCGTGATGCCGTAGATGAGCCACCACCACTGCAATGCACTTGAAGACCAGAGGGGCCGATGACAGGCTGGATGGCATGGCTTGGAACTCTTACACAGTCCCTTCCACCCTGAAGCGGAGGAACTGCTGGTGGGATGGACGGATTGGGATGTGGAAAAATGCGTCCTGTAGATCTAGTGAACAGAACCACATGTTTCGCTCCAGAGATGGTATGATCTGATTCAGAGTTACCATCCGGAAGGTGCGAGACCCGAGATATTGATTCAGGTCGTGGAGATCTAGGATGGGGCACCAACCCCCCCGTCCGCTTGGGCACCAGGAAGTACCTGGACATGAAGCCTGGGTCTGTAGGAGGATCTGGCACTGGAGCTACCACCTCCTTTCGGAGGAGCTGAGCAATGTTGTCCTGAAGGGCCGACAGTGCAAACTGAGATACTTTCCTCCCAAGGGGCATGGGCTCGGCAGGGAGGGTACTGCTCGAATTCTAGAGGCAGTCCCCGACTGACCACTTCCAGGACCCACATGTCCGAAGTGATACCAGACCAGGCGGAAAGAAAGTGGCGGAGCCGGCCCCACATGGGAGGACCCAGAACTGGCATGACTGGTGTAGGGGTGGCCACCCCTGACCCATCACTAAGCAGGCTTGGAGGAGGAGGAGGAGGCTCCTGGACCGGCACCTCTGCCTCCTTTGCAAGGCTGTTGGGGACCCTGCTTGGGCCTAGGGTGCCAAGCTTGAGCCGGCCATTTCTACTGGTGCTGCTGACCTCTCTGGAAGGAGGGCTGTCTAACCACAGGAGAAGAGTGCCAAAAAGGCTTCTTGCGCTTCTGCTGGTTCTTGCCCGAAGAACCCTTTGCAGAAGTGGCATCCAAGGTGGCACTGGACTGCTCTATGTGCTGGAGGTGACCTGCCACTCCTGGACCAAAGAGATCGGTGCCAAGGAAGGGCACGTCAGCCAACTAGTGCTGAGTATCCGCCGGGAAAGTGGATAACCTCAGCCAGGCCCTGCGGCGAGTGGCCACTGCGACTGCTAGTGAGCAGGCACAGGAATCTCCAATATCTAAGGCCATCTGGAGCTGCTGTTTTGCAACAGCATGGCCCTGTTCATGGACCTGCTTAACCGTGGTCTGCATGTCCGCTGGGAAATGAGGGAGGACTTCATCTAGCGACCCCAAGAGGGCGTGAGAGAAGTGTGCCATGGTCACTGCCAAGCTGGCCTGACGAAGGCCCAAGGATGAGGCTGCATACACCTTCCGGGAAGAATGGTCCATATTCTTGGACTCCTTGTCCGGAGGGTGGTCAGTATCCACTGAGCTACCTATGCGTCTAAACAGAGGCAGTCACAAGGCTCTCGGCCAAGGGATGCTCTGTGAAACCCGCCAAGGAACCCATGGGTACAGTGTACTTGCGAGCCATGTGGGCAGATGGAGCCAGGCAAGAGGCAGGGCACTGCCATAGCTCAAGGGCCAGGCCAACAATGGCTTTGGCCACTGGGAAGGCCTCCGTCAGGGTATTACCCCTCTTAAGGATATCCGTGAGAGGATATTCTGCCTTCTTTTGGACAGGCTCCAAGGGCATACCAGTTGACTCTGAAGTAAGGCGGAGGATGCTCATGAAAGAGGAAGGACCTTCCTCCAAGCCTGTCACGGAGGACTCATCATCGGGGTGTGAGTGCAGACCAGTGGTAACAGAGGTCGAAGAGTTGTGATATAAGGGTCTCCCACCTATGTCCCCTTCAATATGCCGAGGGCGATTGGGGACAACAATGATGGACAGTCAATGGGGCAAGCCCATATCTGTCCGGTCTTCTTCCAAGGAAGCCCCTCCCTGAGGCTTACGCGGTGGCTCCACCAAAATTGGTGGGGAGACCGGAACAGACCGAACAGGAATGCGTGCCGGTCCTACCGGAGGAAGAACCAGAGTCTTCAGTTCCGGAGGGGTCAGCATCGGCCTAAGAGGCTGGAGCCAAATAATGGCCGGTGTAGCTGGCGGAGTCTGCTTATGACCGGTCAGAATTAGCTGTTGCCACATAAGGTCCTCATAATACAGACGGAGCTTCTGAAGTCTCTCCTTGTCTGAGGAGGATGAAGATCGGTGGCGACGCCTCTTCGAGAGTGTTTGTGACCTTTTTTCGGTTTTTCGACTGAAGGAGTCCTGGTCCTCGATAGAGACAGACTGGGTCGGCTTGTTCGGTCGGGAGAGGCCAGAGTCTGTGAAAACTGAAGTTCTGGCTCCTGTCCCTCCACCAGGATACCTGAGGGCTGGGTCTCCTCGTCGGGGAAGGAAAGGATAGGTGTCCTCTCCAATGAGTAGTCGAATGGGGTCTGCGACAACGGCTCGATCGAGTCGAGAGATCTCTGCCGGTTCAGCCATTTCCTCGGCCTCGGTGCTTTGGCCTGACGGAAGGTCTGAGAAGCCAGCGGCCGAGGAAGCGATCTCGATCGAGGGCAAGACCGCAAGGTCCTGGGATTCGGACCTCTCGGTCCCAGGAACGTCTTCTCCGAGAAGACAACTTGGGGTCCTTGTCCCGTTTTCTAGGGCGGGAGGACTGCATGCCTGAGGGCGCCTCACCCCTGGTGGGGAAAGACTGGCATAGCTCCCGAAAGGATCTTGTGAAGGTAGAGCAAAGGTTTAGCGGCACGAAAAAACCTCAGCTGGCCGAAGCTTGGGCAGCTTCTTCAAATGCCGCCATCTGGTCGAGCTGCTCGTCGGATCCCGCGGCTGTGGAAACCACCCACCTCGCCTCCTTTGATTTCACCGGTGGATTGCGAAGCTCCAGTTTCCCCAGCTTAGGGCGCGCCTTGCAGTCATCCAGAAAGTTGGGATGGAAGGACAAGCAGATGGTGCACGAAGAGGTGCCATGCACAACACCCAAAAAATAGACACACGAGAGGTGGGGATCGGTGCGCAACATTTTCTGTCTGCAGGGACACCGGCGAAACCTGGGGGACGACTTGTCCAGATCGGAATTGTAAACGCTTACGAGTTTCAAAGAAAGTGATTGCAGTGAAAACTGTTGATTAGTATCCAGGGCCTACAATACTGCAGAAGTAGCACGAGGGAACCTGAATCTTCCAGCAAAAAGTAAGATCTGGCGCCATGGGGTGCAGCAGAGGTATTTACCACCTGGGTTGGTGGGAGGAGCCAGCTTGAAGAATTCCGTCCAGATTTAAAAGGGAAAGGGACATGCCAAAGAGTGTGGATGAACATACCCATGCTCCTAGAACCAACGTTCCTAAGAAGCACAATTATTGAACAATGCGTTCTTCCTGTTGCTCTTATAAACTGGCTTATGAAGAAATACAATGAAAAAAGCTGATTTTTGTTAAAAGAAAGCTTCTGACTGGGCAGAAAATCATGTGTGTAATTATTGCAATAATTACAGTTTGGAATGTTCATTAGCCAGTCAAATTCTAACATCAGTATCTGCTATGTTAAGCAAAACAACATTGATAAATGTTCTAAGGTTTTTTTTTTTGTTTTTTTTTTTTAAGATACATAAATACCCCACACTTCTTGAAAAAGTGCAACAACCTTGACCTGTCAGCACAGCAGCAGTGCTGCAGCTTGCAACCCCCGCGCCGAGATCACACCTTGAGCCTGGATTTTAGAGGGCTAGGGAGAGGAGTGAGCTTCCCAGAGGATGCCTTTCTCCTCCAGGGAGGGCGGATGCTGGGCTCCACCACCACACTGCCATCTGCTTGACCCTAGGTGGAAGTACAGGTGGAGAGATGGGACGAGAAGGACACTAGTTGGCGCAGCAGGTACACGTGCAGCACTGAACATGCGCAACCACTGGAGCCCTTGCTGACGGCACCCTGGTGAGGGGGAAGATAAGACACTGGCTGAGGGTGGATGTTTGACTCATCACACTGCCACCTGGGTGAACCCAGGTTGAAGTGCAGTCTGAGCAGCTGGAAAGAGGACAGTCTAGCTTGGCAGGAGGGCACGGAGCTGCGCAAAAAGAATGTCCACAGGAGCCCGCCCTGTTGAAACCCCCTGGTGATGAAAGAAAACCAAAGGAGAGAACACTGACTGGCAGGATCACATCCAAGATACTCAAGGCACCACACAGTGTCCTGTACCCCTGCACTCATACATGCTAAGGAGGGGGATCCTGCTCCCCATGTCAGCCCTGCCATGAGGGAGTGTGAGAAGTCAGAGTTGGAAGAGGGGCCCTAGGTATTGGTGATGGGGCTGGCTTTGACAGGGGCAGATGGGGGCATAACAAGCAAAAGGGGGAGAAAAAGTAGATGAAAAAAATGGAACACCGGTTTAAAAACCTTGTTTGTGAGAACATCTTTTAGGTTTAAGAGGTCCTCTTGCACTTGTAAATGTTGGCACAGATTGGTTGAATAAGCTTTGCCAACTTATAAGAAGAAAGTGCTTCAAAATACATGGCTACTTGGGGGAAGGGGTGGTTTGTTTTTCTCATTTTAAATAAACAATTCAAAAATGAACAACTTCTGTATGATGAGATTCCTTCCCCGCATGGTGCACTTGCTGGCGTAACTTATCCGAGTCCACACGTGACCTTACCTTGTTAATGGACTGACACTGTTGGGGGAAGCGAGGGTTGCAGTGGGGGTGGGGAGCAGGCTCACAGATACCATGCATGCATCAGGCGAACATGGTGCTGGGACAGCATACTGCAGTTATCCCCCTCCATCCCACATTTAGAGGACATGCTTTCTGAATCATGCAGGCGGCCATCCCCAATCAAATAGCTTGTGACCTGCCAAAGTCACCACACAGGTCTACGAGAGAGCTACAGTTACTCCATCTCTTAAAAAGACTACATGTGCAGAACCGTTACTCCCGTAAAAGCACTTTTTAAAATTTTAGTTCTGTTACTGTTCTCCATCATTAGACCCTTTAATGAGAATGACAGGCATTTCTGTTGTACACCCTGGTGATAAACGTATTTCCATAGCAAGTTCTTACAGTGTTGCCATAATGCATCTGTGCTCTACTACAGAACTCTGGTTAAATGAGACAAATTACATTATGCGGTTCTAAAATGGTACTTCCAACCGGTGTGTAAATTAAGCAGTAAGGCATGATAGGGTGTGCTTTATGCTGGGATAACGTCCCACCCACACCTCATTTGTTCTGTGAAGCACGGGGCACAGCCAAGTGCCTTCAACCACTCGTGAAGTGTCTTGCGTGATTTCAGCCAATCAGTACATAGAGCCAATGTGTACCTCTTATCCTGCATACAGTGGTCTCATGCAGAAACACTAGGGAGTGGAGCATTCCACTTCACAGCCAGATGGAGTGGCTTCATTTAATTTTTGAAATAAAAGTACTTAAAAGCAACAGACTCATTCAGGAGAACTTTACCAAAACATAATATTTAGATGCAGTCCAGCTTGTATTTCACATTAGTTCTGTATCACTCCAACCTATTACTGAGATCATCTGCATGAAAACAGGATCTTTGCTCAGAAGTGTTTATTCCTGTTGCTGCTCCCTTACCTGAAGTCAATGCACTGCTTGTGACATCAGTGACTCTCGTGGCAACAACTGATGTCACAACAGAGGATTATGACTTGAAGTAGGGAGTCCGCTGTAGAGGTATATGAACCCAGAGGGATAAAGATCATGCATTCATGCAAATGTCCTTAGTAATAAATACTGGGGAGGAGGAATCTTTAGAACAGATATGGAATGGAAGCTGAATTGTATCCAATTATTATGTTTTTCAAAGGTTTTTTTTTTTTTTTATAAGGTGTTAGCAGCTCTTTAATAACTTATTGTAAATTACTCCAGCTAACTCAAGTGATGCATGTTTGCAACAAGACACATTACAGGGTTGGGTTTATGCAGAGATTACTGCACGCCCAGCTGTATGCTGAGGCCTGGCGTCACAGGTGGAGAGCCATACAGCCCCAGGATGTGCAGTAATCAGAGTGCAACTCCAACCCTGGAGTGTCTTGTTGCAGTTATAAAATGGGGTTTTGTTTCACATCGTTAAAAATTTATATTTCTTTAAATATTTATTTTTTTTAGCCAAGAGTCATATGAAAATTGTTTTATGGTGTTTTAGTTTCTTCGCAGTTTGACTTTTCTATCAGGCAGCAGCACATAGTAAGCTAAACAGCTATACAAAAATAACATGTGTTCAACTGTTGTGTGTGTGTGTTGTCTGTGGGGCTGGAGGGGAAGAAGTTGTGGAAATTCTGAAGGATTGGTCTGGTCATGAGGCAGGCGGTACCAGTATTTATTTCGGGGGAAGAGAGAATCTATACTGTACTGAGATTAATATACAGGTGACAGTCTGCCTCATCCACTCAGAAACCTCAATTTAGCCTGCTTATTTCATACAATCAGTAGAATGGACCCCTTGGGGTGCTCGTATGATACAAGAGCATATAAATAAAGAAAACATTCCCTATCAGGCAATGATCCCACTTTTTGATACAGGTCAATATGGTTTTAAATGTGGAAGGTCAAGTACCAGCAATTTAGTCCGTTTCTATGAGCATGTCCATAAACATCTGGATATGGGAAATCCTGTGGATGTTATACTGCTAGACTTTAAGAGAGCCTTTGATTATGTTCCTCGCTGGGCTATTCACACAAAATTAAGCAACCTCGGGATTGACAAATATATAATTGCCGGGATAAATGAGTGGCTTCATCACTGTACCCAGAGGGTTACCATCAGAGGTCATCTACTCCAGGAGAGGTGTCCAGTGAAGTACCACAAGGGTCGGTATTAGGACCCATAATTTTCCAACTGTTTATTGCTGACATGGATTTTGAAGTAGGAAATTATATTACTAAGTATGCAGATAATGTCAAGTTATGTGGCCCTTTTAAAACCAAGGAACAAATAAATACAATACAGAATGTCCTGAATAAAACTGTTGAATGGTCACGACAGTGGGGTAGGTCATTAAATGATAAATGCAGTGTCCTTCATATAGGGCTGCACAACCCAAATACCCAATGCTATATAAATAAGCAGGCACGCCAATCAACGTTGGTTGAGAGAGACCTGGGTATTCTGCTGGATAATAAACTCCGCTTTAAAAAAAAAAAAGTGTGAACTTAGTGGCAAAAACAAATAGAACTATTGCGGCAATAAAGAACATGAAAAGTACAAGGGAGGTACTGATGCCACTGTCTTATGTTAGGCTACTGCTCGACTAGTGACAGTCAACTTTGGAGTCCTTATAATAGAGGAGATACAGTATAAATAGGATTGAGAAAGTCCAGCGTAGATATACGAAATCTATAAAACATTTAACTGATCTTTCATATATGTCTAGGCTTAACAGTTTAAAACTCCATAGCCTTGAAACAAGACGTAAAAGGGGAGACACGCTTTTCTATTATAATATAATGAAAGATGCGAGTTTAATAATAGAATTAGAAATGGATTACAAGGATTTTAACTGTCATGAGAGGACATTTATTTCAGGTTAAAACCAAAATATTTAGTTCCAAAAAGTGGAAGTACTTCTATATGCAAAGAGCAGCAAATCTTTGGAATAGGCTTCCAGAAAATATAATCAGTGAAAATAGACTTATGAAAAAGACGGTTAGACAAATACATTACAAATAAGGGGAATATGGATTACTACGGTTTCTTTTAAGATAGGATCTGATCTTGGGCCTTGGCCTGTTTTGCTCCTTAAATCCTGAGTGTCATAAGTATCAAGAGACACCTCATGACGTTTGTGCAGCCAGAAGCACGCAACCTCACTTTGTGGTCCTCAGCACAATCTGCCAACAAAGCCTCACAATGATTTAAAAGGGCTATTGCTTATTTCAACGAGTCATCAGTACTGTGGAGCCCATCTAGATTTTGTTACTTTTGTTATTTCATGTATTTGTAATGCCATTTCATTAATATTTTTGCTCCCCTCGAGTGGTTTGCTTACTCAGGGACACATCTCTGTAAATGTGCTCATCTTAATGGTCTTTTCTAGACTTCACTGACTAAACCCATCAACTCCGATACTGCTCCCATGCTTCTGGAGCACTATATGCCCCACCCAGTCTGTTCTGTATTTTTTTTTTTTTAAATGAGTCTCCCCACTCTGCTGCAAGACCGCCATGAGCAGGGCAGGTTTCAGAGGCAGCTCAGCTCAGCACAAGTACAATTTTACAGACCACTTTGCCAAGTGATATTCTTTTGGCTTCCTTGATTCAAGCTTTAACCCCTTGTGGTCCGGGGGGGAGGGGTACAGTTTTGCACAACCACGTGAAAGACCCAGGTTGGAGTCATAAACCAGAGGAATACAGGGCTGTGCACTTTAACACTCCAGTGGTAACAGGATGTCACTCACCCTGATGCTGGAGCCCTTATTACAGAAGATGGATGAGCGGCCTTAATGTCCTGGCAAAACACATAACCCCTCCCCCCACATGTCCAGTCTAAGCTTGGTGGGGTACATTTCTGAAGGCAGAGGAGGGTTTAAACAAAAAAACAAAAAAAAAAAAAAAAAGAGGGAAATGCCTGACCACTGCACATGAAAGATGGCACGAAATGCACTTTAGAAATACATATCAATTAAATTAGTTCATTTAGTGCTAAAACTGATGAAACATGTGCCACATACCTGTGAGGACGGCCTCAGTTTCTCCAGCAGAAGGCCTTGGTTGCAATTCCCTGGGCTGCCCTCCTTCTGGCTCATACTGAATGATGTAACCAGTGACCTTGGTACGAGGTGGTTGCCATCTGAAGAGGATGGAGTTCAAGGTGGTAGTGATGAAATGAAGATTTGACGGTGAATCAATCTCTGAGAGGGGAAAAGGGGATAAAAACTGAGGCGTTTAGTCCTGCCTTTACCTATAGACAGTGTCTCCTCTCCAAGCTTACATCTATGTCTCAGGCTATGATCAGCTACCCATCCAGTCCCCCTTAACAAGTAATTCCCCCACTTCTATGGTTTCCCTACAGCTTTTCTTCTACCACAGGAGGAGCTAAGGAGAGGCAACCCATTCCAGGAACCAGTAGCAGGCTGTGGACTGCCACTGCATGGTGGTTCAGTGTACCAGCAACCATCACCCTGACGGAGACCGGAATTATCCATAAGTTTTATTTATCCTTGAAATGTCCAAAGGCTGGGAACACTGCACACAGCAGTCTCGCACGCAACACACAGCACTTTCCTGTTGGGGAGCTAGCTTCGACACTTTGTGGGAGCTGCTACAGACTGGAAATCACTGCTAACCCTCTCGGATGAGGCGTGCAGTCACTGACAGCACAACCTGCCTCCTGATTAATGCAGCCAGCGTCTACTTCCAAACCAGAGTTGCCTGCACAGCAGCACATCTGTAATCAAACTGGTCTTACATACAAACATAGAATCTGTCGGCAGATAAGGACCATACAGCCCACCTAGTCTGGCCATTTCCCTACTCACTGCTGCAGCCCCATATCCTATTTGATCTGTGGCTCTCCTGCTCTGCACATCTCCAGGGCACCCTTTTGTCTATCCCATGCACTCTTGAATCCCTGTATTGTTTTTGCATCCACCACTTCTGCTGGAAGGCTGTTTCATGGCTCCACCACCCTCAGTGAAAAAGTACTTCCTAACATTACCCCTGAGCTTTCCACCCTTCAGCCTCATATCATGCCCTCCTGTTCTTGTGCAGCGTTTTCTCTGAAATATGCTTTTATTCCCCTTAGGTACTTGAAAGTCTTCATATCTGCCCTCTCCCTTGTTTCCTCACTGAATAGATATTAAGGTCCTTAAGTCTTTCCTCATAGTGCTTCAGGTGCAGTCTTAATTTTTCTTTTGCCTCCTGTAGACAGCTAGGTTGATCATCCTTCCACCAGGCTAATGCCTTTTCCCATGTAAATAATCTGTGCACCTGCACTGCCCACCTCCCTCCAGACCTCTGGATGTACCAAAACCCACCATATTACCCCTCACCACTGGACCCCCCCCCCCCCACAAGCTGCACCCTGCCATTCGGTTCCTTGGCAGTCTGGTGAGTGATGGAGGCACCTAGGGCCATCCCAAAGAGATCACATATAGACAAACTAGAGGGCATATCACACGGCGTACTAGGGACATCACACGGAGTACTAGGGGCTTACACACTGCCATATGCAAGTGGCCTATACTATGTCTAAAGGGATAATATGTAAAGGGTCATGTGATAACCCCTCTAGTTTTTATATACATGATCTCTATGGGCCACCCCAGGAGTGGAGACTGCCAGCCTGTGCTGGACTTGACTTTGTAACAGGCCAGACTTCCATGTCCCTGAGCAGCAACTGACCGTATATCCCATTTTTGGAGTCTTCCCACAAAGGTTCCCAAATGGCAGCACACCTGATGCACTGACACATGCCACCCCCATTTGGTGGTGTCAGACTGCAGTCACCCATGCACCCCAGAAGGGAAATTACTCTGGGACACAATGCTCTCCTGCTAACTGGTGTGGACATCCAGGGCTTTGAGTATGAATCAGAATCACCATATTGTAAGATAAATGGTGCCAAAATACTCCACTGGGGCCAACCGCTTGCTTCTTTATATCAATGCTGCTGGTGAGAGCAATCTGTCATTGTCTGTAATCACCTCCTGTCTACTGTAATATGTTAATACGTTTCAATAATGGCATGCATCTCCAAAATGTAAAGCCCTAAAAAAAAAACCCACTGGATTTACCTTGTTTCTGTGCAAGTTGCCAAATATCCAATGACTGTATGTAATTTGGGTCGCCCCTGAAAAAGGGACCTCATGGGCCCAGTGGGCCTACCCGGTTAACAAAACTGTAATAAGTGGAGCCCACTATCAGGCTAGGTAGGTCTGTATGGCACCAATACATTTCCCGTTTGGGAATGTTTCATATGTTTGGCAAAGGGTCTTAATGGCTTAAGGGGAACAATAAGCACAAAGGGTCCCACATGCAAGTGAGGGGCTAGTCCCAGTGTGCACACTGTGTGCCAAAACGTTTTGGTTTACTTACCATTTACTGCAGTATAGTAGATTGTATGAGGCTAATGTTGCCAATTTCTAGGCGGACTTCTGGTAATACAGTACCATAATCTCCTACAACTGATGCAGAGTAGCAGGCAGCAGTAGTCTACAGTGCATGTTAGAGTTTATATAAGCACAGATTTATTTTTGTTTGTTTGCTGATCCCATTGTCCTCCCTGGGGTAAGTACAGTTACTGGGGACTGACCTTGGTACCTGAAGAAAAGCAGAACTGGAAAATATCTGATTCGAGATTATAAAAGCTCCAACATGCATTGCAGGCTTTTGAATCTCCCACTGCTGCCTACTGCTCTATCAGCAGCAGGGGATTCTGGGATGTACAGTAACAGAAGATATCAGTCTATACATTAGCAAAATGAGTCTGATACAGTCTCCTGTACCACAGTAAATAGTAAGTAATCCCAAAGCATTTTTGCACACAAAGTGCACACTGTGACCAGACTCGCACTTAAGTGTGGGGCCCTTTGTGGTGACAGTTCCCCTTTAAGGTACAGCATCCAAAACACCTGCCAGCTCAGTGCTGGGAACAAGGAAGCAAAGCAAATACCAAAATACAGGATTACTGCCCTGGGGTAGGGGTCCTGCACTGTTGTACAGTTAATGGGTTCTAGCAACCACCAGACTGATGCAGTAAAGCAGCTCTGTAGATAACTAATGGGGACTGAAGGGGGGGCAGTACTCTGAGCACCTAATAGGGATGTTTCACAACTACGCTAATGGAGAAACCTCCATCAGTTTATGGCGCTATTTTGGCTTTTATCATCCAACTGTCACACACTGCATTTGCACTGCTGTAAGGGACCACTTCAATATGGGGGAGGGTGGGAAAGATGACAGAAAATAAAAGCAATATTGCATCTGCGTCTCTAGCTAAACTGTATTATTCGATCAACGTAATAGAAAAATGTGGAGTAAACGTGTTAAACACATTACTTGTAGAAGCGCTAAGGAGGACAGAGGGACTGCGAGAATCTCCATTAAGGGTGTAGATGTAGATCCTGTAATCGGTGCCTGGCTGGAGACCTAAATATTAAAGATCAGAAACAATCTTTAATTCATTGATTAAATGAACTTGAATCATAATTACCTACCCCCCCAAAAAAAGCTGTACCCTGAATTGTCCAAGTCCCCAACAGCATTACATTTTAAAACACTAGACAAAAATAAAAGATTCAAGTTGCATTATTTCACCATATACCATTATGTATAGAAATGGTTCATACATACACACACACACACACACACACACACACACACACACACACACACACACACACACACACACACATATCCCCCTCCCCCGTTAACCTTTCTTCCTGAACCCTTCCTTACCTTTGCCTGCTTCTGACCACCTCATACCTCTTCCTCCCCCTTAATGTCAGTTCCAACAGCCTCATTAGAAACATAGAAGATGATGGCAGATAAGGACAGCAAGGCCCATCCAGTCTGCCCATTTCTTTTTCTACCTTATGAATGTGCCATCTGCCTTTGCTCTGTAAACGGCCCATCTATTCATACTCATCTGTATTTCTCCCTTATGCCTATCCCATGCCTGTTTGAAGCCCTGCACTGTATTCATATCCACCACTTCCTGAGGTAGGCCGTTCCATGCATCCACCACCCTTTCTGTGAAACTTTCATTTAAGTTTATTAACCTGTTTTGACTCCTACTTTCAGCACCAGCTCAACCTCCCTCATTCTCCCACTATGCTCTGAGTTTGCTCAATCTGCACATACAATTTGTATGCCATTTCATCCATCTTCCATATGCAATGTTTTGCCACTTTGTCTGTACTGCACTCCACTTATGCTCTTTGTCACCCTCACTATAACCACATCACCGGACTGGCTGTATTTGGTCTGTAATTGTGCTTTTCCCCTTCCACCATCCCCTGGGTCACACCTGGAAATAACCCTCTGATCAGTGCGCTTCTCCTGGTTACCAATTATAAATAACGTCAAACAAATTGCGTAATTTAATGAGCCATTACGTAATCTTAATCAAATATAGTTCCATTTGGTTTATTTTATTCAGTTTTTGCTGACCTGGTAAGTACACTGGAAATATATAATAAAGAACCTTGGAGCATCCTTCAGGAGTACGCTCCTAATTATAGTCAGACATGGTGGTGCAGAGTTTGGTGTTAAGGTGGACCACACTGGGTGCAGTAGATACAGTATATACTGTTAAGAAGAAAACTCAAACTGTAGGTTTATTCTTATCTTTTTAGAAAGTGGTGGAGAAAAAAAAATGTAATAAATTATAATACAGCCAGTCAAGTGAGTCATGTGTTGACCTAGATGCCCCTAGGTTTAAATTGTATGCAATGTACAGAATACATAGGGTGGTGTGTTTAATGAGAATTTTACACACACCGAGGTGTTGGATGCTATATAAACCCAGAGAGTGAAGCTTGAGGGGATTATTCAAGCATCCAACACTGAGGGTGTGTGTAAAATTGAAGTTTTACTCACCACCTCATGTTTTATTTTATATCATTGCTGGGCAGCATTTTATTACCATAGCAATTATCAATCATTATTTATTTATAAAATAGCGCTATTCCAAAACCATAGCGCTAGTACAAATCATAAAATCCATAAACAATCACCTTATAAAAACAGCTGCAACAGATCAGAAAAAAATAAATAAAAAAACACACCAAACCAAATAAATGTTTTTAGCTTGTATTTAAAGCTCTCAGCCAGGAACCGTCTAATCCGGCGAGGTAGAGAATTCCACAGGGATGGGGCCACAAATTCAAACACACAGGCCCCAGATGACTTTAAACTAACCCTGGGAATCTCTAGCAATCCCTCGTCGGTGGAGCGAAGCGACTGGGAGGGGCTATAGGGATGAAGAAGATCTTGCAGATAACTCGGACCCTGTCCGTATAGGGCCTTATAGGTCAGAAGACCGACCTTAAAGGTGATCCGCCACTGAATAGGCAGCCAGTGCAGATCGCACAGCACCAGTGTGACATGACAGTTATGAGGCAGCCCAGTCAGTCTAGCTGCTGCGTTCCGCACCAGCTGCAAGCAGTGGATATCTACCCCTGGTAGCCCTAGGTACAGGGCATTACAGTAATCAAGGCACAAGGTTACAAAGGCATTAACCAAAGCTGGTAGGTCATCGGGCGGAACTAGGTGCTTGATCCGGGCTACATTTCTTAGATGGTAAAAAGCAGTCTTGACAGACGACACCTGATGTTTAAACGTCAGCCCATCATCAAGAATCACACCCAGGCCGACCCACCGGCGCAGCGGTTGGATTACCGCTTACGATGCCAGTGACCGGGTTCTGGAATAAGCCAAGGAGCTGGAGGGGCCGACCGGGGGAGAGAAGGGTTGGCGTCCTGTGGACAGCTCCCCTCTGGGAGGGCAGAGCGGGCAGTTGACTGGCCCCAGGCAGAAGCCTGAGGCATAGCAAGCTGCCATTCATGAAACTGTGGGGGAGGACATCAACGTCTGTGCTTGCGCCTTGAGGAGTGATGTCCTAAAAAGAAAAACTGGAAAAACACCCTTGAGTCGGGGGATGGAAGCACTGAGCCAAGTCCCGATTTGCCTCCGCCTGTCCAGCTGCCTCGGAGCCCGATGAGATTTAAGGTTCGGGCGTGGGCCCACCCCGACCCCGAGTGGGGGGCTATCCACAGCAGGATGGGGGACCCAAGCAGTCAGGTAAGGCGGCGGTAGGGTCATGCTTAATTGGCACATCCTGAGGATGAGACTCTGGAGGGACATAGGAAGGATAAAATCCACACCCAGATTTCGCAGCTGTTCAGAAGTCATCAGCTGGTGACCACCGATCCAGAGCCCTGAGGCTAGCCCTGCCGGTGGCCCCTCTACCAGACAGCCTGGGTCCGCCACCAACACCTCAGTCTTGTCCTGGTTCAACCTCAGCCAACTAGCACTCATCCAGTCCTCAATCTCGGAAAGGCAGTCATTAAAACTTGTGACAGCCCCCCCAACTGATCAGGCACAAAGGACAGGTAGAGCCCAGTATCATCTGCACAGCAGTGAAAACTCAGCCCATACCACCTTACAATGTCTCCCAATGGCAGCATATATACTGCGAACAACATGGGGACAGTATGGAGCCCTGTGGAACCCCACATGGCAGGGAGACCTTGTCAGAGGAATAAACCCCACATACAACTCTGAAACCTGCCAGTGAGGAAAGAATGGAACCATCCGAGGACTGTACCAGACAGTCCACAGATTGACCTCAGGTGCCCAACCAACACCCCATGGTCCACTGTGTCAAATGCCACTGAGAGATCAAGAAGAACCAAGATGGAACGGCTCCTCCAATCTCTAGCTATTAAAAGATCATTGATTACCGGAACAGCAGTCTCAGTACTATGCCATTTCCGGAAACCAGACTGGAGAGGATCGTAGATGTCATGGATGGTCAAATGATCCTCCAGCTGCAGCGCTACCACCTTGTCAATAACCTTACCCACAAAGGGAAGGTTAGAGATGGGTCTGTAATTGGCAACACAATCTGGGTCAAGAGATGGTTTATTAAAAAAGGGTACCATTACAGCCTCCTTCAGGGTGTCCGGAAATACCCCGGAATCTGAAGGACCGGGCCGACAGTCTCAACACATCCCACAAGGAGACTTGTTGGGCCAGGGTCCAAACCACTGCAGGTCATCCGCAAAGACTGCATAATCTTCACGACATCCATGATCGCCGGCCGGCTGCAGTCAAACCAGAAACAGAGGAACTGCAACCTCCCACTGATCACTGGCTGCCCCTTTGGAGTGTCCAGAGCGAATCTCAGACCTGATGTCGGCAACCTTAATCGGCAAAAAAGCGAGCAAATTAGTCGCATTTCCCTTGCGACAAAGCACTTCGGGACTGCAGACAGACCGGATTGCACAGTCTGTCTAGAGTTCGGAAAAACTGAGCCGGTCGGTCTTGTGCTGCAGCAATCTCCCTGGACAGGAACTCTGCCTTCTTACGGGAGATAGATTGGTAGTCCTTATAACGGACTAACAATCTAAGTCTGCCGGCATCAAGGCCAGATTTTCACCAGCGATGCTCCAGCCTTCATCCCACTTTCCTCAGCTCCCTCATGGTCCCATCAAACCAGGGGGATCGAGGGCATTGGGTAAGGGGACGAACATGGACAGGAGCAAGAGAATCCAAAGCCACAGTCACAGCGTCATAACCCCGGACTAGGGCATCTGGATCACCACTATCCCGACAGTCCCGATAGGTCCAGTACAGCCAACAGGCCATCAGGGGATAAACCCCTTAAAGGGGTTTATATAAAATATGCATTGCTCAGCTGTGGTCCGGTTGGGATGAGGCGTGGTCCATCATTTGCGGCTGCAAAAAGTTTTGTTTTTTTTGTTAAAAAGGTTCAATCAAGGAGCACCTGTTTAAGTAAGAATTTGTGAATATTTGTGAGGTTTATTTACTTACCGCCAGCACAGAGTGCTACTTGCAGCAAAGTAGAGCACTGAGAAAGTGAAAAGTGGAGGCTTGTGCATGCGTGGAGTGAGGGAAACCTGGCGCATGTTCGACGTTTTAAGAATTATAACCAGGTTTCCCTATGGGAGAACACACTCCACAGCTACTACAGTATTTTAATTTAGCATACTTAAAGGTATTTTATTTTTTCATATTGGATGCGAAAAAGTACTCCTGAAGAAGCCAAATACAACTGGGTAAAACGGTGAATAGCGCGCCATTTAAATTTCAGATAAACTTAATTTGAGCTAGTTTTTGGCATGGATGCTTTTTTGAGCACCCCTGCCCCCACTCAGCAGTGAAAGACACTCTGGGCATCTGACAACTTTTTTTCAATGCTTGGTGGCAACTCCTAACGGTTTAGGATATCTGATTAACACACAGGTTAGCTTACATCCAAGTTTCTGTTCTCCCCCCATATTCTTCATTATCCCCCCCCCCCAATCAAGGCTGGCAACACTGATGGTGACAGAAAGACATTTATTTTTTCTCCCTCTCATCTCCCAACACTGGGCATACCTCCTATGCGAGCCTATACATGAATAGTGGCATCTTATGGAGAGACGTGCTCCCTTGCCCCACCACAGAGGGTCACTACAGCCACAGAACCTGCCAATGCCTCACTCTGGCTGAAGCAGTGCCACCCCAGTCCCCTGGCTGCCTGACCAAATGCCCCACGTAAGCTTCTGAACCTAGGTCATGGGCCATCGTGTTTCTTGTATTTTTCTTTTTTTTGCCCTCACACCAGGAGAGCGCTCCGTTTAATATTTTACTACAGCACTACAACTACCTTTTCAGTAATAGAAAATATGGAGAATCAAACAATAAAAGATAAAGGAAATAAAAGTGGTGCTTGGTCTCAGACTGATGTTTCAGACTTGTTCCAGACGAGTCATGGAACAATTTCTGTTGTGTGCTAGTCCATCTTAGTTCACAAAACAGTGATGCTAAATTTGGTTCTGGGATGCCCAACAGCTCCATTTTTGGAGTGAATTTGAGTCGCCACGTTTGGAGGTAGGTCACGCTGAGGCAGCTGCCACGCAGCAGCGTGGCTCAGTTGGGGAAGGTGGTCTACAAGCTTCAGCATCACAGCAACCCCTGCAGTGGGGCCAGAGAGCTTGCCCCGATGCAGACTTTGTGCGTGACGCCACCCAGAAGGCTGCACTCATGTCAATGGAGGTGGGAGGAAACCAAAGTCCTGTGTGTCAATATGATGGTCTGGCCCCTGGATTCCCCTGGGCCCCTGTATTCAGTGGATCCTAGTTACCACAGTGGATGGCTTTTTTGGCCCCCCCCCCCGGTACTCCCAACACAGAGGGTAAGCCATGGGGGTAAGTCGGTAGCGTGCTGCACCTGGTGAGATGGGGTCAGGCATAAACCGGGTATATCCCTTGGAAGACGAGCATGGCCAGGAGTAAGGAAGCTCACTGGAAGTGTATTTGATTTCCCAGTTAACTGCAAAACAAAGAAAGCTGGCACCACAAGAGCAGCCCTACGGATGAGCCAGGAAACTGCAGCCCAGCAAGCCTCACATCCATCATGGGAAACCTGATGGAGACAATCCTAAAGGAGAGGCGGGTTCCCTCCTAGAAGCTAATGGGCTGCAGGATGTCAGACAGCATGAGTTTGTCTCAGGCAGATCCTGTCAGACCAACCTGGTGGAGTATTATGACTGAGTAACCAGGCAACTAGACAGGGGCCATGCAGTAGATGTCCTGTACCTGGACTTCAGTAAGGCCTTTGATTCGGTGCCACATGGGAGGCTAGGAAACAAGCTGGAAGGCACGGGGTGGGGGCGAAGATGGTGGGATGGGTAGTGAACTGGCTGCAAGGGAGACAGAGAGTGGTGGTGGGAGGGGAGCGCTCATCTCCAGGATGGTGACAAGTGGGGTGCAACAGGACTCTGTACTGGGACCAGTGTTTGGGATCTTCATGGCATACATCAAGAGCAAGATCAGTCTGTCTGTAGATGACACCAAGTTGGGAGCAGTAGTGGATGACTTGGGAGGGTGGCAGGGGTTGCAAGATGATCTGGCAAAATTGGAGGCCTGGGCAGACACTTGGCAGCTGGGGTTCAATGCCAAGAAATGTAAGGTGCTAAATTTCAATGCAAAACAACAGGAGCAATGAACAACTCACAGTGTAACAGTGTAGAAAGGCAGCTGCAAAAGCCAACAGGATGCTGGGTTGTATTGCCAGAGGCATATCCTCCAGGAGGGAAGGGGAGAGGTTATCCTGCCACTATATAGGTCACTGGTTAGACCACACCTAGAGTACTGTGTGCTGTTCTGGTGAGGAGGACATTAGGTTACTGGAGGCAGTGCAGCACAGGGTAACAAAAATGATCTAGTGTCTAGGGACTTACCCTACGAGAGCAAGCTGAGGGAGCTGAAAGTACAGTTACATAAGAACTTACCGTAACAGTAGATCTTCAAGAACAGCTCTTGCAGCAGGTTACACCATTAGGACTGAAGTCGGCAGCACCAGGACCCCACGGAAATTTTCTAGCTAGCAGTATTGGTCCTGCCCCCGACGTCAGGCACAGTACAAAAGGAGGCGGTCCCCCAGAATCCCCAGTTCTCCTGCCGGAGACTCCCGGCTGCTGGATGACATCAGAAGAGGAGACTGAGGATCCGCCATCAAATGGCAATCAGAGAAATGCTGAGAACACCTGATCCTAGGAGGAGGATGTTAGAATTAGAATCTACCTCCAGCGGGGATGGTGGGAGGGAAAGTACTTGTTGCAAGAGCTGTTCTCGAAGATCTACTGTTACGGTAAGTTCTTACGTAACTGAACTATCTTACTTCGAGAAACAGCTCTTGCAGCAGGTTACACCATTAGGACCGATTCCCAAGCAATAATGGAAATCCCACATCATTGTGAGGAGGGAAGGTAGAAATCCTTAATAGAACCTGAACCTAGGACAGAAGTCCTTGAAGGACTGCTAGACCAAAACCTGCTCTTCGCCTTGAAGCAATATCCAGGCTATAATGCCTGATGAGTGTGCACGGAGCTCCACGTAGCTGCAGCACAGATGGCTGAGGTGGACACATTCTTTAGGGCTGCAAAGGAGGTAGCCACCCCCTTGCGGAATGACTCTTGACCGCGCCCGGTAAGGGTTTGTTGCGCTTCTGGTAACAGAACGTGATACTGTGAATGATCCACCTGGACAGCTACTGCTTGAAAACAGGAGCTCCCATCATCCTGTGGGAAAAGGAGACTAAAAGCTGGTCCGATTTTCGGTGGTGTTTGGTTCTGGTCAGGTAGTATCGGGGAGACCTATGCACATCTATGATGTGCAACAGGGCCTCTCCTCGATTAGAATACTTGGGGAAGTACACTGGTAGATAGATGTCCTGATTAAGGGTGAGAGCTGAAACCACCTTAGGTAGAAACTTAGGATTAGTCCGTAGGGATACCTTGTCCTGGTGAAAAAACAAATAAGGCTCTTTGCACATGAGTGCATGAAGTTCAGAAATTCTTCTGGACGAGGTAACGGCAACTAAAAACAATGTCTTCCAAGTAAGAAGACGTAGCTCACAATCTGCGGCTGGCTCAAAGGGTGGCAGTGTAAGCTGCTCCAGGACAAAGGGTAGATCCCATGGCAGAATCGGATCCTTAATGTGAGGTCTAAGGTTCAGAACACCTCTCAGGAAGGCTCATGCCGTGTCCAACTGAGATATGGTGTGTTGACCTATAGGAAAATGATAGGCTGAGATAGCACAGAGGTGTATCTTGATCGAGGAATAGGCCAAGCCTGTCTGAAAAAGACAGAAGGTAGTCCAAGACCGACTTTTCTGGACAGTCTAGAGGAGGAACCCCCAGCAGGCCCATAGGCAAAATAAGCGCCATTTCATGGCATAAGTAGCATATTTGGCCATTTTCTCGTGGCCACTAGAGCGTCAGCTACCTCTTGCGAGACCCCTTAGCAAAATGGTTATGTCTCTAGCAGCCAAGTGTGCAGGCTCAGCGAACGAAGGTCCCGGGATAGCTGATGTAGTAGAGGAACCAGATCTGCCTGGGCCAGAACAGCGTGATAAGTATCAGCATCGCTTGCTCTCTGTGAAGTTTCAGAAGGACCCTCTGGATCAACGGGGGGGGGGGGGAAGGCATAGAGGAATCTGCCTGCCCAGGAGAGCGACAACATGTCTCGCCAGAAAACACCAGGCCCTGGATCTAGCAAGCAAAAATTGGGCAATTTTGCATTGGACAGGGACGCAAAAAGGTCCCACTCTGGTGTACCCCATCTGCGAAACAGATCCTCTACTACCTTCTGGAATAGTTCCCACTCGTGGACTTTTGCCTGAGAGTGGCTCAGGCCGGCTGCGATGAAGTTGTCCACTCCTGGGACATGAACAGCAATGAGGTTTGCGCCGTGTTGCAAAACCCAATCCTACACCCTCATGGCCTCCCTGCAAAGTGGGTAGGAATGGGTGCCTCTGACTAGAAGGCCTGCAGGGCGTAAAGAACTGCTCTCACTTCCAGGATATTTATGTGGAGATGAGTCTCTTGGGCTGTCCACAGGCCAGAGACCGTACACCGTCGAGGTGTGCACCCCATCAGAGCCCTGAGGCATCTGTGGAGAGTGTCACAATCTGAGATGTCGCAATGAAGGGGACTCCTGCCGACAGTTTCTTCGGATCTAGCCACCATTGCCAATCCTGGATTATGGCCTTCGTGATCCGGATTGGGAGCTGCAGATGGTCTTGCTTTTGATCCCATTGGACCCGTAACATCCACTGGGTCACCCGCATGTGGAGATGAGCTAGGGGCACTACTGCAATGGCCGCAGCCGTGTGTCCGAGCAGGCAAAGAACCAGTCTGGCAGGAACGGTCTTCGCTAAAATGTCCTTGATGAGGGATCTGATGTGTTCCGCTCTGTCCTGGGGGGAGAAAAGCTTTCCCTTGGACGGTGTCCAGAACTGCGCCTATAAACTGCAGAATCTGCGACGGAACCAGGTGCGACTTCTCTTGATTGATGATGCCCAACATCTCAAACAGAGACCGAGTATAAATGAATGGCGGACATCAGGGCTTCCCGAGAGGGTGCCATGAGAAGCCAGTCATCCAGGTAGGGAACACATAGTGGCCTCGTCTCCGCAGTCTCGCCGCTACGACCACCATGCACTTGGTGAATACCCGAGGTGCCGATGACAGTCTGAAGGGGAGGGCTCGGAACTGATAATGGTGGCCCTGAAACTCTAAGTGCAGAAACTTCTTGCGCACTTGAGCAATGGGTATATGCAAGTAAGCATCCCGCATGTCCAAGGACACTAGAAAGGCGCCCTGCTTGAGCATGGGAATCAGACCTGGGAGGGTCACCATGCAGAAGCGTTTGTACAGGACCAACTCGTTGAGGTTGCAGAGGTCCCCTGTTTTCTTAGGAACCAGAAAGTAGTAAGAATAATATCCTGCACTCCTTTGGTTCCGTGGTATGTGCTCTATGGCGTCTTACCAGAAGCTCGAGCACCTCCTGCTGTATGAGCAGGGTGTGCTGACCCGAGTAACGGGAAAGCAGGGGAGGTCTTGCCGGTGGGTGGTTGAGAAATTCTATGAAGTGGCCTTTCTTGACCAATTGGAGAACCCACTGGTCGGCAGTAACAGACTGCCACCCTAAACAGTGGTGAACGATGCGACCCCTGACCTTTTGTGCCTGTTGATCCAGAGGAGGAGTGGGGGCCGGGAAGGAGTCCTGCTATGGCAGCACTGGTCCCTGCAGGCTGGGCCAGTTTGGTGTAGTGTTGGGCTCTGCCTGGGACGACTTAGCCTGTGCTTTATGCAGAAAAGTGCCCCTTTGTTGCTGGCCAGAACATGGTTGCTGCCTTTGTTGCCAGCTGCGAAAATGGCTCTAGTTCCTACGAAAGGAACCAGGCCTGGATCTGTACATGGCCTGTACAGACCTGACTGCCTTCCCAGCATCCTGGAGTTTGGCGATAACCTTCTCCGAGGGTTCACCAAAAAGCACTTCGCCGTTGTAGGGGACGTCAAAAATTTTCTTCTGTACATCCAGGATGAAGCCGGAGACACGGAGCCAAGAGTGTCGCCCTGAGACAAGCATACTGAAGCTGCCGCTCTGGACGGAGTCCGCAGAATCATATGCAGCTCGTAGTACCTGGGTACCCACATCAGACCCCAGCGGAGAAGGTTTAGGAGCTCCGCCTTCTGATCGCCATCCGGAAGTTTATCGACCAGGTCTTGGCCCTGTTCCCACAGGACATTCCGGAATTGTACCAAGTGGGTTAGGTAGTTCAGGAACCTGATGGAGCATGCAGCAGCCGCACACATGCACCTCCCCAGGGCATCCAATTGTTTGGATTCCTGGTCCGGTGGCTGTGTGCTCATATGTTGCAGTCTTTGGAACCAGTCATGCGAGGCCGTAATGACCAGGAAGTCTGCCAGAGGTTGTTGAGCCAAGTACTGGTCCTCTCTCGGGGGCCTTGTACAGGCGGTCAGCTTTCTCCGGCACAATGGCAGTGGAGTGCGGACGCTTCCACGCAGCCTTGGTGACGTCCGCGAAGGTGTCCACCAAGGGTGGTACTACCACAGGCTTTGGGTCTTTCTGCTGAAGATAACAGGCAAGGCGCTGCCTTTTGGGGTTGAGGTCTTCAGCATCCCATCCCATGTTGTCCTGGATGTGCCTCATGATCTCAGAGAAAGAGGGATCATCCGGAGGAGACCTGGGAAGGTCATGTAGGTCAGGTGATGGGATGCTGAGTGGAAGAGGAGATCTGGAACAATCTGAGGTATCCAATCTGGAGTCCTCCCCTTACGGAGTGTACCGACGATGTCTGGGTCGCTTGGGGCTGGGGGACCCTGACGGAGTTCTTGAGGGAGACCTTCTCCAGTCCTTGGGTCTACCCCTAGGAGGTGGAGTCTGCTCCTTAGGGGTTGGTGGTTGTCCTGCTGGCCCCTTTGGTGGAGAAGGGGGCATAGGAGGTGAAGGAGTAGGATGAGGAGGAGGAGATTTTACAAGGACCACATCCTTCCGGATGGTGTCCCATCAGAAAGTAAAGAGGTCCTTTACAGGAACGGACCAGGGCTGCTGGAGGGCCGGCCAGGGGAGAAGGATAGAGCATCCCAAGGACTGCTCTCCTTCTCCGGGGAGAAGAAGGGTGGGAAGTGCCGAGCATCGTGAGCCCTGGCGGAGGCCAGGAGCCCACAGCCACCGCACTAGCACGCACAGAGGTGGTGGACGCCAGGTGTCATTGCACGACCCCGCCTCCCCCAGAAAATGGAAAAACAGACAGCTGCCAGCCGCCTTCAATGAAGCCTGCTACGGCTTCAACTAGCTCCTCAGGCCAGCCCTCCGACCTATCCCAAAGACTGCGGCATGCAGGGGGAGTGCCACAGCCCCGCCGTGGGGGGTAAGCCACGGGGTATCGGAGGGCCCGCGGCCGATTTGAGGAGTGGAAGTCCGTGGCCCGGAACCGGGCCAAAAGTACCGGGTGGCAGGCAGCTTGGGTGGAAAAATAATAAATGGAAAAAAAAAAAGATCCTTTACTTCTTGTAGATTTATGCCAGACAACGGGCCTGTCGCCAGTGGTCTGTCGCCGAGGTCGGGCGTCTGGTCCACAAGCATCTCTGGGGTGGGCGAGGGTTCCCTTGGGAGCCCGGCGTCCTCCGTGTCACCCACCTGGTCTTCAGGCAGTGTCATGTCCTCCTCCGTTGAATCCCTGTGACCGGTGTCCACCGGTGACTGGGGGGCGGTCTCCGGCTCCGGTGAATGCGAGGCCGACGGTTGCCTGGCCAATGCCTTCATGTCCAGCAAACACCCGGCCAGCGTCTGGTGCCTGGCTGGTGTCCGCAGCTCCGGCGAATGCCTGGCTGACTTCATATGCTTGGCAGACGTTGGGTCTGGCATCTGCTTTAGAGATGTCAGGTCTTTAGTCTTCCTGGGTGGTGGATCCAGACCTCTGGGAGGCTGGAGATCGATCTGGAGTCGGGGTCCCGACGTGGGGTCGATGAGGAAGACTTGTGGTGTTCAGAAGACTTGGAAGAGGCCCGAGAGGGAGCGGTGGAAGCCGAGGGCCTTGAAGTCTTGATAGGCTGGAGAGCTGAAGAGCCACCTGAAGCCTGGACTTTGACCGGAGGGGGCTGAGAACGAGCCCTGGAGGGAGAGCGGTCCGACCTGTTAGAGCCTGAGCTATGGGAGTCCGAGGCCTGGTTCAGGGATCTGGACCTTGCTTTCTCTCGGTGTTTATGGGCCTTGGAAGAAGATTTTCCTGGAGGAAGGTTCTTGGTCCATCCTGCCAAGTTTTTCTTCCAGCAGATAAGCCTGAAGTGCCTTCTGACGACGGAGCCTGGTGTGGCTGTTGAATCCTTGCAGAAGGTGCAGGCCTTGGTGTCGTGGTCCGGGCCTATGCACCGCACACAGGAGGAGTGAGGATCCTTAAAAGGGATCCGTTTTCCACAGGCACACTTGGAAAGGTGTCCCTCAAGAGAAGGAGTTGGAGAGGACATTAGTTTGGAGAAACTCGAAGTTCTAAGTCGTCGTGCGCTAGGAAGAGACAGAGGCCGATGTTGGCGAGTCAACGGCGGGAAAAGAACTGGGGATTCTGGGGGGCCGCCTCCTTATGTACTGTGCCTGATGTCGGGGGCAGGACAGACGTCTGAGGTGGTCCCAGCTGTATACTGCTAGCTAGAACATTTCTGTGGGGTCCTGGCGCCTGCTGGCTTCAGTCCTAATGGTGTAACCTGCTGCAAGAGTGGTTTCTCGAAATAAGATCATGTACTCCCTGGAGGAAAGATGGGATGGGGGGCTTCACTGAAACCTTCAGTTACATGAAGGGAATAATTAAGACTGGCATGGAAGGGCTTTTCAAATTAAGGGGAGGGAGGGACACTCGAGGGCACGATCTGAGATTGGAATGGGGAAGGTTCAGGAGACACTTAGAGAGGGCGGTGTTTGGATGGTACGCACTGCCAAAGGAAGTGGTATCCTGTAAAACAGTGGGCTGCTTCAAACCGGGATGGGACAGGGTAAGGGTGAGGGTCATTGGAGGGGGGAGGGAAGGAGAGGCAGCTACAGTACAAGGGCTAGTAGCAGCACAATTGAGCAGACTTGATAGGCCAGAAGACCTTTATCTGCTGGCAATTTTGTATGTTCGTATTAGCACGACAAACATTCTCCCAAAAATCTGAATTTCAGAACATTCTGTTCCTTATTACTATTACTAAGGACATTTGCATGCAAACACAGTCTCTTCCATTGGACATCTGTCTGTCTTACTGCTTCTACCTGCCTTGAAGTCATCCTCTTTTGCTTGTGGAAAAAAAAAATTATTTCTAGAAGTTTTAATGTCACAAGCAGAGGACCAGAACTTCAGGGTAATTTTGAGTAGCAGTAACAGCTGAAGTCGAAGGAAATTACTGTTCATAATCATATCTTCAGGAATCATCTGAATGTCTGGAAATTCAAATTGTAGGGACATGTTTAAGTTTGTTTTGTTTTGTATTTTTAATGCTGAAACTGGAAAATATCTAAGGGACACTGTCAGCATCCCAAAGTGCATTTTGATCTTTTGAGACTAATGGAAGAGTGGATAGAGACTTAAATACAGAAATTAATTTGTGTGTTCAAGGCCTCTCAACAATGTTAACATTTTACTGAACACAGGGCACCATACTGGTTATACTATTACCCCCCAAATCTCTAAATTTTGGCTTGGGTCCCTTCCCCCTTACTTTTCCTCCTTTCTCACCCACCCCCTCCTCCATTCACAGCTCTGGGCCTTGCCCTCTTGCGCTTTGTAAAATCCTGCTTTCTTTCGCTTCCTCAAAACATGGGTCTGTCTTCATTACCACTCATACTGCTCCTTCCTCCTATTCATTTCTCTCCTCCGTGAACTCACTACTCACTTCAGTTAATTCCCTCCCTCCCACTGCCCGGCTCCTGCTCCAAATTATTTCCCTCTGCCCCCTCTAGGTTCCTCCATTCTTCCCTGCTTAATGAACTGCCAACAGTGTTTCATTCACCCTTCAAACTGCAGCCAAAGCACTTTAACACTATACCAAACAGTGCCTTCTTCATACTCCAATTATGTTCCAATTTGCACATTTGCTACTCGTTGCTCTTCAGATGGTCAGGCTAGCTCATCTTATTTTGTTACTACTCAAGTCATTTAAAGGAAAGCTGTCAACAATACAGCCTCCTGTCCTCACAAGGTTTACTCTCCAGTTAAGCTTTTTTAAGTATGTTGCAGCGTTTTTCTCGTGCCACAACATACCTTAAAGAAAAGTCTGTGACCCGTATGTATGGTGGACCGGGGGGTGGGGGGGGTGGCGGCTCCATTATCTGTAAAGGTGTGGCAAAACTCCGCTCACTTCAATACAGTATGTATTATATTTGTTATATGTAACTGAATATTGTAACTTATTGCTGTACATTCATTCCCCTCGCAGACGCATTTGGAAATTAGTTATTTCAGCTCAGTATGTCTTTCCTGGTAAATCTTTTGAAATAAAAAAAAAAGGAACCCTATTCACTTACATTGACTACATTCAGGCACGTAGCAAATCCTAGTAATGCTCTGTAGCACTGTAAATACAGGTTACTCACCTGTAACAGGAGTTCTAGGAGTGGTATATGTTGTTCATCCACACTGTCTGGCAGATCCCTTGCCACTTTAAATCTTGCCGGAAGGTCTTCAAGCTGGCTCCTCCCACCCACCTGGGTGGGAAAGCCTACGGCTCTGGCCCATGACGCCAGATCTAGCCCGCTGGAAGCCAGGTTGCGCGCTGAAGCTAGGGAGGTCGGGTGGGTCGTGTGGATCAACAACATATACCACTCCTAGAACTCCTGTTACAGGTCAGTAACCTGTATTTCTAAAGACGTAGATATGTTTTTCAATCCACACTGTCTGGCAGACTCCTAGCAGTTCTCCAGCAGGAGAGAGGCAAGGCGTGCATCCCCTATACTTACTTGGGGAATAAGGACTGGAGAACTGAGGTCCCAAAACCAGCATCCCGGCATGACTCTAGGTCAATGAGGTACTGGGAAATAAAGGTGTGTGCTGACTTCCAGGTAGCAGCCCTGCAGATTTCCTGGATAGGGACGTCCCTAGAAGCAGCCACTGAAGCAGCGTTATGGTGGGTAGAATGAGCTCTTATTCCTTTGAGAGGCTCCATGCCCACCAACCTATATAAGAGATCTATGCTGGAGGTGACCCACCTGCTTATCGTTCACTTGGCTGCAGGTCTGCCAGGTGTGGCTTCAGCATCTGTGACCAACAGCTGGCAAACCTCTCCCCGAACTTCAGCTGTTCGCACCTTATAATAGGCAAGCGCTCTTCTAGAGTCCAGAGTATGGAGCCTATATCTGGCCTCCGAGGTATGATTGGGGTATAACACTGGCAGAGGCAACTCCTGGTTAAGGTGAAACTGACACCACCTTCGGAAGGAATTTTGGTTGGGGGTGCAGGACAACCTTGTCCCTCTGGAAGACCAGATAAGCAGACTTGATGGAAAGCGCTTGGAGCTCTCCCATCCTTCTGGCTGACATGATAGCCACCAAGAAGGAGGTCTTCCACGACAGGTGAGAGATGTCACACCTGTGCATCGGTTCAAATGGCTTGCCCATGAGCTTGGCCAGTACCAGCAGTAGATGCCACAGAGGTGGAGGTTCTCGCACCGGAGGGGATATGTGATCAAGGCCTTTGAAAAAGCACCCGACCACCTTCTCCTGCACCACCGACTGCTTGCTGGCCCGCGCCTGGTAAGCAGAGATGGCTGCCAGGTGCGCCTTAAGGGTCGTCGACTGAAACCCTAGCTGAGAAAGGGACCACAGGTAGTTCAGAATGCTATCCAAGGAACAGGAAGAAGGGTCCAACCCCTTGTCCTGACACCAAATGGAGAATCTCTTCCATTTGAAGGCATAGCATTTTCTGGTCGACTCCTTACGGGATGCCTCAACGACGTTGAGGACCTCATCGGAAAGACCCAAGGCCTAGAACTCTAGCAGCTTAAGAACCAGGCCGTCAGGTGCAGGGACTGAAGGTTCAGATAGAGTACCTTCCCCTTGTTGACCAAGATCAGGTCCGGGCAGGCTGGAAGCCGCCTTGGCAGCCTGGAGCGGAGGCTGAGGAGTTCTGGATACCAGAACTGGTGGGGCCAGTCTGGGGATACCAGAATCACCTGTGCCTTGTCCCTCTTCACCTTGAGAAGCACCTTGTGGATCAAGGGAAATGGAGGGAAGGTGTAGAAGAGGCCCAGGGTCCACGGCCTCAAGAAGGCATCCCCTGCAGCAAGCCCTGCTGAAGGGGGCAGGCGTGAAACAGCCTCAGCTTTGCATTCTCCCTGGAGGCGAACAGGTCCACCTGAGGGGTGCCCAATGGGAGAACAGATCTTGTACTAAGTCCAGCAGGAGAGACCGCTCGTGAGATGCAGTGCCTATCTGGCTGAGGGCATCGGCCACATGGATGGTTAGGAGATCCGCCTCCAAGCTGATCACGAGAGACCAGATGCGGAGAGCCTCCTTGCACAGAGGCAAGGAGTGTGTCCCGCCCGGACACTTGAGGTAGTACATAGTCATGGTGTTGTCAGTCTGGACCTGGACCACTTGACCCCGTACAAACGGAGCAAAGGTGGTGAGGGCTAGTTTGACCACTTGAAGCTCCAGCAAGTTGATGTGGCATCAAGACTCCTGAGGGGACCAGAGGCCATGGGCCCTGAACTCCCCCAGATGGGCACCCCAACCCATCAGAGACATCGGTCGTTAACGTGACCGTCGGCTTGGGGTGGACAAACGGGATACCCTCCTGCAGATGAGCTGGGACAAGCCACCACTGCAGGCCATCCCACATCTCCTGGATCACTGTCACTGGCTGGTCCAGAGGACTGGAGCGCTGTGACCACTTGCTGGCCAGTCCCCACTGCAGGGGACGCATATGCCAGCGGGCCCAACGGACCACACTGGTGCAGGCTGTCATGAGGCCCAGAAGGCATAGGAAGTCCTGGGTAGGGCGCAACTGTCCAACCAGAAATGACTGGGCAAAGGAGGAAAGGACCTCAGCCCTGTCCGCCAGGAGCCGGGCTCTGGCTCAAAGAGAGTCAAGCTCTTCCCCGATGAACTGAATCACCTGCGAAGGCACGAGTTCCGATTTGGCCTCATTGATGAGAAGGCCAATCAGAGCAGACCTGGAGGGCCAGATCCCTGGACCGCTCCACCTCCAACCTAGAGGGGGCTGTAATCAGCCAATCATCCAGGTGAGGGTACACCCAGACCCCTTGGCGCCACACGAATGCTGTCACCACTGCCATGCATTTGGTGAAGACCCTGGGAGCTGGAGAGAGGCCGAAGGGCATGGCCCGGAACTCGTAAAGGGATTCCTCTGCTCTGAAGTGGAGGAACTGCTGGTGAGACGGATGGATTGGGACGTAGAAGAACACATCCTGAAGGTCCAGACAACAGAACCACATGCCTAGTTCCAAGGATGGAATAATCTGAGCCAGCGTGACCATCCTGAAGGTGCACGGCCTTAGGAACTTGTTCAGGTAGTGCAGGTCAAGAATGGGGTGCCAGACCCCCGTCCGTTTTAGGACCAGGAAGTACCTGGACACAAACCCTGGGTCTGGAGGAGGGTCCGCCACATCCTTGATCACCTCCTTCTGGAGGAACAAGGCAATGTCGGCTCGACGAGCAGACAGAGGCTGTGGAACCCATTGCCCCTCGTGGGGAGACTGCTCGATAGGGAGGGAACTGCTCGAATTCCAGAGGCAGACCCCTGCCTATCACTTCTAGCACCCAGTGGTCCGTGGTGATAGTTGACCAGGTGGAAAAGAAGTGGTGGAGCCGTCCCCCCATGGGGGGGGGGGGAGAACTCGGGGAGGAGTGACGAGGTTGGGGGCGACACCCCTCAACCTGTCACTGGGCATGCTTGGAGGAAGGGCCCGCTGAGGGACCTCCTGGACCCTTGCCTCCAGGCTGCCTACTGGAGGAAGCGGCAGACTTGGCCTTAGGGTGCCAAGTGTGTGCCTGCTGGCCCTGGTGCTGCTGGGCTGGACGTGCTGCAGGGGCGGAAGGTCGAAAAGGCTTACGCTGCTGCTGGCGGCCTTTGTCATCCTGGGCAGACATGACAGAGTCCAAGGTGGCACTGGACTTCTCAATCCTCTAGAGATGGCCTTCCACCCCCAGCCTGAACAAGTCAGTGCCCAGGAAGGGAATGTCTGCCAGCTTGTGCTGTGTGCCCACCATGAAGGTGGAGATCCGCAGTCAAGCTCTGCGGCGCATGGCCACTGTGGCCGCCACTGATCGGGCACAAGAATCACCAATGTCCAATGAAGTTTGGAGCCATTTTGCCACCACCTTTCCCTGATCCTGCACCTGCTTGACCATCATCTGAATGTCAGCCGGGAGATGAGGAATCACTTCATGCAGGGAGCCCATAAGGGCATGTGAGAAATGTGCCATCAGAAGTGCCGAGCCAGCCTGACGAAGGCCTAGGGAGGAAGCAGCGTAAACCTTCTACCCCGAGTAATCCAACTTTTTGGATTCCTTATCGGGCGGGTTGTCCACGTCCCAAGCGTTCCCGGAATGCCGGAAAACACTATCGGTCACTAACCCCTCCGCAGAGGGGTGCTCAGAGAAACCAGAGAGTGAGCCGGTGGGGACCGCGTACTTGCGAGCCATCCTGGCTGAAGGCGCGGGACAAGATGCTGGCAGCTGCCACAACTCCAGGGCCGGGTCAACAATGGCTTCGGCCACTGTAGGGGAATCCCCCTTGGTCCAGTATCTCCGTAAGGGGATTCTTGGCCCGTTTTGAAACTGGTTAGAGCTGCATCCCAGTGGATTCTGGGATGAGTCGAAGCAAACTCAAAAACGAGGATGGGCTGTCATCCACCGACTGGCCCCCTGCAGACTCCAGGTCAAGCAGCCTGGAGAACAGGGAGGAGGAGTCGTCAGACTCCGAGGAGTCTGTGAATAGCTGCTGAGTGCCTGAGCCACCCTCCACCTGCAGAGGTTGATCGGGAGTGAGGGTGACCGACAACCTATGGGGCAAGCCCTGACCCAACCGAGAATCCTTGGTCAGGGCCCCAGTCTTCGGTTGTAGAGACGGGGTTTCACCACAATAGGTGGAGCAGCTGAGCCTGCTGGCCTCGAGCAACTACGAGGAGTTGTTTCACAGCCCCAGTGACAGCCACTTAATGGCCGGAGAAGGCGACGGAGTCAGCTTGTTACCGGTCAAAAAAAGTTGCTGCCACATCAAATCCTTGTAGCACCGATGCAACTTGCGCCACAGCCTATCCTCCGAAGAGGATGACTAGGACAAGCAGTGATGCCGCTTTCCATGGTGCAGAGACCACCTACGTCGGTGGGATTGGCTGGACCTGGAAGAAGACCAAGACAGAGACCTTCGGGGATTCCGAGAGGGGATGGGGGAGATCCGCCCCTCATTCGGTTCAGGGACCTTGACCGGGGACTTAGGCACAGGAGGCATGGGCAAGTCCTCTGTAACCACCGGTGAAGAAGGGTTGTCTGCTTCTCCAGTCGACAAACCATCCAATGGGTCGAGAAAAATCTCGACCACATCGATGGATGTCTCGGACGGCTGACCTGACTGGGACACAGTGAAGACAGCGGCCGCAGCCGCAACCTCGTCCGAAGTAGAGAGTCGACGGACTGGTGAAGGGGATCTCTCCCGCTCCCATGAACGTCAATGGTGGGACTTACCTTTAGAGTCTTTCTTCTTGGACTGACTGGAATGTCCCGAAGTCCCTTCTCCCTTAGTGGAGAGGGATTGACAAAGCTCCTTAAAAGAAGCTGAGTAGGAGAAGCCCAAGGAGAGCGGGACAAATGACGTGGCTGAGGAAGATGATGATGCGACCTGGGCCGCCTTCTCCTCGAGGGTGATCATCTGCTCCAACTGCTACGTGGAGGGTGCCGCTGGACACCGCCCAACAGGCCTCCTTAGACTTGACCGGCAGGCATACCTCTCAACTGTCCCTGATCTTCAGGGATGTCCCTGATTTTGTCTCAAAATTTTACTTTGTCTCTCCTAAAAATTGTATTTCCATTACCAAACAGTGGGGGTTGTAAGCACAAAATAATGCCAAACATTAAAGTTGCAGACTTCGTCTTCCTTAGAAAATGCATTTTCCAGTAAGCACCTTATTCTACCAGCTTCCTGAGTAGATATCGCCAATTTTGAATTTGTGTCCCTGATTTTGGTCCTTTGTCCCTGATTATTTTAAGCTTTGTTCCTGGTTTATGAGGCAGGAGGTTGGGAGGTATGCCGGCGGGTAACATTTTTTGGGGTGCCCAAGAAGTAGTCTGGTAGCGCGGTCCCCCAAGACCGAAGCAGAGAAGGACTTGCACAGTTTGCAGGCCTGTGAATCGTGGCCAAGCCCTAGGCAGTAGATGCACGTGGAGTGCGGATTGATCCAGGACATCTTCTGCCCACAAAAGCAGCGACGGAAGCCAGGAGTCTATTTGTCCATCGCAGCTGCGAGGGAAGACGAAGACCGTAGTCTTGTAAATTTTAAAATTAGTTTCGGGAAATTCGAAGTGTGTGAATCCAGCCTAAAATGCAAAGCACTAAGGAGGGAACCTGAGCTTCCAAGCAGTAAGAAGATCTGGCATTATGGGGCACAGCCGAGGGTTTTACCACCCAGGTGGGTGGGAGGAGCCAGCTTGAAGACCTTCCGGCAAGATTTAAAGCAGCAAGAAACCTACCAGACAGTGTGGATTGAACATATCCACGTCCCTAGAACATACACTTTAGGCTAGAGCACCTAAATGTTGGTCCCCATGTTATCTTAACAGGTGCATTTTTTGTGTTAGAAAATATTACTTCCTTCCCCACCTTAGTTTAAAACGGTCAGATTGGCATGAGGGGGAGGCTGACAGTGTCCCTTTGAGCAATGGGTATTCAATTACAAGTGAGGATAACCCGGGGGCTGCCTTATATAATGCAACTGTTTCTTCAAAACTTAAAAACAAATGTTAAAGTACACAGAAAATTGGCTTCTTCCAAGACAGGAGAAAGAATCAAAATGGAATAAAAAGGTATAGGTTCAACATTTTTGTCACAATAGAAGTTGCCACTTTAAAATCCACTCAGGAATGGTAAAAGACTTGAGACTTTGAAAGCATGGGGAATATTCCTCATCTCTCAGAATTCCAGCCCTGTTCCCTTACCTGTAATTGAGTAAGTTCGGAGATCAGGGCCAATGGTTCTCCGCACTGGGATCTCACTACCCTTTGGAAAGGCCTCAATCAGGAACCCTGTGATTGTTTCCGTTTTCGTGCGCCATGTAAGTGTGATGGTGGTCTCGGTGGTGTCAGTCACACGGGCCCTACGAGGAGGGCTAACATCTTTAGTGGGGAGGAGAGAAAAAAAAAAAAAGAGACAATGGGTCACAAGCAGCCATGTTCCTTAGAGGGTACATGTAAGATCTAGTCCATACCTCAGCAGCTAAAGACAACAGTTAATAGATTTACCACTGCTTAAGAGTGGTAGGCTGTTATGGTTCTATTACCTACCTCAGGTCGGGGTTGCAAGCAGTAGCACTAATCGCTGAGCCAACAATCGGTCTTCTAACGAACTCTAATCTGCACTTTCCATTGTATTAAAAAAAGGTGGGGAGAATTGTTTAACCAGGAAAGGCACAATATACCAAAGCTCATTTCCAGGTGTGACGTGGGAGCACAAGGGAGTTAGAGCCGACACCTCTGGGAAAACTGGAAACCTCATATTTAGATACAAATGCATTTCTCTCGGTATATAGATAGCTATCCATCTTTATAGGATTTCATAGATCTCTCCTCCCCTTTTCTGTTACTGAGGACATTTTCATAAAAACTGGATCTTCATCTCAGAGTTCATCTTCCCTTATAGCTTATTCCCAACTCAAAGTCATAATCCCCTGTTGTGACATCAGTTTGTTGCCATGGAAATAACTGATGTCACAAGCAGAGTACTATGTCATCAAGTAGGGATTAAGTAACAGGAGCTGATTAACTCTCAAGAAAACAAAGATCCTGTTTTCATGAATATGCCATGAGAAACAAATACTAGTGAGGAGAAATACAGAGCTAATGTGAAATATAAGCTTAATTGTGTCCAAATATGTCCTTCAAAGTTCTCCTAGAGGTGTCGGCTGCTCTGAGCGACTTGCTCAGGATCAGACAGTATGCAAGTGGGGCTATGGGATTCAAACCCAGGTCTCTAGGTTTGCAGCTCAGAGTCCTAAACCACTGCACTATACTGCCTCCTGGGCCGGACCAACATTGTACTGCCATCTGGGAGACTGTTCATATTCACCCAAGATCCCCAAAGTAGGAGAGAGTGAGGAACAGACTCCTTGCAGAGGGGACACTCCTGGGGAGAACTCTCACTGCCTACTGGCTGCACTGGAAGCATAAGCATCAGGGTCAGTTGGGAAGGTGCCACTTGTCCCTCCCCACAGACAGAACAAGGCGCAGGACCTGCCTTCCAAATGCATTGTCAAGATAGGGTAACGGAAAAATTGGGTTGCAAGTCCAGTTCTGTAGTAGTAAATATTCTGGAATATTCCATTCCATCAGTGCAGTAGGGCTACCACTTGCGACGTCAGCAACCCAGGTTTGAGAATGTGCTAGGATCATCAGGAGCTGGTTGGGGATTGAGGGTCGAGCCTCCCAACTGATACTCTTCCTTCAGGAGGAAAGAGACAGTCAGCACAAAGCAACCACCACCTGCATGACCCACAGGTGGCGCCAGAGGCAGCACTACTACAGGGAGAGGGATGCTTGCTGGTGCCGTGCCAAGCAAGTTGGTAAGCACACGCTTGCTGCTGATGTTCTCAGAGCATGCAAAACCAAGTAAACACCCCAGCTGATGTAGGATGAAGATGGCCTCCCACAAGCCCTGCACAGGTGACCCAGGTACCCACTTTCTACTGGATCAGTTTCTTTAAAGGGACCTGGGGGAATCCCAATGGGGTAAACCATGGAGGAAAGAGGTGGTGTTAAGTCTGGGACAGCCCAGAGGATTACAATTGTACACCTCTGTTTGCCCTTCTAATGGCTGTTACCAATTCTTGAACTGTAAAGACCTTTGGGATACGGGGTACAAGAACTAAAATTTGTTCCTTCCCCCTTCCTTCAAATCACTCACAGCTCGTTAAAGGCAAGCAACTGCCAGTAGCCCACTGGCCGAATGCTCAGATTGTTATACTCAAGAAAAAAATATTTACAGGGGAAGATAAGTGTGCCAGGTCCCTCAAATTATTTAAGACCTTACCTGGCCCGGTGGCGCTGGTCACTACACCTCAAGCCACGCTGGTGACCTGGGTTCGGGAAAAAGACCCGGGTGGGGGAGATTAAGTGTCCTGAGGATTGCCCTCCTCCTCTGGGGAGGAGACTGTCTCAGCTTGTTGACTGCCCCTTGGCGGCAACTGTAGGGCAGTATGGGCCGGGAGATGGACATCCTTGCGTCAGTAGGGGAGGGGGACAGAAGAAAAATGGCAGGAAAGAGCCTGGCAGGCTCAGTGATAGTCCGCTGCTCCCAAGAGCCATTCCCAGCTTCTGGGGAGGAGAATAAGCTGGCAACCTCCCTCCTGGCCCCACCACAGGGATCAATCCATGGGGGAATTACTGGGGACCAGTGGAACTGGAGAGTCCACCCATCAGGAGGGCTGTAGCCACCTGCCAAGGTTCTGGAGAGGTAAATAGATTAGAAATAGATAGAATAGAGATGATAGAGAGAGAGAGAGAGAGAGATGTATGTGTGTGTATATATATATATATATATATATATATATATACATACATACATATACACATACATACATACATACACATACATATACATACATATACATATACATACATATACACACACACACACACACACACACACACACACACACACACACACACACAGATATATATCTATATATAAATACAATTAAGACCCTGAAATGAGCCATCTTTCAAATTAAGTATTAGACTCACCTGTAGGTGTCAGCAGTCCAGAGATATAAACACCTAAAGCTTCCATAAATTAAATCAAGGTGGCAGCTGTTTTGTGGAATATCTTGGTTCATAGAATCAAACAGCTTGCCCCTCTGAGAAATTACTTTGCCTCAAAGTTCCATAAAATGGCTGCTGCCTTGTTTTATGGATGATTTAGATATTTATATCTCTGGACTACGGACACCTACAGGTAAGCCAATATCTTGGCTTTCCAAATTTGAGGGGACTCAAACTTACCTTCTCCTTTAAGTAGTACTGAAGGCAAATTCTGGTCAAGTTCTCCAGAGTTGTTTTTTGGAGTGCTCATTCATCCCAAATTAGAAACCAGTAAAATGAAATCCCTCTGCCAGAGTGAGAACATTTGGCAACAGACCACAAAAACTAACCCACAGGCACCACCAGCCAGTGACCACGAGCAAGTCCGCCCTGCCAGTGTCTTGGAGCAAGTCAGTGAGTAAACAACTCAGACCCTGTTAACAACTCAAGACGGAGCCTGTGACTAACCATATCTATGGACCAGCGACTCAAATCATGCGATTGACTCAAATGATGTCTCAGACTCAGAATATGTCGGCAAGTTGGCAGCTCAGACTGTCAACCGGTCAGTGAGTTGGTCTGTCACAACTTATAAGTCAGTATGCCAGTGACTCTACACTGCATCCCATCAGTATTCAGTTTGCAGTGCCCCTGCCCTCTTAATGAAGATTTTATAACTTACTGTCTTGGGTGGTAATCACACCATGCAACGGTTTACTGATCAAAGAGTTCTTCAGGGAATGAATGAGGATTTCATACTTTGTAGCAACCTGAGGTGAAAAAAAAAGTTAGTCACTACAAAAGCATTTGGATTAAAGAAAGAAGCAGAGTTAGAACATCAGGAAGACAGAGGAAGAAAAAAATGACTAAGAGATCGGTTGGGGGAGGGGGGCTTCTGAAAAGCCAGAATGATTAATGAAAAACTGCGTAAATGGCAACACACAGAACTTAAAAACTGCTGAACATCTTACTAAAGACAATAATAGTCTGATATACCCAAGATGCAGATTTCAGTTAAATTTTTTTTTTTTTTTTTTTTTTAAACCACACACACAACCACGCACTGAGCTAGCTACACCATTAACAGCAACCAGCAACATATCAAAAACTATTGTTACTAGTGTCACAGATTTACTGTTATCGCAGTGGAATACTGAATCAGAGAGCAGCTTTCATAATGCTGATGACATCACAATGCCTACTGCAGTACTAAAGTTAGCCGATAAAAAATAACAAAACCCCCCAAATCTTCAAACTGCAGATTTAAAAGCTATAACTTTTAAACTACTGTTTGTATACATCGAATATACAATAGCCCGACTCCAAACAGGCAATTTACCATCACTTGTGAGTGGGCAAGACTCATGACTCACTCGTGGCTCTGCCACTTGTGAGTTATGGTCCTGCCCCACCATACTAAGAGAAATTGTGTATTTGAGTCCCACCATTGCATGTATATATATATATATATATATATATATATATATATATATATAAACTGGACCTGAAAGTTTCAAATAAAGCTGTAAACAGAAGGTAATATATGGTCCACTACACACAAATGTGTGCAGTCATTAAGAGGTTGCCATGGCGGCAGTTTAATTCTGAAGACTGGTGCTCAAGAGGTTCAATTGCCATGGTAACCGAGAAGTTTGGTCATCATGGCAACCTTGAGATGGCTACTCATGTTTGTTGCGTATAGTGGACCAAACATCATCTTTTATAGTGTATGGTCTTCCCCACACAAAAGCAGGAGTCTAGGCACTCGCAGTATTGAACATTTAAAGCAGCAGTACTACCTGGCTGGAAGCATGCAGCCATAGTTAGTTTCCATAACTGTAAATATAAATTATATATATATATATATATATATATATATATATATATATATATATATATATATATATATATATATATATATATATATATTTATTTTTGTTATAGTCATCTTTAGTGATTTTAGATATTAGCAATTTATTTGAATTGTTATGGCGCCACAATAAATATGGTGGCAGACTAATTTTCAGCTGCGCTCCCCCCTTCAGGTCGCATCACGTCTTTTGATTACTGCAAAGAAATCCTGCTCTGAACTGTCCCGATGTCCCTGTGTAGTACTGCCAATCATACACATCTGCAGTTGGCAGCAGAAGGGGTTCCAGTGCAGCATGCCAGGTGGCAGAAATGTAAACAAAACAAAGGAAAACTGAGCTAATTACTCAGTAATTTGGTACACTGCCGGCAGAAAAGAGTACCAGAGAAATGCTCAGTAGAGCACAGGGAGTAAACTGTTGAAAAAGCGCAGATTTTTTTAAAATTGTACTGCTGCTTTAAAAGTGTCTTTCACGATTACCGATGCTCGAGTTTGTCTCCGTGTTGGTGATTGAGCTGCAGGTTCTGTGATGCAGGCATGCATGGACGTTCAAAGTTGTGTGCTGCAGTAGTTACGTATCTAGTACAGTACAACAAATAGCGTTGCTACTGCAGCACAAGGATTTCCATCCCAACCTCATTCCACCATGCACTATATATAGGATAGTGAATGGTGGACCTCACACAACCACACTATTCTTACACAGAGCGGTTACTATGACATCAAGGAGCTCGAGAGGTCCCTTTGACATGGTAACCACGAAGTTTAAGAAGAGTGTGGTTGAATACTGGGGCTACCATATACTTTTCTATACAGCGTATGGTGAAACAGGCAACAAATTGCTTACTTTTTGTGCTTTACAAAACTATTTTTGCTTTCACCAGCCCGCCAGTCAGCTAACTTGCGTGACCAGTCAACCACCGCTAGCCCCATCAACTATCAAATACCCTGGAGGAACAGTAGGTTTCAGGGATTATAGGGAACTCTGACAGACTGGATTGACCTCTGGTCTTTTTCTGACGTAACTGTATTTCTATGTTTCTATGATGGGACGCTTGCATTGTGACATAGCTACTAATGCAGAAAAGTTATGTAGCGACTGGCACAGAATCACTACTGCAGAATGATGTTACAGTGTATGGGTTTCCATACAGAACGTCGTTCCACCATACACAAAGTGTAGCTCATTCACTATTTTAATGCTGGTTTCTATTAAGGGACCATTTCTGAAGAATGTGTGAGGTAACTGTTGTCAAGGAAGCATTGTTATGAAGCAATGTGGTATGTCTTGTTGCTATTAGTTATCAATAGGTCAACTGATATAGCTATGATATCTTGGCACCTGCAATACCTCAATATCTTGAAACTTAGCTCAAAGATATCACTAGTTATAAAATAATTAGTTTGATTTACTCAGATAGGGATTAAGTTATTTTCAAGAGTGTAGAATACATTACCTCGAAAACATCTAAAAACTGAAAAAACAGTCCCTATTAATGCATAAAATAGCATAACTCAGCAAGTATTTTCTCCATGTAATTTTATATAAATGCACTAACATCTGTAAATATGTAAAACATAAGTAGTGTTTAAAACTTAATTCATTATACTGTAGTTATATAGTTTCATTGAAGGCAACCTTCTCTGTTTTGGTTTTTTTACTTATGCGTTGTGGTCTAGTACATAAGGAAAACTGCTATGGGACTGAGGTAAAAGGTTAGGAAGAAAAACTTTTTGGTGGGGAGATTTCACCTGAAAACACCTATATACGATTCAAATGTTCGTGCTTGTAAACATCAATGTATTTTAGCAGTTTGGGTTTGCCTCTGCCTATGTAACCGTTTTCTTCCTACCTTTACTCTTCGTTTATGAAGTATTACTGTATTGCCTACTTTCTTCATCCTGTCCCCTTCCCCCGTTTTTCCCCACATTCAAGACACAGAATGTTTACCATGGAATATAGGGATTCAAATTCTGCTCAGTTCCACTGGTAGAATGTTAGTCTTCTAACATACTGTACACACAAACAAAGGCCTGTTTTAGAGCCAGCGAATCAATTATCTCACTGTCCTGGCAAGCAGAAGAGATTTCCCTGATGAACAGGTAAAGACAGAAGGAGGATTTTTCACTGTTAGTAAAGAAAGAACAGGTTACTCACCTGTAACAGTAGTTCTAGGAGTGGTATATGTTTATCCACTCTCTGGCATGTCCCTTTCCCCTTTAAATCTGGCCGGAAGTCTTCAAGCTGGCTCCTCCCACCCACCCGGGTGGTAAATACCTCGACTCCGCCCCATGACGCCAGATCTTAGCCCGCTGGAAGCAAGGTTGTGTGCCTAAAGCCTGGGAGGTCGGGTGGGTGCGTGTGGATGAACAACATATACCACTCCTAGAACTACTGTTACAGGTGAGTAACCTGTTCTTCTAGGAGCGTGGATATGTTATTCATCCATACTCACTGGCAGACTCCAAGCAGTTCTCCAGGAGGAGGGAGGCAAGGTGCACAACCCCTACTTAGGAAATAGAGATTGGAGAACAGAGGCCCCAAAACCAGCATCCCGGCGTGACTCAAGGTCGATGTGGTACTGGGTAATTAAGGTGTTTGCCGACTTCCACGTAGCAGCCAGACAGATTTCCTGGATAGGGATGTCCCTGGAAACAGCCACCGATGCAGCAGTATGGCGGGTAGAATGAGCTCTTATCCCTCTGGGAGGCTACTTGTCCACCAATTCATAGCACAGACCTATGTATGATGTAATCCACCTTGCAATGGTCCACTTGGCTGCAGGTCTGCCAGAAGCAGCTTCAGCGTAGGTGACAAACAGCTGGCAAACCTCTCCCCGAATTTCCGCTGTTCTCTCCTTATAATAGGAGAGAGCATATCTCAGGTTCAAAGTATGGAGCCTGTACTCTGTGTCCGAGGTGTAATTAGGGTAGTACACCGGCAGAGTTAACACCTGGTTAAGATGAAACTCTGATACCACCTTCGGAAGGAATTTCGGGTGGGGGCGCAGGACAACTTTGTCCCTGTGAAAGACCAGATAGGGAGAGTCCACCGAAAGCGCCTGGAGCTCCCCTGTCCTTGCTGATGTGATAGCCACCAGGAAGGCAGTCTTCCACAAGTGTGAGAGCTCACACTTGTGCATGGGTTTGAATGGCTTGCCCAAGAGCTTTGCCAAAACCAGCAACAGATCCCATGGAGGTGGAGGTTCATGCACCAGAGGGGATAGGTGACCCAGGCCTTTGAAGAAGCGCCCGACCACTGTCTCCTACACCAATGTTGGCTGACTGGCCCATGCCTGGTAAGCAGAAATGGCTGCCAGATGCATCCTAAGGGTTGATGACCGCAGACCCCCTTGGGAGAGAGACCAAATGTAGTAGAGAATGTTAGCCACAGAGCAGGATAAGGGGTCCAGACTCTTACCCCGACACCAAATGGAAAATCTCTTCCATTTGAAGGCGTAACATTTCCTGGTAGAGTCCTTACGAGATGTCTCCACCACGGTGTAGACATCCTCGGAATGACCCAGAGCCTGGAACTCTAGCTGCTCAGGTACCAGGCTGTGAGGTGCAGGAATTGAAGGTCCGGATGGAATACCTTCCCCTGGTTCAGAGATATCTGGTCTGGACGTGTACAAAGCTGCTCCGGTGGCCTGCATCTGAGGAGACCTGGGTACCAGAACTGGCGCTGCCAGTCTGGGGCTACCAGAATCACTTTTGCCTTCTTTCCTCACCTTGGAGTAACACCTTGTGGATCAAGGGAAATGGAGGGAAGGCGCAGAGGAGGCCTGGGGTCCATGGCCCCGAGAAGGCATCCCCCATGCAGTGAGCCCTGCTGAGGGGCGTGGGCATGGAACAGCCTTAGCTTGGTGTTTTCCCTGGAGGCAATCCGGTCCACCAACGTTTTGCCTCAGTGGAAGAACAAGTTGTGAGCTACCTCTGGATGGAGAGAGACCACTTGTGGGATGTCTGGCCTATGTGGCTGAGAGCATCCGCCAGCTGGTTCGAGACTCCTGCCACATGAATGGCTAGGAGATCCACCTCCAACTGGCTGACAAGGGTACAGATGCAGAGCGCCTCCTTGCACAGCAGACAGGAGTGTGTGCCGCCCTGTTTCTTGAGGTAGTACATGGTCATGGTATTGTCCATCTGGACTTGAACCACTGGACCCCGGAGCTCAGGAGCGAAAGCTGACAGTGCCAGTCTGACTGCTCTGAGCTCCAACAGGTTGATGTTGCATCGGGACTCCTTGGGGGTCCAGAACCAGTGGGCTCTGTTGTCCCCCATGTGGGCTCCCCAGCCCATGAGAGAGAGTGCATCGGGTCGTGAGAACGACCGCTGGCTCGGGGCAGACAAACTGGATCCCTTCCTGCAACCGGTCTGAGGCGGTCCACCATTGGAGAGCGTCCCACATCTTCTGGGTCACAGTGATTAGCTGGTTGAAATGATCGTGGCGCTGAGTCCACCGAGTGGCCAGATCCCACTGGAGGGGGTGCATGTGCCACCTGGCCCAACGGACCACTGAGGTGCATGCCGCCATGTAACCCAGAAGGTGCAGGAAGTCCCGGGAAGGGCGCAAGTGCCAAACCAGAAATGATTGGGCAAAGGAGGAAAGAACCTCTGCCCTGTCCATTGGGAGCCTAGCTCTGCCTTGACAAGAGTCGAGCTCTGCCCCGATGAAGCCCATCACCTGAGAGGGCACGAGTTCCGACTTGGCCTCGTTGATCAGGAGGCCTAGTTGGAAGCACGCTCGAAGAGCCAGATCCCTGTATCTCTCCACCTCCTGGAGGGAGGAACCTGCCAAGAGCCAGTTGAAGAGATGAGGGTAAATTCGAACTCCTCTGTGCTGGAGATGGGTTGCCACCACTGCGATGCACTTGGTGAAGACCCTCGGGGCCGAAGACAGACCGAATGGCATGGCTGGAAACTCGTACAGGGTCCCCTCGACCCTGAAGCGGAGGGACCGCTGATGGGACGGACCGGGACGTGGAAGAACGCGTCCTGCAGATCCAGTGAACAGAACCACATGTTGCGCTCCAGGAATGGTATGATCTGGTTCAGAGGTGCGAGACCCGAGATATTGATTCAGATTGTGGAGATCTAGGATGGGGCACTCTCGGTCCCAGGAGTGTCTCCTTCTAGAGGAAGACAACTTGGGGTCCTTGTCCCTCTTCAGAGGGCAGGAGGAGTGCAAGCCAGAGGGTGCCTCACCTCTAGTGGGGAGAGACTGGCACAACTCCCTAAAGGAGCCCGAAAAAGTAGAGCCAAGGTTGAGAGGAACGAAAACTGCGACTGGCTGAAGCTTGAACCACTTCCTCCTCGAAAGCAGTCATTAGCTCCAGCTGCTCGGCGGATCCCGCAGCCACGGAAACTGCCCACCTTGCCTCCTTCGATTTCACCGGCGGGTTTCTAAGCTTCAGTCTCCAAAATTTCAGGTGTGCCTTGTGGTTGTCCAGAAAGTTGGGATGGAAGGCCAAACAGAAGGTATAAGACATGGTGTCATGCACAACACCTAAGCAATAGACACACGAGAGGTGGGGATCGGTGCGCGACATCTTCTGGCCGCAGGTACACCGGCAAAATCTGGGGGACGAGGATTTGTCCTCCATGTCCGATGCGCTGTAATTGGAGTTGTGAACTCTGACGAGTTTTAAAGTAATTTGTGGTGAAAACAGACGTTGCGAATCCAGGGCCTACGAATTGCTAAAGTAGCAAGAGGGAACCTGAATCTTCCAGTGGAAAGAAAGATCTGGCATCATGGGGTGGAGCCAAGGTATTTACCACCTGGTTGGGTGGGAGGAGCCAGCTTGAAGTCTTCTGGCCAGATTTAAAGGGGAAAGGGACATGCCAGAGTGTGTGGATGAACAACATATCCACGCTCCTAGAACTGTTGTAATGAAAACTATAAACAATACTCAATGTTTTTAATTTGTTTATGTGTGTAAGGAGAGTGCGATGAGCAGGGAAACAGCATTTAATTTGTTTTATTTTTTATTTAAGGTAGATTTATTTTTAGGGCCCAGTTGAAGGTTTTTACAGTGTAAAGGTAGCAGCCATGTTTGTGATAGATCAGTTCTGTTTGCAGGGGGACTGATGGAAAATAGGTCTGGTTGTAGGACTGATTTGCTCATTGTGTGATGTGGTTTAGGACCAGGATGACTGTGCCTATATAGAGATTGAATGGACAGTCACAGCTGATGTCTCTTGGCCAATGAGATCAGATTTTTTTGCCATTTTATACCACACACACACACACACACACACACACACACACACACACACACACACTCACACACGTGTAACAGGAGTTCTAGGAGTGGTATATGTTGTTCATCCACACTTATTGGCAGGTTCCTTGCTGATTTAAATCTTGCCGGAAGGTCTTAAAGCTGGCTCCTCCCACCCACCCAGGTGGTAAAACTCTCAGCTCCACCCCATGCGCCATGATCTAGCCCGCTGGAAGTTGTGTTGCTGGTCAAACCGGGAGGTAGGTGGGTCGATGGTGAACAACATATACCACTCCTACAATTCCTGTTACAGGTGAGTAACCTGGATTTCTAGGGACGGGGATATGTTGTTCAATCCACACTTATTGGCAGACTCCTAGCTGTTCTCTGGGAGGAGGGAGGCATGGCATGCACCCCTACTTAGGAAATAAGGGCTGGAGAACAGAGGTCCCAAAACCAGCATCCCAGCATGACTCAAGGTCGATGTGGTAGTGGGTAGTGAAGGTGTGTGCTGACTTCCAGGTAGCAGCCCTGCAGATTTCCTGGATAGGGACGTCCCTAGAAGCAGCCATCAAAGCAGCGGTATGGCGGGTAGAATGAGCTCTTATCCCTTTGGAAGGCTCCATGCCGGCCAACCTATAGCAGAGATCTATGCAGGAGGTGACCCACCTGCCTATCATCCACTTGGCTGCAGCTCTGCCAGGTGCGGCTTCAGCGTAAGTGACAAACAGCTGGCGAACCTCTCCCTGAACTTCAGCCATCCACTCCTTATAATAAGAGCGCTCTTCAGCGGTCCAGAGTATGGAGCCTATATTCGGCCTCCAAGGTGTGACTGGGGTAGAACACTGGCAGAGTCAACACCTGGTTAAGGTGAAACTCCACCACCTTCGGAAGGAATTTCGGGTGGGGGCGCAGGACAGCCTTGTCCCGATGGAAGGTCAGATAAGGATACTCTATGGAAAGTGCCTGGAGCTCTCCCATCCTTCTGGCCAATGTAATAGCCACCAAGAAGGCTGTCTTCCACGACAGGTGAGAGATGCCACACCTGTGCATCGGTTCGAATGGCTTGCCCATGAGCTTAGCCAATACCAGCAGTAGATCCCACGGAGGTGGAGGTTCTCGCACTGGAGGGGATATGTGATCAAGGCCTTTGAAAAAGCGCCCGACCACCTTCTCCTGCGCCACCAACTGCTTGCCGGCCTGCGCCTGGTAAGCAGAGATAGCTGGCAGGTGCATCTTGAGGGTCGTCGACCGAAGCCCTAGCTGAGAAAGGGACCACAAGTAGTCCAGAATGCTAGCCAATGAACAGGAGGAAGCACCCAACCCCTTGCCCTGACACCAAATGGAGAATCTCTTCCATTTGAAGGCATAGCATTTTCTGGTTGACTCCTTACAGGAAGCCTCAACAACATTGAGGTCCTCGTCGGAAAGACCAAAGGCCTGGAACTCTAGCCACTCAGGAACCAAGCCATCAGGTGCAAGATTGAAGGTCCGGATGGAGTACCTTCCCCTTGTTGATTGAGATCAGGTCCAGGTGGGCTGGAAGCCACCTCGGGAGCCTGGAGCTGAGGCCGAGGAGATCTGGATACCAGAACTGACAGGGCCAATCTGGGGCTACCAGAATCACCTGCACCTGGTCCCTCTTCACCTTGAGAAGCACCTTGTGGATCAAGGGGAATGGAGGGAAGGTGTAGAAGAGGCCTGGGGTCCACGGCCTTGAGAAGGCATCCCCCTGCAGCAAGCCCTGCTGAGGGGGGGCGGGCATGAAACAGCCTCAGCTTCGCATTCTGCCTGGAGGTGAACAGGTCCACCTGAGGGGTGCCCCAGTGGGAGAACAGATCTTGTACCATCTCCAGCAGGAGAGGTCACTCATGAGATGCAGCGCCTATCCGGCTTAGGGCATCGGCCAGACTGTTGGAGGCTCCTGCCACATGGATGGCTAGGAGACCTGTCTCCAGGCTGATCATGAGAGACCAAGTGCAGAGAGCCTCCTTGCACAGAGGCAAGGAGTGCATCCTGCCCTGCCGGTTGAGGTAGTACATGGTTGTGGTGTTGTCCGTCTGGACCTGGATCACTTGACCCCGTACAAACTGAGTGAAGGTGGTGAGGGCTAGTCTGACTGCTCAGCGCTCCAGCAGGTTGATGTGGCATCAAGACTCCTGAGGGGACCAGAAGCCATGGGCTCTGAACTCCCCCATATGGGCACCCCAACCCATCAGAGAAGAGTGTCGTCAGAGTGACCATCGGCTTGGGGCAGACAAACGGGATACCCTTCTGTAGATGAGCTGGAACGAGCCACCACTGGTGGCCGTTCCACATCTCCTGTGACACAGTCACTGGCTGGTCCAGAGGACTGGAGCGCTGTGACCACTGGTGGGTCAGCCCCCATTGCAGGGGACTCATATGCCAGCAGGCCCAATGGACCACGCTGGTGCAGGCCGCCATGAGGCCCAGGAGGCATAGGAAGTCCTGTGCAGGGCACAACTGCCCAACCAGAAATGACTGGGCAAAGGAGGAAAGGACCTCGGCCCTGTCCGCCAGGAGCAGTGCTCTGGCTCGAAGAGAATCTAGCTCTGCCCCAATGAACTGAATCACCTGCGATGGCATGAGCTCAGACTTGGCCTCAATGAGGAGGCCAATCTGAGAGCAGACCTGGAGGGCCAGATCCCTGGACCGCTCCACCTCCAACCTGGAGGGGGCTGCAATCAGCCAGTCATCCAGGTAAGGGTACATCCGGACCCCTCGGCGCCGCAGGAATGCTGTCACCACTGCCATGCATTTGGTGAAGACCCTGGGAGCCAGACAGAGGCCGAAGGGCATGGCCCGGAACTCAAAGGGATCCCTCTGCCCTGAAACTGAGGAATTGCTGGTGAGATGGATGGATTGGGATGTGAAAGAACGCGTCCTGAAGGTCCAGAGAACAGAACCACACACCTCGTTCCAAGGATGGAATGATCTGAGCCAAAGTGACCATCCTGAAGGTGTGAGACCTTAGGAACTTGTTCAGGTCGTGTAGGTCGAGAATGGGGCGCCAGCCCCCCGTCCGTTTTGGGACCAGGAAGTACCTGAACACAAACCCTGGGTCTGGAGGGGGCTCTGCCACCTCCCTGATCACCTCCTTCCGGAGAAGCAAGGCAATGTCGGCTAGACGAGCCAACAGAGGCGCTGAGAAACCCGTAGCCCCCCGTGGGGTGACGGCTCGATAGGAGGGGGACTGCTCAAATTCCAGAGGCAGACCGCTGCCTACCACTTCCAACACCTCCGTGGTGATAGCGGACCAGGTGGAAAGGAAGTGGCAGAGCCGTCCCCCCCTCCCCCAATGGGAGGAACCCGGGGAGGAGTGACAAGGTTGGGGGGAGACACCCCCCAACCTGTCACTGGGCAGGCTTGGAGGAAGGGCCAGCTGAGGAGCCGCCTGGGCCTTTTCCTCACGGCTTCCTGCTGGAGGAAGCAGGATTGGCTTTGGGGTGCCAAGTATGAGCCTGCTGGCCCCGATGCTGGTGTTGCCGCAGGGGCTGAAGGATTAAAAGGCTTACGCTGCTCCTGGCGGCCTTTGTCCTTCTGGGCAGACGTGACAGTTCAAGATGGCATTGGACTTCTCGATCTGTTGGAGATGACCCTCCACCCCGGGTCCGAACAAGTCTGTACCCAGGAAGGGGACATCTGCCAGCTTGTACTGGGTAGCAGCTGTAAAGGTGGAGATCCGCAGCCAAGCTCTGCGGCGCATAGCCACTGAGGCCGCTACTGACTGGGCACATGAATCAGCGATGTCCAATGAAGTTTGGAGCTGCTGTTTAGCTACCGCCCTTCCCTGATCCCGCTCCTGCTTGACCGTTGTTTGAAGGTCGGCTGGAGATGAGGAATCACCTCATCCAGGGAGCCCAAAAGGGCGTGTGAAAAGTGTGCCATCACAACGGCCGAGCTAGCCTGATGAAGGCCTAGGAAGGAAGCAGCATATACCTTCTGCCCTGAGTAGTCCAATTTCTTGGACTTCTTATCAGGCGGTTTGTCCACATCCTGAGCGTTCCCGGAACACCGGAAAACGCTGTCAGTCACTAATCCCACCACAGAGGGGTGCTCAGAGAAACCAGAGAGTGAACCTGTAGGGACCGCATAGTCCTGGCCGAAGGTGCGGGACAAGATGTTTACCGCTGCCAGAGCTCCAGGACCAGGCCAACAGTAGCTTCGGCCACTGGAAAGGCCTCCATAGAGGAATCCCCTCAGTCCAGTATCTCTGTGAGGGGATACTTGGCCCGTTTTGAAACGGGTTCGAGCTTCATCCCAGTGGACTCAGATGAGTCAAAGCATTCCTAAAAAAAAAAAAAGAGGAGGATGGGCTCTCGTCCACAGACTGACCCCCTGTAGACTCCAGGTCAAGCGGCCTGGAGAACAAGGAGCCGTCGTCGTCAGACTCCAAGGAGTCTGTGAACAGCTGTCGAGCTCCTGAGCCACCCTCCACATGCCAAGGTCAATCAGGAGCGAGGGTGACAGACAGCCTATGGGGCAAACCCTGACCCGACAGAGAATCCTTGGTCGGGGCTCCATTCTTCAGTTGTGGAGGTGGAGGTTCCACCACAAAGGGTGGAACAGCCGGTTTTGGCTCAACAACCAGTGCCGGTTTCGGTTCCTTGACTACGAGGGGTTGTTTCGGCCGCTCAGGTGACAGCCACTTATAGGCTGGAGAAGGTGACTGAGTAGACTTATTCCAGGACAATAAGAGCTGCTGCCACATTAAATCCTCATAGCACCAACGCAACTTGCCCCGGAGCCTATCCTCCGAAGAGGACAACTAGGATGAGCGGCACCACTGCTTTCCATGGTGCCGAGACCGCCGACGTCGGCGGGACTGGCTGGACCTGGAAGAAGTCTGAGACAGACTTTCGGGGATTCTGAGGGTGGGTCGGAGAGGGGAAGGAGGAAACCCGCTCCTCCCTCAGTTCAGGGACCTTAATCGGGGACTCCGGCACAGGAGGCACAGGCCAAGTCCTCGGTTTCCACTGGGGGAACCGGTGAAGTAGGGTTGTCGGCATCACCAGTCGACAAACCATCCGACGGGTAAAGAAAAATCTCGACTGCGTCGATGGGTGTCTCGACTGGCTGACCTGACGGGGACACCTTGAAGCCAGTGGCCTTAGCCGCAACCTCAACCGAAGTCGAAAGTAGACCATCCGGTGAAGGGGATCTCTCCCGCTCCCACAAATGTCGATGGTGGGACTTACCTTTGGAGTCCTTTTTGGACTGACTGGAATGTCCCGATAGTCCTTCTCCCTTGGTGGAGAGGGACTGGCAAAGCTCCTTAAAAGAAGCTGTATATGAAGAGCCCAAGGAGAGTGGGATAAATGCCGCGACCAAGGAGGAGGAAGAAGATGTGGCCTGGGCCATCTCCTCCTCGAAGGCGATCATCTGCTCCTACTGATCTGCGGAGCCTGCCGCCGGACACCGCCCAATGGGCCTCCTTCAACTTAACCAGTGGATACTGTTTTTCAGGTCACCCCAAAAGAAGTCTAGCAGTGCAGTCCTCCAAGACTGAAGCCGAAAAGGATTTGCACAAATCGCAAGCCTGCGAACTGTGGCAGAGTCCTAGGCAGTAAACACACAAGGAGTGCGGGTCGGTCTGGGACATCATCTGCCCAGAGAGGCACAGACAAAATCGGGGAGTCTATTTGTCCATTGCAGCCACGAGGGGAAAAGACCGAAGTCTTGTAAATTTGAGAATTAGTTTTGGATTAACCGAAGAGTGTGGATCCAGACCTAAAATGCAGAGCACTTAGGAGGGAACGTGAGCTTCCAAGCCGTAAGGAATATCTAGCATCATGGGGCAGAGCCGAGAGTTTTACCACCCGGGTGGGAGGGAGAAGCCAGCTTGAAGACCTTCCGGCAAGATTTAAAAGGGCAAGGAACCTGCCAATAAGTGTGGAGTGAACATATCCACGTCCCTAGAAACATTCACACAAACGTAAAATATTACTTCTACTTTGAGAACTGGGACGGTGCATAGGCACCTGGTGAATTTTTCAGGCACAACCCACGTACACTGAATAAACATTAAACATAATACCATAGTTCATGGCACAAATGGCTGAGATAATAGTGACAAGTTGAAATGTTTACATATTTATAAGGCACATGATAACACGGAGAACATAACTGACGAATTATGTACAATGGATTGTACAGCAAAATTTTACAATAGTGACTAAGCTATCTACATTAGTGCAGGAGGCTTATCTACAGGAAACGGGAGCAAGTAATATGGTTTAACAAATAACCTTTCATCTTATGAGCAAAAACATTTGGGGAGGGGCACTGTCTGATGGGAGGCAACCATGTAGCTGAAAGATTTCTTAAGCAAACCAGACTGCATGCACTTTGGCCATGCAGTGGATGCCATGAAAAAAGCAGCAGCAGACAATCAGTGCACTCCAGGTAGCCAAAAAACAGAAAAGCTTCAGTGGCTGCACACATTTTTAATGTACAAAAAGCTCAGATAATCGAGATGGTGGTACAACTACCCCAGCACTTCATGTCCTACAGCATGATGCTTGCACATTAAATATTTGTTGCCGTCACCGAAACTTTTCTGTTTATTGACTACCTGGAGCACCTGTAGCCTTGTGCCTTACAACATACCCAAGACATGCATATATCAGAGCATGATCGCACACCCTGTAGTGGATTCTGTTGTACAATGTACACACACACACACACACACACACACACACACACACACACACACACACACACACACACACACACACAATATGTTACATATATGAGTAGATATAAATCTTACAGAGCTAGATACAGAAAGACGGACTACAGAATGGGTTACAATGGAACAACAGTTATCTACATCGGTGAGAGGCATAGGAACACAGGAAGTGTTTGGACACCAGAAAAGCAAAAGGTTATCAAGATTGTCTGCTGGAACTCTGTGATATTAGTGCTTAAGAAAGCAATAAGACATGGCAGGGTGTGGGTTGTTAATTGATAAGAGCATGCCCCCCAGTGTGTTAGGCATGAGGCGCTTACGCAGAGTGACTACAGCAGCTGGGCAGTGCTATCAATCAACAACCCACACCCTGAAGTGTCTTCTCGCTCTTATAAAATGGGTAGCAACTATTTCTATAACCAAACAAAACTCTGGACACATTATTAAAGATTTAATAATAGAATGTCATTTTATTTAAATACGGTGGAAAAATAATCCCCAGACTTTGGCAGAGGAGTGGTAAAATTGACAGAACAGCAACTCACTGAAAAATGCTAAACTAGTGAATTGGAGGGACAGCAATGTATTTGAGCAGTTCGGGTCTGCCTCCAACTGTTTTCCCACCTTTTCTCTGTTTAGAGAGTATTACTGTATTGCCTACTTTCTTCGTCCTGCCCCCTCCCCTTCAAGGCATAGAAAGTTTATCATGGAATACAGGGATTCAAAGTTCTGCTTAGTTCCGCTGGCAGAATGTTACTCTCCTAACATACTGTACACAGACAAAGGCCTGTTTTTGATCCAGTGACTCAATTATCTCACTGTCAGGGCAAGCAGCAGAGATTTCCCTGATGAGCAGGTAAAAACAGAAGGGGGACTTTTCAGTGTTAAAGAAACAGCTGTAATGAAAACTAACAATACTTAATGTTTCTAATTTGTTTGTGTGTAAGGAGAGTATGAAGACCAGGGAAACAACATTTATTTTTTTATTTTAGGTAGTTTTATTTTTAGGGCCCAGCTGAAGGTTTTTACAGTGTAAAGGTAGCAGCCGTGTTTGTGATGGAAGATCAGTTCTGGTTGCAGAGGGACTAATTTTCTCATTGTGTGATGTGGTTTAGGACCAGGATGACTGTGTATATAGAGATTTAAAGTACAGTCAGCTCATGTCTCTGGGCCAATGAGATTTCTAGATTTTTTTCTTGCCATTTTATAGCTGAGATTTATCCATATACAGATCCAAGTTGCTTCTGAAGGACTCTACAGACATTACCCTCACTTAGTAAACTATTCCATGCTTTCAGAATACTGGTGTGAACAAAGTTTTTCTTCATGTCTGTATTTATCTTTCTTCAGCTGATAATCAGGACTCCTAGTTGAAAGAATAATGCCCTTGATATTCAACTTTGGACAGTCTCACCTCTGTCCTTTATGGCTCTGCTTACTGTAAGCATATCACCATACCTTCTTTACAGAAGGTACCTAGTAACATAATTGGAGTCCCTCCGTATATTTCACATTTTCCAGACCCACTACCATCTTAGTTCTTTACAATACACAGTGTGTGACCTCACCAATGATCCAAACAACTGCAGCAGGAATGACCTCTCCAGACTCTTGAAGTCAGTGCTCCCAGATCTACGGGGATTCCCGTATTTTACGGGGTTTCAGGGCTCAAACCGGGGTACGGGAAGGAATTCGTCATTTTTAAAAATATACGGGAGAAATTGGCACCCGCTCTGCCGTCACTTTAAATCTGGGGAAAGTTACAGCAAGAGTCTTGGAGTTCATCCGGGATCAATTCCCAGACATGACTTGATTACCACACAAGCCTGCCCTAATTGGTTCAGAGACCCCAGTCATGCTCTGATCACGCACTGACTGTGGTCTCTGATTGGCTGTGCTGCAAGTGTTTGATGCAGAGTGCTGCCGGGAATATTTAAACTGGCTACCAGTGCTTTAATTCCTGCTTGAGTTCACTTTAGTATTTATTGCATCACTGCTGAAGAAAGAAGAGAGAGAGGAGATATCATTACGTATGTCACAACTCACACCGCCTCAGCCTGCCATGTGTTTTTGGCATTTGTTCACCGACCTGGGACCCCAGTATCCGAGAGAGCAGAGCTACGATGAATTTCATCGGTTTTTAATTCGGCAGCAGCCAGAGCGACAAGGGAGAGGAACCAGCCTGTTGCCTTGAATCTGCAAAATAATTTTTTTTTTTTTTTTTTTTTTTTTAAATGACCCCACCGCACCGAGAGGACCCTGAGAGAGATGAGCCTGATCAGATCCTGAGCTGCTTTCTTGGCTTCTCACCAGACGATCATTTGCCAAAAAAAGGTAAAAATATTAATAACCTCTCTTGAGTCTGGGCTGCATAAAATTAAATCGAGCTACTAGCTGAAACCTCTATGAATCTGTGCTGCTTTGGCCTCTATGAATCTGTGCTGCTTTGGCTGAGAGAGGTTGAGGAGGAGATTGTTAGTTTTAATGTCATTTTAATGTTTAACATGTGTCCTCCTAAGTGTCCAGGGGACAGTGTGTACTTGGAGGTTGAGGAGATAATTAGTTTTTTAAACATGAATATTAACAGAAAAACTCCCATTCACATTGGAGGATGAAAAAATAATTCAGGTACCAAACCTGTCTCCGAGGTAATCCTAATGCGTCAATGATCTGCTGCTGCTTTGGCTGGGCCATGTACTCGGGGAGGTCGCGGAGATAAGTTTGAATCATGCGTCACTGTTGGCTGCTTTGGCTGTGAGTATGGTTAACAACTTGGGGGAGGTGGAGGAGATGATTTAATTCTTCCTATAATTGTGAATCATGCTTTAGCCCAGTGGAGGAGAGATGATGCGCAGCATGATCAGGGAGCCAGTCTCACGACTTGGAGAACTATAGTGTACCCTGTGTTGTTCAAGGACGTTTTGGTAGAATATTAGTTGTAACTCTGGCTGTGTAGCTTATTATTTTCAGGTGGACATTGATGTGCGATCGGATAGTTACCTGGGAGGATGCCTGGGAAGCTGTCAAGATATTTTAGCAATTTTTCTGGTTTGGGGTTGGAATATTTTGCATATCCATAAAAATATATAACATGCAGACTTTAATAAGCTGATGGTAATGTTCTTAATAAACAAGATGGGCAGAAGGCACGGGGGGGTACTTGGTCTAAGGCTCACAGATCGTTTTAACCCTCTATGCCTGTTGGTAGAAGAGGGGAGTGTGTGGGGTGGGGTGTTGCTGATGTAGCTGCGAGAGGGATGGATAGGAAGGGAGAAGGGGGCAAGAAGCAGGGATAGAAAACGAGCATACAGGAAAATCTACAGGAATTTCACCAAAGTTTTACAGGGAAAATGCAGGAAAAATTAGGGTCTTCTACAGGAAAATGCTTTGGCCGATCTGGGAGCACTGTGAAGTGTATGCTTACATTTTTACACCCATCAGGTGATATGTTTTTGGCTATGGCCTCGCATTGTCTTACCAATTTGAAGTCTATACAACAATGATGCTGAAATCCCTTTTTTCCTTTACTTTCCTCGGGGACTCTCCTGCCAAGGTATACTTTCTCACTAAGTTGTCTTTCTAAGGTGTAGGACTGATTAATTACTGGTGTTAATCCTCATTCTGTTTGACACTTTTCATTAGAATAATTTATTATCTAAATCAGAATGCAGTTATACCCGATCCTCCATAGAATCAACTACTCGACATCTTCATACTGTCTGCAAAGTTTGATACCCATCTCATTTGCTGTATTTAAATGCATATCAGATATAAAGATGTTGAACAATAATGATAACACTAATCTTTGTGGCACACTAGTTACACTCCCCCAAGATGATCTGTAGCCATTTAAATGTACCCTCACACATTACTTGTGACAGATGTGTGGCAATGTCAGGGCTACCTGGATTAAATACCAAACAGAAATGGGTGTTTAGTATTTCTACCATTTGTTTTTCTTTTGCAGTGGTCTTGCTTTTTGAATTTGGTGGGACTATGGTTTTATTTGTTTTTCAATCCCATTAATAGTTCTGTAAGCATTTTGGATTGTTTAGCTGCAAAAGCCAGGTTGTCTTAAACCCATTTTGCATTTTTGATTTCCCTTGTTCTGTATATGCCTTTTACCTGATCTTGGTATACTGTATTGTGCTGTTCCTCTATATAACCCTGTACCAGTGTGCTGTTCCGGTATATAACCCTGCACTTTAAAACCAGCAAAGCTGCTGCGTGCTGCCTGGCTTGTAACTTCTCACATGATCCTCCTACTACTCCCTACTGCCTTGCCGCCTGCCTGCTGTAGTATAGTACTGGCATCACCTCCCATCTACAAAGAAGGAATCCCCAACTCCACAGCAGGTTATTGTATCCCAACGTTCAATGCCCCACAGTGTCAGGGTCACTACGCCCACTAACCGCAGACCACCGCTACCTTATCCCGCCGCCCACAAATTTCTGACATCACTTTGCCTACAACGCTAGGCATCAACCCCAGTCCCGACGCCCTCCACCCCGCTCTGTTAAACAACTCAAACTCCTCTCAATCAGGGTAGCCTGGCTACTCAATGCTCTCTGGTAATAATTCATCCCAACCCTGGCCCTTGCCACAATGCCACAGGGCAAACCAGGAAGTGTCAACTGATCACCATCGCATCCCTTAACATCTGCAGTCTGCTGCCAAAACTTGACCTGCTGCAAGCCTGGGTCGTGCAACACAACCCAGACATCCTGGCCTTAACTGAATTATGGCTCACCCCCAGGACCCAAGACAGTCAAGTCCAGCTCCATGGGTACACCCCCTTCCGCCTCGATCGGCTCGGCAAGAGGGGAGGTGGCTGTATAATCTACATAAAAGACCACACCTGCAGGGAACAGCTCTCCCATATTTAAGCACAGGAAAAAACATTCAGATACTCTGTGCACATAACCCTGGGCAAAGGCCTTACTCTCGTCTCAGCCTACTTACCACCCAGGGAAACAGCTGAGGGCTTCAGAGTACTACATGAACACCTTGCTGACATCCGTTCTAGCAGCAAAGTCACTGTGCTGGGGATTTCAACATTAATTGGTTGTCTCATGACTCAGCCACTTATAAGGATGCGGTCTCCTCAATTAACTTCCTTCAGCTAGTCGACCAGCCTACCTGCTCAAACTACAGATCAGGAAACCGCACCTTGCTAGACTGGGTACTAACTAACCACCCAGAACGTATCTCCGGCCTAAAAGTGTTCCCCGACTCCCTAAGTGACCACTCACCTGTTATCTTTGCCTGGTCCAACAAGGCCCCGAGACCACCACCCAAGGTGACTATATCCCGCAAACTAAAAAGGGGCTTGTTAGGGCTCTTTAAGCAACACCTCCTACAACTGAACTGGGCACCCATCCTAAATGCTAACAATGTTAACACAGCACTGAGTAAATTTATAGCTCTCTTCAATGCAGCCTGTAACATATTTGCCCCCTTAGCCAAAAGTAAAATCAGTGGCTCGCATAAAACGTGGATAACCCCCTCACCTCCTTGCCATGCTATACTGCAGGGACCGCTTATGGTACAAGTACATAAATACTAGCTCTGCCCAGGATTTGCAGAACTACAAGGCTGCCCAGAACAAATGCACTGTCGCAATCTGGCAGGCAAAAGCTAATTTCTACCGACTCGAGTTTAACTCCACCTGGGGTGACAGCCGCCATTTCTGGGATAACATTAACACCATCATAGGGGAAACGTGATACCACAGCACCCATAATGCTGAGCCACAATGGATCCCTAACACAGGACCCCAGATCCATCACCGACAACTTCAATGCAGCCTTTTCGGACCTCAGCTCAGTACTCCCCCCTAGCTTCCAATTCCAAGCCGGTACCACCCAGCCCACCCCCAAAGCTTGCCCCCAACATTTCAACTCCCCCATTCTACCTCAAAGTTCTATCTAAAGGTGAGGTAAAAATCTCTCTCCCAAGTCCTCGGGAAGTCCAGGCACAACTCCGAGGGCCTTGATCTAAAACTAATCTCTCTTACCCTCAAACAAACTGCTAACCCACTGACCTGTATCAAATCCGTCCCTCACCTCAGGTACCTTCTCAGAACTCTGGAAAGCAGCAATCACCCCTATCCACAAAATCGGTAGCAAGACAGACCATACTAACTATCGGCCAATTTCAATTCTCCCGTGCATCTCAAAAGCCCTCGAGCGGATAGTCTACGATCAGCAGGTGGAGCACCTTGAAAAATACCAGCTACAATGCCAACAGCAGCACGGCTTCCGGCAACGCCACAGCACCACCACCGCACTTCGAGTTCAGGGGCCACATTCACAGTGCCGCTTGGTGAGAGCAACCTTCATAGACCTCACCAAGGCCTTTGATACAGTCAACCTTGACCTTCTGCTGGCCCAATTAGAGGTACTTGGGCTCTCCTCAGACTCACTGTGCTGGTTCCGGAGCTACCTCTCTGGTCGCGTTCAGCAGGTAAAGATTTGCAATGTCCTCTCTGACCCCCTCCAAGTGTCCATTAGAATCCCCCAAGGATCCATCCTGGGCCCCCTCCTCTCTAGTCTCTTCCTAAACAACCTTCAGCGCGCCTGCCACCAAATAATTCTTCTCTACACAGATGATGTGATCTACACCACCCACTCTGACCCGATCGCACTGGAGCAGTGTCTCCAACAGGACTTCTACAATGTGGAAGACTGGTTTAACAAAGCCAGACTCCTAGTCAACCACAAAGACGAAATCCATGCTCTTTGCCCCAGCGCACAGCCACCACAGGGCTGCAACTCTGAACATCCAGAACTTACAACAGATCCCCATTGAAACGGTCCCCAGATTCAAATATCTGGGCCTCACCCTTGATAGTTCCCTCTCATGTGCCTCACATATCGATGTGGCCTCTACAGCTAACAGGAAGCTCGGCCTGCTCTACAAGCATCGCAACTGCCTCACTGATGAAGCCCTCCAGCTTGCCATAACCAGTTCGGTCTTCTCAACCATTGATTATGGCCTTGCTATCTACAGTGCAGCCCCTGACAGCACCCTCAAGAGACTCGTCACCACGCTCAACAAAGCTTGCCAACTTGCACTCAGAGCCCCGCAACTGACCAATACCTGCCACCTCTACAAGCAAACCGGATAGCTAAACCTGGATGATAGGGCCCATTATCAAACATGTCTCCTTGCCAAAAAAGCCACCTTGGGCCTTCTGCCACCGGGGCCGAGCTCCCTCATACACCAGGCTGCTCCAACAACGACCACGAGGACATCCAACAAGATCCCCATCAAAATAACCTATCGTTGCACCACCCAAGGGCAGCGATCCTTCGAACACTGGGCCCCGCTATGGCTCACCTCACTCCCACCGGAACTTACCACCATTAGGAAAATCGGCTTGTTCAAATCCACGCTTAGATCCCACCTGTCCTGCCATAGGCAATGCACCTGCCCTACCTGACTAACCCGCATGTTACAAATGCTACGACTACTCCACCAAATGTGCACTTATGCTACTCACCCATTCCACTGCTCCCACCCCCCCCAACAACTCTCACCCCTCACCTTCCCCAACTTACCTTTTCTCCTCCCCTGCCCCCTGTCCTAGTCCCACCCTACCCCCTTTTCCCTTGGGGCCAACGCCTCTCCCGTTTTCTTCACCCCTCCTTACTCCCCATGCCCTCCTGACAAGGCTAACCAGAGATTCCCGCTTGCAGTACACCTATTTCTACTCCACCTCCCCTTTTCACTCAATTACCTCCCCCCCCTCTCGTTCTTACCTCAACTTCAGCTATGTGTGTCAAGTTTCACATCCTATCCTCAGGTCCTCTGTTAAGTCCTAGTGCTTTTGACTTCTGTCTTATGCTCATTGTTAAACTGTGCTTTACGCTTGTACGTTGGTATTTTCTTCCTGACTTGGAACCTTTGTAAATGAGCTGGTAGCTCAAAGGTTGTAATCCAAGAATACAATAAAATAAAAATAAAAAAATAAACCTGTACCTGTGTGCTGTGCCGTTCCTGTATATAAACCTGTGCCAGTGTACTGTGCCCACCTGCATGTAAACCTGTACTAGTGTGCTGTGCTGTTCCTGTATATAAACCTGTACCTGTGTGTTGTGCCTTTTCTGTATATAAACCTGTACCTATGTGCTATGCCATTCCTGTATATAAACCTGTACCTGGGTGCTGTGCCCACCTGTATGTAAACCTGTACTAGTGTGCTGTGCCATTCCTGTATGTAAACATGTACTAGTGTACTGTTCCTGTATTTAAAGTTGTAGTATTATGCCATCATGTTCCTGCTTATAAACATGTACTATTTTGGTGTGTGTGTGTGTGTGTGTGTGTGTGTGTGTGTGTGTGTGTGTGTGTATATATATATATATATATATATATCTCTCACTACAGTTGTGTGTACAAAGCTGTAACACACTCACTTCAAGTTTGTGTTCATACATCATTACTATTGTACAGTGCTGTTAGTGTATACAATGCTGTACCCCCACACACACACAGTGTTAGACTCTGGAATGTAAAGTTGACCTCTTTGGTTATTTCAATCAAGGGGGCCCCTCTTGTTCAAGTGAATTTTGAGCAGTTATGTATCAAAGCTATACAATATTCCATTTATTATCCAACTTATCATACATCTGTGTACGAGACAGACCCATGCTATATAGCAAGTATTAATTTGCATCACTGTATGATATCCTACTTAGAATGCAGTGAGAGAGAAAGACAGAGGCAGACAGAAGCCCAGGAAGCGGAAACTGGACCCAAGGCAGAAGTCTCGCTTGTTGACCAAAGAATCAAGAACAAGCAGAAAAGGAGTCTGAAATGAAGAGAAAGGAAGAAGAGATGCATTTATTTGTTAGATGGTTACCTACCAGAAAAAAGTGCATCCCCCGGCCCCACCACCACCACTTCACATACCCGGGAGTGAACAATTTATGTCAAACCCCAATTTGTGGCACAGCCCAGGCTTTTTTCAGACCTTAGCAAAAAAACAAACAAAAAAAAAAAAGAAGTACTCCAAACAAAAGTAATGTCCACAGCAGTAGTAAGCTCAATTGGTTTACTTGCTTAATAAGCTTTGGTAAAAGGACAGACGCCCCTCCTCCTCCTCACAACCCGCCACTTGACAGGTGAGAAGACTCTGTACGAGTCCTTTTACCAAAGCTTATTAAGCAAGTAAACCAACTGAGCATACTACTGGTGACATTACTTTTGTTCGGAGTGCTTCTGTTTTTTGTTTGCAACTGGACTGGCTGCCCTTTCAGAAGCACCGGTCAGATCCCTAGTTTGCAGCAGTCATTTTGCGTTTGCATTTTTTCAAACTTTCCCTTGCCAATGTATAAAGATTTTAAAAGGACATACATTGTAGCAACCATCAGTCCAGGCACAGTTAGACTAGTGGTGTCTGGTGGGACGGATTTTTCAATGGCCGGTCCTCTCTTGTCCGTGGGGCTGACCTTCACCAAGTACCCAGTGATATGGGCATTAGGGGCTCGCCACCGGATGGTCACGGTCGATGGACTTTCTGAAGAAATCTGCAGATCATCTGGCGGTGGAATTGCTGTAACACAGGGGAAAGGACTTAGTCAGCTCAAAGAGGTGGACAGGTAAATGAAAATGGTCTACGTGCTGAAAAGAACAGTTACTCACCTTAACAGTAGATCTTAAGAGAGATAGCCTCCATTGGGCCACACCTTTGTAACTAAACTGTCAGTGTCCGGACCACAGGTGACAACTTCTGCTAGCCGGGACCACCCATGATTACTTGCAATGTCTATGCCTGTACAACTGCTCCTCAGTTCCCCGCTGGAAAAAATATCGGCTGGCTTCTTACTGTGAGGAACCAGGAGACCGTACCAGTAACCAGGCACACAAAAAGCAGCATGGGACTGGAAATATTGTACACATAAAGCACTTATGGACACCTCTAAACAAGGCAGTGGACAAACCTGCCAGCTTATACCTTGCAAAGGGGGAAGGAGAGGGAGTGTGATGTGTCCCAATGGAGGACATTCTCGAAGATCTACTGTTACAGTGAGTAACTGTTCTAGCTTCATTAAAGATATCCCCTCCATTGGGCCACACCTTTGGAACAATTTCCAGGCAGTACTCAAGGTAACCAGGGAGGATGGCAAAGTCTGGCATTGCAACATCACAAGACCAAAGCCAACATGTCTACAAAAAACAATGCCTAGACTGTAGTGCTTAGTGAAAATATGCACAGCCTTCCATGTGGCAGCAGCACATACGTCAGCTGCAGAAACATTCTGAGAGGAAGTAACGGAAGTGGCCATACCACAGAGTGGCCATGCACAGCACAAGGAAGGTACTTACCATACTTCTTATAACAAAGTTAGCAAGCCATTTAGATAGGCATGGTTTAGACTAGGGGTACCTGGGTGCCCCGGAATCTGTTCTGCTGCACATCAGATGAATTTTCGGACATTCCCAGTCCAATATCAGTTCTGTTCAGAGGCCAATTATGCAATCAGAATGGAATCTGAAACTGAACTGGAAGTTCCAATTCTGTATCCAAACAACCTGCAAGACAAAACACCCCCCAACACAATACACAAAGTTCAAACAATTACACTTTCAGTTGCTTTTGAGCTCCCCTTCCCCATCCTGGTATCCCCACCTCTTTACCTTACCTGCTGCTCGCTGCATTTGCTCTCATGCTGCCAGAGTGGGTCCATTCATCTCGTCTTTTGCTTAGTCACTCAGGTGTGTGCCTAGTGGGCCGTGTGCCTGCTAAGCAAGCTAGCGCAACCCATCACCACCATCCTGACTCGAGTCTGCCAATGATAATCACTTCCTCCCCAGTCCAGATGATCCCAGCTAACAGTAGCCTGCCCAGCTGTACTACTCCCATCCAGTGTCCACTGCCAGTTCACGGACCAATCCACAAACCCTTATCCAGCCCGTTAGCCCAACATAAAGCCCCAAGTCAAGAACAAATACACCCCAGCCTGGCCCCTGACTTGCAACAAGAGACTCCTACAACCAAAAGTACACCAATCAGTCCAGATAGAAAAACACATAAGGGCTAAAGTTCCCCCCGCATCTGCTGGGAAGAGGATCTGGTCTAGCCTACCAACAACAAACCCTGGGCAACCCAGCAATGCCTTCTAGTTTCTATTCCTCCAGCATCTATTCTGCAGTCACAAAAACCCAGGGTTAGTTTCGGGTAGTCCTCACAATCCCACTCCCATTTATCTTGGAGAACAAAGTCCTCAAGTTAGGGGTGGGTGGAGGTTAGTCTAGATGGACCACTATTGATGGACTTAGGGTTGATGGTGCGATGCTTTCTGAACTGGTAGACTACTGGACTTTTATAAACCTACTGCGGAAAGCAGCCTTCCCAATTTGCAGTGGTTGGGGCATTTAGCAGCAGAAATAGACCCCCTACCACCCAATGCCTGCATGCTGGTCACCAGTGAGGGATGGACAAATGGAGGAGGAGGAGGAGGTGGATCCATCCAAATTCTCAGAGTAATAAGACCAGCTAAGAAAGGCTAAGTGCCTGGCTGGACCTGAACTGATATCTAGAGGCAGGAGCAAGGGTTGGTATCACTGGGTGGGAGGTTTTACTGCGACATTATTGCAGTCAGATGCAGAATCAGATTCAGATTCCACATCAGACAGGGATTTTACAGATTCAGATTTATATAAATGATTAAACCTCCTCTAGCATAAAGGACAGGTGACCCAGAGGATAATAAGGTGGCGGAGGATGAACTGGATGGTTTAGATGGCAACTCAAGAACATGCCTTTCTTTCACCATTTCCAGGACCCACTTGTCTGTCATGATCTCACTCCACTTTGACAGAAGAAAGGTACCTGCAGCCCTGAAGACAGCGAATTAGGAGGAAGTGGAGAGTCTGAAGGTACTGGGAGTGGAGGGGGACCCTTCTTAACAGATCCTCTTAGATGCCTTTGAATGGGAACTGGGGGTGCACTGGGAGAGGACCAACACCACTGTTTTTACACACGGCTGCTGACAGGAGTGCAACAAGGTTGAATAAGGCCTTGCCCCATTTGTTACGTGAAAGTGTTAAATGCAAGGATCTGTTCTATCCTCTTTTCTGTCTTGTCTGTCTGATTGCACAATCAAAGTTTCTTGTGAGACACAAGAACTTGATCACTCTGATGGTCTGCAATTCTCCACCTCCTGCTATTGCTCTGACTTCAGTTGCCATTTGTCTTTTCTTCCTACTTGCTTATCTGTGGTTGTAAACATATATATGAATCTGTATGTGAAACTGGCGTCCCTTTGGTAGGGGAAGAGGGTAGAGGCTGGAGACCATGTAGGGTTTGCAGCTTTATATTAGGCAGGGAAAAAAATGGGCAGACTGGATGGGCCTGGAGTTACTTTTCTGCTGTCAGACTATGTTCCTGTGTTCCTTTGTTTTCCAGTTTGTTGAAGTTATTGCCAAAAGCTTTTTGGAACTCTGGGTTTACCTTGAGATGCAGCACAAGCTAATTTGCAGAGCTATCAACAGGAAATTAGTTTTAGGACACTATTTATTATATGACATATTAGTGTCAGTGGCTCAGTAGGTAGCACACTCGCCTCTGAGGCCGGGAGATCAGAGGGCTGTGGGTTCAGTTCCCACATCTGGCACTTGGGTTAATATCCCAGTACTGACACTGTAGTGCAGCACGAGAGGGGTGCTGCACTTCTGAGGTGCCGTCTTTCGGATGAGACGTTAAACCGAGGTCCCATCTGCCTGGATTGGTGGTAGTTCAGGTGGATGTTAAAGATCCCATGGCACTTATCGAAAAGAGTAGGGGAATTTCCCCGGTGTCCTGGCCAAATTTCCCTCATTCACTAAAAATGCCACCAACAGCTTAATCTGGTTCAAGGTCAGTTGGCATTCATCTGTATCCCCCTCCCCCGGGTCGTGCCTGAAAATAGGCAGGATTTGTCTAGTGCACTTACCTGGTCAACAAAAGCTAAATAATAATAATAATAATAATAAATAATAATTTCTATTTTGTTCACCTGCAGGAAAGAGACGGACAAGAAATCTAATACATTTTGTGAGAAACAGGATGTCCGTTAATGAGATCAGGATGCAGACGTTAATTGTCAGGCAAAGACTTCTTATAAAAAGAGCAATCTTGTTAGAGACAAATTTAGTATTCGAGATGCCCTCAGAGAAAGCACTTCGTTCAGTTTGAACCACCTATGTTAAAAAAAAAAAAATTCTGCACAAATTTCTTTTTACATTTATTATATTGTTACTGAGAATAATGAAATGCTACTTGTGAATTTTATTACTGTTCCTGGTTTTCCTATGCTTCCTGACCTATGCCTCAACAGGGAGGCAGGGCCACTACATGCCTTTAAAATCAACCCCTACCACACCCCCTGGTGGGTTAAGGGTTCACGGTATTATGTGATCTTAAAGTCAACTTGTTGGACTGAAGCTCACATGCAGCATTTTCAACACTGATCTCAAAACAGCCTGGAGCCTTTAAACAGGGCATTCAGCATAACCTGACGTACACTGGCAAATCCAGCCACTTGAAGCCAGGAATGTCTCCAAAGGAATATGCTTAAGGCAGCAGCCCCAAAAAAGGCATCAAAAGAATCATGTGCAGAACAAAACGGATGACATCCAGTAGAGGCAGCTGTAAGCAAGACAGCCTTGGCAGGACCCTCAGGTATAGACTGAACTGTAGACAGCAGATTTCCAAAGGCCATCCTGATATTTAATCATGTATGCATGGTAGTTTGCAATTCTTAGGCCTAAGGATGTGAAGGCATAAGATCTTTTACCCATAACCTGGATTCCTTTAACAGGAGGCAAAGTGCTCATGTGTGGATTCCTTTAACAGGAGGCAAAGTGCTCATGTGTCGAAGAGCTCTAGAACGGTCATGAGTTGCCAATTATAACCACAAAATCTGTTTCAGGCTGTGAAGCATAGTAAGAATTTAACAGACTGAGCAGGGTACTGTTTATCAGCCTTGCTAAGCACTGCAGGCAAGTTATTAGGCCTATGCAAAGTAGGAAAGGTAGTATCCTCTAAGGTAGGATACACAGTACAAACTACAATGGAGGGTGCAGTGGCAACCTCCAAATCTACATTAAATTTCTCTTGGTGGAGTCTTCCTTCTCAGCTTCAAACTTCATAACATTTATTTATTGAAATGTTTCACCAGGAAGGCACGCTGAGCAACAAGTTGCTAGTCTCCTGGTACACAACATCTTGGATTTGTCAAAGTAAAGATTAAAAGGAGATCTGGGGGTATACACAACAGAGTCCTCACTGCAGAAGGAGAGGACAGAGTTGGAAGGCAAACCACCCTCATAGGGGGGTCATTATACCTTTCATAATCCTCCAACTCCTCCTCATTATTAATGGAGTACTACAGGCAAAATCTGCAGAAACATATGTGGTTCAGAGTTTTTTTTGATTTGTGTGTGGTTTTGGTGTATCCTGCCCTTTGTTTACTATTAAGGAGCAGCCAACATGTTTTCATACTCCAGGCAGGCAACTCTTACCATTTAGCTGCCTGCCCAACATACTTTTTTGTAGCCCTAAAATCTATTTTTGGTCAAGGGGGATAAAAAACAGGTTACTCACCTGTAACAGTAGTTCTAGGAGTGGTATATGTTGTTCATCCACACTTACTGGCATGTCCCTTTCCCCTTTAAATATTGCCAGAAGTCTTCACGCTGACTCCTCCCACCCGGGTGGTATATACCTCCGCTCTGGCCCATGATGCCAGATCTTAGCCTGCTGGAAGCCAGGTTGTGTGCATCCACAGCCGGGGAGGTCGGGTGGGTCTGTGTGGATGAACATATACCACTCCTAGAACTACTGTTACAGGTGAGTAACCTGTTTTTCCTAGGATTGTGGATATGTTGTTCATCCACACTTATTGGCAGACTCCTAGCAGTTCTCTGGGAGGAAGGAGGTGAGGCGCACACCCCCCTACTTAGGGAACAGAGATTGAAGAACCGAGGCCCCCAAACCAGCACCCCGGCGTGACTCAAGGTCGATGTGGTAGTAGGTGATGAAGGTGTTTGACTTCCAGGTAGCAGCCCAACAGATTTCCTGGATTTAGATGTCCCTGGAAGCAGCCACCGATGTAGCAGTATGGCGGGTAGAATGAGCTCTCATACCTCTGGGAGGCTCCTTGCCTGCCACTTCATAGCACAGACCTATGCATGATGTAATCAGTCTTGCAATGGTCTGCTTCACTGCAGGTCTGCCAGAAGCGGCTTCAGCGTAGGTGACAAACAGCTGGCGAACCTCTCCACAAATGTCCACCATCCTCTCCTTATAACAGGAGAGAACATGTTTTAGGTCCAAAGTATGGAGCCTGTACTCTGCCTCTGAGGTGTAATTAGGGTAGTATACCAGCAGAGTCAACACCTGGTTAAGGTGAGACAGCACTTTGGAAGGAATTTCGGTTGGGGGCGAGACAACTTAGTCCCTGTGGAAGACCAGATAAGGTGAGTCCACTGAAAGCACCTGAAGCTACCCTGTCCTTCTGGCTGATGTGATAGCCACCAGGAAGGCAGTCTTCCACGACAAGTGTGACAACTCACACGTGCATGGGTTTGAATGGCTTGCCCATGAGCTTTGCCAGTACCAGCAGTAGATCCCATGGAGGTGGAGGTTCGCGCACCGGAGGGAATACGTGATCCAGGCCTTTGAAAAAGCGCCTGACCAATGTCACCTACGCCAATGTCTGCTGACTGGCCCACGCCCGGTAAGCAGAGATGGCTGCCAGGTGCACCCTGATGGTCGATAACCGCAGACCCTCTTTGGAGAGAGACCAAAGGTAGTTGAGAATGTTAGCCACAGAACAGAACAGGATAAGGGGTTCAGACCCTTGCCCTGACACCAAATGGAAAACCTTTTCCATTTGAAGGCATAACATTTCCTGGTAGATTCCTTTCTGGATGCCTCCACCATGGTGCAGACATCTTCGGAAAGACCCAAAGCCTGAAACTCTAGCTGCTCAGGTACCAGGCTGTGAGGTGCAGAGATTGAAGGTCCGGATGGAATACCTTTCCCTGATTCAGAGATATCAGGTCCGGGTGTGTACAAAGCCGCTTCAGGGGCCTGCAGCTGAGGAGATCTGGATACCAGAACTGGCACGGGCAGTCTGGGGCTACCAGAATCACCTTCACCTTGTCCCTCCTCACCTTGAATAACACCTTGTGGATCAAGGGAAATTGAGGGAAGGCATAGAGAAGGCCTGGTGTCCACGGCCTCGAGAAGGCATCCCCCTGCAGCAAGCCCTGCTGAGGGGGGTGGTCATGAAAGCCTTGGCAGAAGTGGTGTCCAAGGTGGCACTGGACTGCTCTATGTGCTGTAGGTGACCGGCCACTGCTGGGCTGAAAAAGTCTGTCCCAAGGAAAGGCACATCAGTTAACTTGTGTGGAGTATCTGCCAGGAAGGAGGAGAAGCACAGCCAAGCCCTGCAGCGAGAGGCAACTGCGGCGGCCATCGAGTGGGCACAAGAGTCCCCGATGTCCAGGGTCATCTGGAGCTGCTGTTTGGCAACAGCACGTCCCTGATCTCAGACCAGCTTAACCATGGTCTGCAGGGAGATGGAGGACTTCATCCAATGACCTGAGAAGGGCATGGGAGAAGCGTGCCATGATGGACGAACTTGCCTGACGAAGGCCCAAGGAAAATGCCATGTAGACTTTCCACCCTGAATAGTCTAAATGCTTGGACTCCTTGTCGGGAGGACGGTTAGTGTTGGCAGAACTGCCAGTAAGCCTGAACACAGAGGCAGTCACCAGGCTCTCAGCTGAAGGGTGCTCTGTGAACCCCACAAGGGACACCATGGGCACCGCATACTTGTGGGCCATGCGGGCAGACTGTGCTAGACACGAGGCAGGAAGCTACCATAGTTCAAGTGCTGGACCAACAATGGCCTCTGCCACAGGAAAGGCCTCAGTTGGGGTATCCCCTCTCTTGAGGATGTCCGTGAGAGGGTACTCTTTCTGGATGGGTTCCAGGGTTATCCCTGTAGAATCAGAGATAAGACGAAGGATCTCTTGGAAGGAGGAAGGACCTTCCTCCATTCCTGTACCAATGGACGACTCATCCCCAGGATGAGAGTGGAGCCCAGTGACATCCTAGTCCAAAGAGTCTGGGTACAGTGGCCTGCCACAAAAATCACCCTTGACCCACCGAGGGCGGTCTGGGGTGACCGTGACCGACAGACGTCTGGGAAGCCCGGTATCTTGTCAGTCCTCTTTGGAAGGAGCCCCTCCCACAGGCTTCTTAGGCGGCGGCTCCACCACTATCAGAGAAGAGACCGGTATAGGCCAAACTGGAGGACGAGCCGGCCCTGTGGGCAGTGGAACAGAAAGCTTCAGTTCTGAGGGGGTCGGCTTCAGCCTAGGAAGCAACAGCCAAGTAATGGCTGGGGGTAGGCAGTGGGGCTGGCTTATGCCCAGACAAAATCAGCTGTTGCCACATAAGGTCCTCATAACGCCGGAGTTTCCGTCAGAGTGCCTGTCGACGATGACCTGTGGTGTTGCCTCTTTTTGGAGTGCTTATGGCTCTTTCTAGACCTTGACTGAGATTGGGCAGGCCGACTGTTGCTTGGGAGACACCGGTGGAATCAGTGAAGCCCGTGGGTCCAGAACCGGAAACCTCGATGGGGACACCAGCGGGTTGTGTTGCCCCATCGTAGAACACAAGGACCAGAGTCCTCTCCAAAGAGTCTTCAGCCATGGCCAGCGACAGCAGGTCAACTGGATTGAGAATATCTCGACCTCATTGGCTACTTCCTTGGTCGTCTGGCCAGACGGAAGGTCCGTGAAGCCTGTGGCAGAGGAATTGAGCTCTACAGAGGTTGAGACTGCATGCTCCTGGGACGGAGACCTCTCGGTCCCAAGACCACCTTCATCGAGACGAAGACTAGCTCAGTTCCTTTTCTCTTTTACGAGATCAGGAGGAGTGCGAGCGCATGGGCGCCTCTCCCTGGGTGGGGAGAGACTGGCAAAACACCTTGAAAGAACCTGAGAAGGTGGAGCCCAGGCTGAATGGAATGAAAAAAGCCTCGACGGCTGAAGCTACAGGCTTCTTCTTGAGAAACGCCTTTATGCGTTCAACTGCTCAACAAAATCTGCGGCCATGGAAAGCGCCCATCTAGCCTCCTTGGACTTCACCGGAGGATTCCTTTTCTCCGGTCTCCCAAACTTTAAACGTGCCAGGTGGTCATCCAGGACATTGGGATGGAAGGCCAAGCAAATGCTGCAGGATGAGGTGTCATAGCAGACACCAAGGCAGTAGACGCACATGAGATTTGGATCATTGCGCAACATCTTCTGGCCTCAAGGACAACGGCGAAATCCTGGAGAAGATTTCTCTTCCATGATAGAGGACGCAAAAGCGCGATCGCTAACTTGGACGAGTTTTAATTTCAGTGAAACCGAAGTATTGAAAGCTAGGGCCTACAAAATGCGTGAGCACGAGGGGGGCAACCAGTATCTTCCAGTGGAAAGGAAGATCTGGAGTCAAGGGGTGGGGCCGAGGTATATACCACCTAGGTGGGTGGGAGGAGCCAGCCTGAAGACTTCCGGCAAGATTTAAAGAGGAAAAGGACATGCCAATAAGTGTGGATGAACATCATATCCACAATCCCAGAAAAAGTAATTTAGCTCGTAAAACCCAGCTCATAACTTCCTAATTTTTTTTTTTTTAGCTTTTGTTTGCTGGGTAAGTGCACTCAGCAAAACCTGCCTATTTTCAGGCACAATCCGCGAGAGTACAGCACTTACAGGTAACAAAGCCACAAATAGGCACGTAGGCACAAAGAACTGTAAACAGGTACATAGGGCAGAGGTAATGACAATAATTCTTGGGAGATATACATACAAGTAAATGGGCACAAAGAACTGTAAATAGATACATAGAGCAACAGTAATTACAATGTTTTCTTGGGAGACTTAGAAACAGTATAAATTTTGGTGCATTCAGTAGTACAAAACAAGATACAGCAGTGTAGAGCTGGCGGTATTTGGATAGTATAGCACAAGAACAATGTAGGGCAAAGAGCGGAAGTGCATACACAGACGATAGCCCATAGGGAGGTGTATAAACTAAACAAGTTTATAGAGAGACAACTAAGTATGTGGTTAAAATACCGAACAGGGAGATAAATGAACCAGAGTTTATACAGTCCAGGAGAAGACAGGAGAATGAGCAAATCCACATTTGCAGACAAAGCAGTCACTGTTAGGGTAAGGTAGGAGATTGAATAGAGAGGCGTGCATAACAAGAAGGGGGAAAATATGGTAGTCATAAGTCTTTGGCAAAGTTAGAAACATGAGCATATATCCTGAAAGCATCATCATCCCTAATAGACTAAGCAAAAGTCCATGGGTGGTATGTGGGCAAGCTCAGAGTCCTCTGTGGGTAGGAGAGGCAGGTCGTTGACATAGTAGGGAAGGTCTTCTAGCAAAAGTAAGATGACGTTGGCATCCACAGGCCTATAGGTCATGTGCCTCCTAGAATTGGAGGCAGCACAAAGGATTATAGAGGTGCAAGTCTCAGGGGCACGCACGCTTGAGAAGCAGCCAGAGAATCGTCGGGACTCTGAATATCTGGTTGATGTCATATTAGAAAGAGGCAATGGTGCAATTAAAAAAGTCAGCGTATGGAGTACTATAAAAACAGGTACAACAGTCCAGGAGGTGATGAGAACGGGTCTTTTCCATGCACTTGAGAAAGATGTGTTGTAGTAGAGTTCCTGGGTGTTTTACTGAGAAGGGTACCATTGGGAAACATAGTATATTAACTTGGACAGATCGTGATCTATTGCATAGACTGATTAGAACTTCAGTGTGAAGAGGCAAAAAAGTAGGGAAAAAAATGTGCTATTTCTGCTAAGCTATTAGATGAATGCAAGGTGAGAGACTGTGTTAAATAGCAGTGTTGACAATGCCGAACGGCTAAGGAGACTTGTCTGCCAAGACAGCATGGCTGAGCTCTCGGAGGAAAGACTGAGGCAAGGTCTGTGGACATCCAGTTTAGCTTCACTAGCCCAAGCGTATTGGAGAATACCAGATTCAGTGGTAATACTTTGGCAGGGTAGACAACCTTAAATTTGATGGAGACAGGAAGGTGTGGGAATACAATGCAGCTTCACCCCTTCCCTGGGAGTCCAGTGCAACAGTCACTGTGCACCCCCCCCCCCCCAAGCAAGTATTTCAGTGTGGAATTCTTGGGACCTTACATCAAAGTGTTTTGCAGGGATGGCTCCACAAAATGATGTTTCAAAATGCGCTCAGCTCTTCAGTCAGGTTTCAGACAGTCCACAGCACTGCAGTGGCTTTGGTCAGCATGCGTTAAGAGTGAAAAGTAGAGACCAGCTCTCAGGGCAAATACAACATTTTGTAAGCAAGTAATTTTTATACCACTTGCCCTAGGGCAAGTACTAAAAAAATAAAAAAACTCACTCCTGGTTATAGCTTAAAAAAATCTCGCAGGGCAGGCAACTATATGATACGAGTTGCCTGCCTGGAGCATGTCAGTAGCTCTAAGCGTTTTTTTCTAAATTAGCCTGCTAGTTGTATGGTCGTTTTATGGCCCTTGGGGATCTCCATCCTAGTATGGTTTTTGCTCTTTTTTCTACAATGCCTCCTGTCCCTTGCAACACGGATGCATCAGGGACCACGAATTCAGCAAGTACTAGAGATAGGAGCCTGATGTTCTGGCCTTCACTAGATGGCTCTAATTCAAGATCTTTGTTCTCTGTGGGTGTAAAGTCTAGCCAGCAGGAATAAATATACTTTTAACTTATTATACCCTGGGCAGCCATTTTGTATCAGGAGAATCAATGGATGGTTCAGACTTCATATGGAGCTACTGGGTACAGAACTGCACACAGCCATAAAAAGCACACAGAAATCACCCCAGATGATCAATGCTATAATCTAGTAGTTTTCTTACTAAAAACAAAGCACTACATTAGCTGAATAAGGAAAGTTAATTACTATTACAGCTGCGCTGTTGCAAAACTGACTCCAAACCAATGCTTGCTGAATCCATGGTCCTTGATATGCAACTGTCACATGGGACAGGAGGCATTGTAGGAACAAAACTTACTGGCTGGAAGAGGAGAACTTAAAATGACAATTTATCCTTCTCTTTGTCCTCAACAACTGTAGCAGTGACAGCGTCACCTAATACCGGGGAGTACCCTTCCTGCAGACAGCCTGCCACCTTGACTTGAGCTTCCATGGCCTTAATGGCAATGAAGGCTTGTAGAGCTTTCTTTCAATGTCTTTGTGGCCTGGTTAAATCCCTGGCAGATCTTGCAGGCCCTTACATTGTGGGACAAGCCCAAAATAGCAACCAAAAAACAGAGTCGTCGTCCTTGTAGCTCTCATAACTGCAGGTAGAAAATCAAAATAAATGTTCTTTTGATAGTGGCATAAGAGGACAACGTCGACAGGTGGAAGAACATTTTTAAAACTAAAAGTCTTGCAGACTATGGCATTTTGCTGCACGATCAATGAGCAGTTGACGGTGGGAGAAAAAACTAATGAGAAATGTGACTGCCCACAATTATATAGGTGCCAATGTTGCATCTCATTGTGGGTGGCCCCCAGCTACCAAAGTTGCCAAAGCGGTCCTGATGCAGACAGCTTACAGTTACAAAAATGTGACTCACTGGAGGAGCTATCCTGAATGAAAATCTCCCATTCTAGTTTGATATCCAACAACTGGGCCACCAATACCACATCACTGGCCCAGGGATATTGCAACAGAGATTCATGTTGTATTTAAGAAAGTTGAAATGCTCTTTTGGAAAGCTTTAGAAAAAAAAATTACTAAACACCAGCAATGTGTCAGTTTAGCCTTTACACTGTGCTATGGAAAAGTATGTTTTAGATTGTATATTACCTTAAATAACATTACAGAAAATGAAAAAAACAGATCAGTGCCATAACCCTGATGTCGCCAAGGAAACTCGCATAAAGATGCTTTGATAAAAAAAATTATAAAATAATGTTACATTTCATGTCATGATGCCCTTTGTTTTTTATAACTAAACAATAAGGGGTGAAAGGCCATGTGTTGTTGGATAGTAAGACTTAAGAAACATGCTAGACAGAGCAGAGTGCATTATGCAGCAGATACATACTGCCACCCCACAATTACATACCCTGGGAAGTTTAACCGTTATAAAAACAGCCCTGATGTTTTCTTTTAAAACTGAGTAATGAGGTATAAGAGTTAAACATATCTAACCTGTGTGACTTCTGGAATAACACATGGTCACATGATCATGTGACCAACCATATTTCTTGGTGTAGTAATTCATTCTATAAGTAAGCAATAATACACCACAGGGAGTGTTATTTTCCACAGGAGACTGGCACATTTTAGATGCATTGTGTGGTACGAGGTGAAGCAGGGTGACACACTTGAGAAGTGAGGCTACCCTATGATAAATCATACCCTGGAGTATATTACTGCGATTATGAAGTGAATCCATTTGTGTATTAAAATGAAAAATATTTACAAAATGTTTTATTTTTCTTAAGGTTCAGGGATACAACTTAAGTTATATAATTTCATGCTGTGGCCAGTAGGCATTCCTCTTATAGATCTGGTAAAGGTACTTAGAGCAGAATATTATGAACTCAAGTTAAAAAAAAAAAATACCCGTTGAGAGCTTTTTCTACCCATGCTTATGGTTCAGTATCAGTATAGGTAGATAACACTGTCAACGAAATGAGCTTCCAGGATTAAGCAAGAAGGCATGACTGGTGGTGTGTGTGTGTGTGTGTGTGTGTTTTTTTGTTGGGTAACAGCACACCTCGGGAAGTGATGCCCAAGGCGAAGCCGAGGGCTTTACACACCTGAAAAGTGCCATTATCCCTCAATTACCACATCCTGGAATGCCTTATTGCGATTATAAAATGGCTTTCCTGATTTTCCTTTTTTTATTTTTACTACCAAGCAATGCAGTTCAGAAAGTTCAGTATTTCTGACCTGTGCTGTTCTGCCGAGATAGCGGCATGGTCATGTGACTGGATTCAACCAATCACTGTACAGTATCTCTCTTACCTATTTTAGAATATGTAAGAATTGCTGGTCCTTAGCAGATTAATGCAAGCAAATCAAGCTAAAATTAGTCCTGCATAGACTTAAGGTTTTAATGCAAGTGACAAACGCTAGCCAGCATCAAGAATGTCATGGGGTTCGAATGCTATGGCATGTCTACCATATGGAGGGAAACTGCCATCCCAACTCAGTACCATATACCTGTTTTATGTCTTCCAGTCAGAGGATGGCTCTCCAGGCCATTCTTTAAGGCAACAATGTTAATGACGTACTCCGTGCCAGGCAGCAGGCCTCCCACCTCCATGACAGTACTTGTGTTGGTGGATGTTCCTATTAGCTCCTCGATTCCATCGTCAGAGTTGTAGTAGGTCACCCTGTAGCCAGTGACCATCCCACTGGAGCTGTTCCATGAGAGCCGAATGGAATGAGGATTCAGCACTGTGATTGTTAGATTTTAGGCTATCCAGCTCTGCCAGGCAGAATCAAAGGGTTAGGCAGATTAAGCAAGTTAAGCAAAAAATATACAAATGATTGTTGTTGCAATTAAAAAGCATTCTAGTCGCATGCAAAGCTGCATTTGACAGAAAGTCACATTTTGTTATGGAAACCATGGAATAATCACCAAACCCAAGTAATCATAAATGTTTTTAGTTTTGCTCCATGAAACAGAAGCTTTTGTATTTTTCATATTAAAAGGCAAACACTTCCCTTTAGGTATTACAATGCCTCTCAAAGGCCTGCTGGTTTAAGATGGTAATCTGGGCACAGTAGCCAAACTGCTGTCTGGGGGCAGGTAACCCACTACATAAGTCACACCATTTGCATAATTTTGTTTCATTGCTGTTACTTAATTGGGAGAGGGGTTGAGCAGAAGGGAGTCAAAGGTGGAAGTAGCCGTGGGGGCACTGCCAGTACGTGGACCTTATGGGTCTTAAAATGTGTACCAGAGGACAGTCTTGATGGCAGAGGCCCCAGTGGCAAGTCTGAACAGAAGCCTGTTCATCTGTAAAAAGAACCACTACCATGCCTACATGAGGGCTGGGTTAGAAGAGACTTCAAGGAGCAAAGAGCCCTTTTTGAAGGCTAAGTGCTTCAATAGGAGCTCCACATCACAGCCAAATAATTTGGGCCATTAAGTGTCTTGCCAAGGACAGATTATCGATCATCAGTACCAAAGCCAGCAGAATGCAGTCATTAATATACCAGCAAAGGCAGATGACAGAAGCAACAAGCATGAGCAGATGCATCAGAGGAGCTGTATGCTGACACAGGAAATGCTTCTTAGCCAACACACTGCTGAACTTTAGTTTTAGCAGTGCCTTCAGGCAATGTCTCCACCATAGTAGGGCTTCGACAAGCTATTCTGATATTTAATGATATTACATTAGGCTGGGAATTGGCAACAGAAAGGCGCAATGAGGCAGAGGCAGAAGTCCAAAGACTGACTGAATCTTAGGAGAGTGCCCCAAGACTTCTTTCAGGCTGTTGCAACCTGTCCCATCAAGCAGCAGAGAACATCCCATACCATTAGACTGCCTACAGCAGCCAACATACAAGTCCATGCAACCCCCCTACAAATGAGGGTTCCTAAAATTTCTTCCTAGGCTTGCCTAATGCCCACTGCCAGGCTTGTGTTCTGTGTCTAAACAGTCTGAATGTGCTTGCATGAGTGTGCCCTGTTAGCCTCCATGCCTGTCTCTAAGAGGTATCCTATTTCATAGGATATAATTGTTCTGGGTGGGGGCCGAGTGGTTTCAGGCTCAAGTCCTGCCCAGGCTGCGATACAGCTGCTTCAATCTGCAGTCACTAAATGCACAGAGGAAGCCCTAATAGGATTTGTGATTGTTTGCTGATTATTAATTCAAGCAATACAAAAAGACACAGGCAGAAGGGGATAGGGAGAAGTACCAGGAGAAGCAAAGGGAGGCAGGGAGGTCAGTAAGGGAAGCCAAAGCTCAGACAGAAGAACACATTGCAAAATCAGTGGGTAGAGGGGACAAAACCTTTTACAGATACATAAGTGAAAAAAGAAAGACAAAGGGAGGGATAGTGAGACTGAAGGGGGAGGATGGGGGGCTGCGTGGAGGATGACTACAGTAAAGCTGACATATTGAACAGGTATTTCTGCTCAGTCTTTACTGAGGAAGAGGAGGGTAATGGGTCTAGAGTACAAGGGGTGAGAATGGTGCAGAAATGGACACAAGTCCCTTTACACGAGAAGGGTCCTGAAGGAACTGGAAGTAATAAGAGTTGATAAAGCAATGGGGCCAGACGGGGTGTACCCCAGGGTCCTTAAAGAACTAAGAGAGGTGGTGGCTGAACCTCTGGCTATCCTGTTTAGCCGATCACTGGACACAGGGGAGGTACCCAAAGACTGGAGGACAGCAGATGTAGTCCTCTTATACAAAAGAGGGAACAAAGAGGAAGCAGGGAACTACAGACCAGTCAGCCTCACCTCAGTAGTGGGGAAGATCATGGAAGCACTACTGAAGGAGAGATTGGTGGAATATGTGGTTGTCATTGGACTACAGGACCCAAGGCAGCATGGTTTCACCAGGGGAAGGTCATGTCAGACCAACCTCATTGAATTTTTTGACTGGGTGACTAGGGAGGTGGATCAGGGAAGGGCAGTGAACATGGCCTATCTGGACTTCAGCAAGGCCTTTGACACTGTGCCACATAGAAGACTACTACACAAACTGGGGAATATGGGTGTGGGCAGGACAGTAGTGTGGTGGATAGGTAACTGGCTGGGTGGCAGGACACAGAGGGTGGTGGTAAATGGCTGTCACTCCACAGAGGGAAGAGTGACCAGTGGGGTACCACAGGGATCAGTGCTGGGACCAGTCCTATTCAACATCTTCATCAGTAACATTGCGCAGGACCTAGAAGGCAGAATTTCACTGTTCGCTGATGACACAAAGCTCTGTAACAGCGTAGACACACCAGAGGGTGTAGACAGAATGAGAAGGGACCTGCAGAAACTTGAATGGTCAGGGGTTTGGCAGTTGAAATTCAATGCAAAGAAGTGCAAGATAATGCATATGGGGCACAAAAACCCTGGCACAATATATCAGTTGGGGGGTGAGGCTATAGCATGCACCAAACAGGAAAGGGATCTTGGGGTTATCATCTCTGATGACCTCAAGATAGGGACACAGTGTGACAAGGCAGCAGGTGAAGCAAATAGGATGCTGGGATGTATAGGCAGGGGCATCACCAGTAGGAAAAAGGAGGTCATAATTCCGCTATACAAGACACTAGTGAGGCCCCACCTGGAGTACAGTGTACAGTTCTGGAGACCATACCTACGTAAGGACATAGACAGGGTAGAGAAGATTCAGAGGAGGGCAACAAAGATGGTGCATGGATTGCATCACAAGTCCTATGAAGACAGGCTGAAGGAACTGAACATGTACTCCCTGGAGGAGAGGAGGGGGAGAGAGAGGGGATATGATAGAGACATACAAGAATCTCACAGGGAGGAACAGGGTGCAGGAATACACTATTTTTAAGCGAAAATATGTACCAGGACTAGAGGGCATGGGATGAAGTTGGAGGGAGGACAATTCAGAGGAAACATGAGGAAGAATTTCTTCACAGAACGGGTGGTGGACAAGTGGAACACCCTGCCAGAGGAAGTGGTGGGGGCTGAAACAATCATGGGATTTAAGAATGCATGGGATAGACAAAGGAATTCTGGAGGTCAGGGGTAAGGGGCAACAGACTTCTAGGAAAACAACTTACAAGCTCAAATGGGCAGACTGGGTGGGCCATAGGCCCTTATCTGCCGACACTGTCTATGTATCTATGTATCTGCTTAAGAAATAATAATATATTAGTCTGTCTAACCTGCTTTCCTCTGCAGTATGGACTGTTTACTAAGAGCCACCATTCTGGTTCTGGACTACCAGTTTGGACCAATCAGTACCTTGGGGGACCTTAAAATGGAGACTGTCCCCAGAGGTCTTGTGGGAGTGAATTTCTGTAGGAATTGTAGTTTTTACTGTCTGGTGCCTAAATGGACCTGGAGAGGGAGCCCTTGCTGTAACAGACAGATCAACCAACCAAACCTTTTGGATCACTGGGAAACCCCAGAGCTGCCTGCAGCAGTGGGTCAGTGTAGAGCTGAGAGACTGAACAGCTCAAGTAATTTGAGCAGCTGCTCCTGCGTGGTAACACGGGGTGGGGGAATCAGCAGGAAGGTTTTGTCTGGCCTGCCTGCTACCATCGTCTTGTGTGAAGAAGTCTGCAATCTAATCTTGGACTATATCTGAAATTGCTGTTATTGTGACCAGAATCCTGAATTGTGAAAGCGAATTTCGCCTGGTGTGGACCGAACACTTGCTTCTGGAGTGATCGGACCATCAGGACTGAGAATCGCAGAGCATATGGTTTGTGCAGAGACACTGCCTAATTGCAACAGGATTGTCATCCAAGCTGTAGTACCTAGCTATTCTTACTATAATTGTGCTGAATGTGTAGTGTGGGTCACAGTTTGGTCCCCCACACCCTTGAATGCATCACGCTAGCTAGAAGCTGCATCCAGCATCTAACTGGACTGAAATCCGAATCGTTCACCTGGTCTGGGCCTCACCATCTCGATCTAGATTACTGCTCACGCTGCAGGATTCAGATGAAAGACCTGCTTGGGGATTCAGCTCCCTGCTCAACACCATCAAACAGGATTGACCACGATGCTGCTTCCCCTGGCAAACCAGCATACCATCCTGAGGCATTCATCTCATCAATCCTGCCTCCTGGTCTGGATAGTTTGAGTAATCAGAGTAGCTCCCTGCAACAGAGCTCAAATCAATGTGTGTCATCTGATTTAATTGTTTTGGTTGATCATTCTGGACTTAGCCATCCGGCTTCGGAATACAAATTATGGGTTAAAGTGCATGTTGTGTGTTTCTTTCCTAAAGGCCCCAACAGCAGCTGCAATGCCAGCCTACCCCAGGCAACGCTTCAAGCTAGCCTGCATGACAACTGGGTACCCAGAGTGTGTGTGAGATGGTGCTAGAGGGACTTGGTGCATGCATGTTTAACCTGACTAAATCAGATCTGAAACAAATACCAGATTGCTGCCCCACCCTTGTTCACGTCCCCAAAAAAAAAAAAAAAAAATCAGATCCTATTCCCTTTGCATTTAACCTGGCTATTGCGTACCTTTGTGGAGGGGAATACTGTATTGCCACTGCATTGTGCTATTGCAGGTCTTGTTTTACAGGGGGTCTCCAGGGCCAGTGCAGCTGATCCAGCCCTGGTGGTAAGTGTGCCAAGAGTGGGTTCAATGTTGTATTCTGATGTTAACTGTGATTATCTGCTGACCAGTATAGGCCACTAGAGGGGTTAGAGGGAAGGGTTATCAGTGTCCCGGAGAGCTATACCGAGAGCAGCTACACTAACCTTAAACCTACCTTCCGGGTGGGGGCACTCGTTCACCGAGCTCAGGTCCCTCAACATGCGTCTACTCACGCAGGCAGGGGTAGTATTCCTTAGGATAATGTCGTCTAGGGGTTACATCCAGTTTTCTGGGTTCTTTGTCAGGGGCATAGAGCTCACATGATGGAGAGCCCAGGCTCCATCATGAGCAGCCATAATGACCAGAGTCAACTGCAGGCTGGATGGTATAAAACCCTTGGTATGGCAGGGCAGGATTAAGCAATAAGGTATAATACAGTGTGCATTATTGTGGGTCATAAGTTGAACAATTATTCATGAGCCTAGTGAGGCTCTTGATTGGCTACTGGATCAGTCATCAACATCTTACAAAATGACCAATCCAGCTGCACACTGATGCTGTGTGGCACACACCACACAGCAAAAACCTAAATACACACACACACACACACACACACACACACACACACACACACACACACACACACTATTGCGATTTGACTTATAATCACAATAACCTTGAAGCTGGTCATTTTCTTAGATCGACAACCGGCTGGAGGGAGGTGGCCCTTCTGAAATGACCGATTTCTCAGTCATTATTGCTTAAATAATGGCAGACCTCAAGAAGTGAGGCCTGGGGCAAAGCTGAGGGCCTAGTGCACCCCTAAAAATGCTGAAAACACACCTACATACAGCCAAATTGTGATTATCAAATGGTTCCTCAGAGGTTTACTTCAAAACCTGAGTAATGGGGCTCAGAAAGTTAAGTATTTTGGACCTGTGCTGTTGTGTTGGAATAATGCTTGGTCATGTGATTACATCTGGCTAATCATAGGTCTTGGTTTCTCTTAATACCGTTTATCTATCTTGAGAGGGACAGCCAGTGATTAACTTGGTTTGTACCAGGCAGCCACAGTAACATTCTCCCAAGGCAGGGTAAATGTGAGAAATGATCACATGGAGATATGGTGACCTCCAGGAATTGATGGATTCCTCTTAGGCCCTGTACACATCAGGCTACTTAAAACGTTTTGAAACCGTTATTTAAAACGGTACAAATCTTCACTTGTAATGTGTACAGGGCCTGAATGGCATTCTCTTCCTTAAAAGTCTAGCTTGTCCTGCACAAGGTGAAAAGTAAAGCCTGAAATAAGGCACCCTCAAGGGGGGAATCTGGTGTACAGATCAGTGTCTTCACGATAGGACAAGACAAATTAACTAGAGTCAATAGAAACAGGCTGCTTTTCCTCAACGTGCCCCCTCTTGCATATCCAGTGAGTTTACCTGGTAAACAAAATTAAATAAAGGATTATGTTCATCCTCTTCCTCCTCAGGCTGAAAAGTAGAAAGGACCACAGGACTGCAGGATACTGAAGTAGTGACCAGGGCGGCACGGGGTCATGGACGGCAGTCCCAGAAGAACCCACAGCCATTGATGGAAGCAATGGTACCAGCTGAGCTGACAATAGTCAGCATGAACAGTAGGAAATAAGTGTCGCTGAAACAACTCTTAAGACAGCAGGAAAAAAAACAGCACTTGCATTGATGGCATCAGCCAGCATGGTCAACAAAGCAATGATAGGACAGTGCTGTCAATGACATAGTGGGAAAGGGCTGCATGATGCTGACAGCATGAGAGACTCACTCTGCTCCTGACCAAAGTGTCTGACAGTCGAACTCATGGCAAAGGCTGATGAAGCAGTCAGAGACTTGCCCTCACAGGGACTCAACAGCAACTTGGACAGGGAGGGCAATCTGGAATGTTTGTCGCGACACTCTACTAAAGAACCCCCTTTTTTTCCCCACTTTTCTGACAAATGACGTCCTCCCCTGAAGGCAAGGACAGTCACCAACTAGGAAACCTATGGGGTTCCCCTGCAACAGATCCGGTAGAGCAAGCTGAAGCACCAGGAGTAGAAGACTATGCTAGCCAATATGATTTTCTGCAGGAAAATTCTCTGAAGCTTCCTGGTGGAATGTCCTCTTGGCCTGGCTGAAAATTGTTTTTATGTTGTGAGAAGTCCCGGGCAGCAAACAAAGTGTGCGAGTGTTGCCTCTAAATACTGTATCTTTCACCAACACCACCAACAGAAGCAAAACCACAGAGGCTTCTTCAGACTGATGATGTCATGCCATAATGAAACATAAGTAAAAGTAAAGACATTAAACTTTAGTCACCCGGTATAATAGGAAGTCGCCTTCATACTCTATCCGATTTCCCCTTTGAGCAGCACGAATAACAATTTATTATTTTTTTTTTTTTTTTTTTTTAAGATACCATCTATATAAAATGGTGGCACCATTGCTCATCCTTGTATTTATGTATTCTAGCTTGGTGTACCATGGTCTCAGTTTCAGGAATTCAGTGTAGTTTTGCATCAGATTACCTACGTCTCCCCATGTTACATATAGTTGGAGTCTGGTATATTGACCTCCACCGGGGGAGGGGGAAGAACAGAGGTGGGTTAGTTAGTACATGGAGTCTGTTATTGTTTGTTATTTGTACAGTTACACTTGCAATGGTATTGTATATTTACCTTCTTTGTAATTTTGTGGATTATAATTAAAGTTTACTGAATTTCAGAAACACTTTAGTCACCTGAAACTGACAAAGGTTTTCCTCCGATCAGATGTATGGTTGATGGCGGGAGGAAAACTTTGAGCCCAAGTCAGCCATCAGACAAGGGTGATCTGGCCTGGTGGCGCTGAGGGTTGAGGCGCTGGACGCCACACCTTGCTCCACACCAGCGACCCGGCTTCAGTGATGGACTCTGGCCACCAGGGCGTCAGCAGGGGAGAGGGGGATTGAGCGCCCAATAGCGGCTCTCCCTCTCTGGGGAGGGTTGCAGGTCTGTCCCGCTGCTCTATCACCACCTCCTGGGTAAACCCTGGATTGGCAATGCAGGTCAGGACACACATCGGGCAGGGCAGTGTCAGCTGAGAGCCTTGGGGAGGAGTTGCGTCTCGATGCATGCCTCCCAATTGGCTCTCCTAGTGTGCCGGCAACTGTGTGGTATGGGCTCACCAGAAAAAGAGGAAAATGGAGCCAATCACTCCTAGGTGATGACCCCTTCAACATCGGACCGCATCACCAGCGCTCACCAGGGCAGACTCCGCTATGTTACGCCCGCTCCACCATTGTTTGGAGGAAGGTTAGGGGAGTCCTTCCCTCACCCGCCCAGGGAGTATACTGGGGTACCTAGGGACCTTTGAGCGGATAGTCACTCTGGGAGCAGACTCCTGGGGGTGCCAAGGAACGTTGTGAAGGCTTGAGGGGCTCTGAATGAGTCGAGCATCGGTGCAAGTAAGGAGGATAAAATGAGGTTTAACAAACAAAAAAAAAAAAAAAAAAGGTGATCTGATATTTCCAGGTTGTGGTGCAAGAACAGGGTTATCGCATTCCATGCCTTCCACTCAGATTTTTAAAACTGTGTCCAGTAGTGAGAACAGAAGACTGTTTACACCACCATGCATCTTACTATTGACACATCTGCTGTTTGAGCCTATGTCAGCCACCAGACCTTAAAATTACGGTCCATGCTGCCTTGATATTTTGGGGGAAGTTACTCAGGTGAGGGGGAGGACAGGCTGGTCATCTCCCCTCATCTGGCGCCTCCACATGCACACACCTGACTAAGCAGCCCCCTCTGGTGGATCAGCACAGCACAGATACTGGAAGTGGTCACAACTGAGGCAAAGGCAGACTTTTCAGGGGGTACAGGAAATGAAAATTACATACTCACCAGTAATTCCTGATCTTCCAGGATATCTTCACCATTCAGTCACACATGAGTCTAAGACAAAGGTGCTAGGTCCCAGCAGAAGCAAAATCATTTGTAGCCTAGGAGGGGACCTACATTGGTGCCAGCACCACCCAAGAGGTGGGCATAGTGACATCACACTCATGGTCTTGCCACTAAATGACACCAGACCATTCCTTCCTCAGTTCTGTTTTCCAGGACAGAAAAGTGGGAGAGAAAAAGACAGATGGTTATAGACTCCTTGCCCAAAGGGACAGTAAAAGGATATAGATATAAAATAATAAAACCTGACTACTAACTTAGAACTAGGGGTTGGGCCTAGGTTGCACGGGGTAGCTGGTGTAGGAGCCAGAGCATATTCCAGCTACCTGGACAGGAAGCTGGAGAGAGAAGCCAGCAGCCCTGGCATATAGCTCTGGCTGGTACAAGACAGATCCAGGGGGACCTCTGTAGGTTAGGATGGCAGAATGCCAATTTAGAAGAGTCTTGTGCTCCCAGGAGGACAAGAACTAGAGAAATTGAAACCAAAAATCCAAGGATCAGATTGTGGGTGAGACTGGACAGAGTACAAGAGCACAAATACTACCTTCTTGCCACTCCAAGTGAGTAAGAAAGAAAAGCAGAGATGAAAAATTTAAAAAAAAATCCCAACACCTAGGTGTGGGAATAACGCCCAGTCAGACAGGCTGGGCAGCATAGAAAAAAGAAAACCCTGCACCTGCCTCTGACATGTGCGGTAGAGGCAGCACCTTGTCATGAGGCTAAACCGCCAGCAGGCAGAGGCTGGAGACAGACAAGGTGGAGACTGGATGTCACAGCAGCTCTAGGGGACATCAGCAGACCCCCTAGTAGGAGATGGAGTGGGAAAAATACAACACTTTTTTTTGTAATTAAGGGGAAAAAAGATGGTTGGATGGGCAAGAGAGCCCAAATCCAACTGCAGGAAAAAGAAGAGCCAATTCTCAGAGGAGAATGCTCTAGGGAGTGGCAAGAAGATGCCCAGTGTACTAGCATAACAGGGTGAACTGCCCAAAGGCTCAGCGATTTTTACATGAGAGGAGATGCTGGGCAGGCGTGTGACTGAATGGTGAAGATATTCTGGAAGATCAGGAATTATGGCAAATATGTAATTTTCATATCTTCCAAGACTCAATCTTCACCATTCAGCCCCACTTACGAGTCAGAGTATCAAACTTTTCCCCAAAGCAGGGAGGGAATTGGCTCACCCTGAAGGAAAAAAGTACCCCTCAGCCCACTGGTGGGGAAGAACCACTGGAGGACAGGGACTTCTCACAAGTCCTGTGGAACCAGAGAAAAGTCAGGGGCAAGCAGAGGCACCCATGGACTGGGAGCAGGAGGGCACCCCAACAGCACACACATGATCCTGCAGTAGAAAAAAAAAAAAAAGGTCCCCTGCTAATGCAAGTTCAGTACCCTGTGCCAGGCCAGGAATGTCAATCAGAAGAGGTGAAGTCATCTTTCCGCCAAATGTAGACTGCTGTTCCCACAAACCTAGCTGCCACCTCAGTGGTGTTATATGCCAAACTTGCTTGGTGCCTCGCCAGCTCCAGGCCCCAGGCAGAAAGGCAAATGGCCAGCCTGACTCCATCTGGCATGGATGCTAGGAGACGACTTCGCATCACCTATAAGGGTATCCTGTAAGTTGCCTGGAACACGGAGATGCACATCACAGAGCATGCCACCACAAAAACATTCTTGGCCCAGAGTCAGAGGGCAGTCATGCACTGTGCACTTAGGCCCAGAGGGGGGCTGCAGCACCAGAATCCCCAAGGTGGGGGTGAGGAATAACACTTGGAAACCCTGTGGGAGTTCAGTATCTGCACTGAACATCCAGAGGATCTGAAGAAGGGGTAAAGATATGGAGGTACACATAAAGAGTCATGGAGGGATGACAGAAGTGTCATCACAGAAATCCCCAAGGAATGTCAGCTATGGGTAGCACTACTGTGACCTACAAGTCACCCTATATTCAGCTCCTGCAGCATCTCAGTCAGGAACCGCTAGTACTGGGAGTGCTCAGCATCAGAAGAGAGGTGGACTGAAAAATCCTCTTCCTCAGAGAAGGAAGTAGGAGAGGAGAAGGAGGTAGATCCAGGCAATTGTGGTGCAGGGCCCTCAGGCCAGTCATGGATATGGTCTGCCTTGAGGTGGTATTGGTGGAGCACACCAGCTGCTGACTTGAAATGTCTTTAGCCGCTCACGAGTCCCAGGGGACCAAATCCTCAGCCGGGGAGAAGAGGGCCATGAATAACCAGGCCAGGTCCTCTGTCAGGGCTATGAATGCTCAAGGAAACTTGCCCAGAGGGAGGGCCTGGCAAATGTTCCCACATGTAACCATCCAACATTAATGGACTGCACCAAACAGTGCCCTTGCAGTGAAACCCCCATGTGGGGAGAGCACAGCCACACAGGTCCTATAGGATGTCCCGGTCCCCACTGCTGACAGGGCTAGCCAATTCTAGTGAGAAGCCAGCCACTGGGCTAATGCTGGGGCCCGCACTAGAGCTGCACTGGACAAGGGGACAGCTGCAGGTCCGGTGGTACGCCCCTACCCCTCACCAGGGATGACACTGGCCCAAGCCCAACTCTCAAGCCAGGAGCACCCCAGAGTCAGCCCTGGATCAGATACTGCCAATGGCACCAGAATAAGACCCAGTGCCACGAATGGTAACCAGATCCAGCATTGGGAATGGCACCAGAACCCAAATCAGCACCAGAATGGACCCACTGCCATCCCTGAAGCCAGACCTAGAGGCAACCACAGGGGGCACGCAAGGGTCAGAAACAGGCCTGGAACCAAGCCCAGGAAGGCCTCCATCCTCATCGGCTTCATCCCCCATCCAAGGTCTGCATTATCATCATAATCTTCCCCAAGGCCACCAAGGCACGCTCAGGGAAGAGATAATGACCTCAGGGTCCGAGACAGGGCCAGCTCTGGCACCCTTCCCTCTTCTGGCACCGCGAGCAATGCCAGAAAGGGCCTGGTCTTACAGCCGACGCCACCCTGCTCAACAGTACCTTCCTTAGTACCAGGAGTTGGGGTGGCACCAGTCCACAACACTGAGGTGGTCACCGGTGTAGACCAAGTGTATAGCTTCAGCCTCATCACCGGGGGCATCTGCTGTCTCGAAGGGTCAATGGACTGGGAGGGGTTCTCAGCCGGTCTGCTAGAGGAAGCTGGTTGTCCACCAGACCCCCCCCCCAGGGTCTCTGATGTCTCCGAGGTGAGCGCAGGGAGTGCCCTTGACTTCCCCAGTACGAGAAGTACTGGGAAGGGACTCAGGGAAGAGCCCAGGGACACAACCTTGGTGTATTTGGTGTGACATCTGCCTCCGAAGGTGGAAGGATCATGGTCCCACTTCCACACGTGCTTCGAGGATGCCATAGTCCATGGACAAGCAGGCATCACACCTATTCATGTGTGGTCAACACCAAGGCAGGTCCAGCAGTCAGGCTGGTCCTGGAAAGCAATCAGACCCCCACAGAAGCACAGACAGAGGGCTGTCCTTGTCCTTCGTGGTCTTATGCTCCTTAGGACCTGAAAGGAGGGCGGAAAAAAAAAATGAAAAATAGTAGAAAGGGTTTAATGCCAAACTAGAATGATAAGGAGGCAGTATAGCGCAGTGGTTTAAGGCTCTGAGCTGCACATTCGGTGACATCCAGCAGACCAGACCTGGGTTTGAATCCCACAGCTTCCACTTGCATACTGTGTGACCCTGTGTAAGTCACAACTTCCCTGTGCTCCCAGGTCGTACCTGTAAAAAAGCTTCATCTTAGTGTACTACTCCTGGTTAAACAACTAAAAAAAAAATTAATAGCACCAGAAAACATGGTACTGAGAAAGAAAAAAAAAAAAACGGGTGAACTGAGGAAGTTGTGACAATTTTGATAACTGAGGATCCCACAGTACACATTTGGTGGGAAAAACAGAACTGAGGACGGAAGGGGGCCTGTGATGCTTACTGTCCAACCCACAAGCATGACAAAACTATATCTGCTTTGTGGGTGGTGCTGGCACCAATGTTCGTCCCCTCCTAGGCTACAGAAGACTTTGCTTCTGCTGGGTCCTAGTCTCTCTGGCTTAGATCCATATCCATATGTGGGACTGAATGGTGAAAATGGATTCTCGAAAGATCATTGGACACTGCTTCTCCTACCCAGGACAGAAGGGTCTTTGGTTCCAGCGCCCTGCAGCCACCTTGCAAAATCCCTCTTCAGTGCAGTCCTTTTGAAAATAAGTCCGATGGAATGGTGGGCACAAGGCTTCAGAACTGTGGTCCCAGAATATTCAGAGAGATCTTCTGGGACCTAGAATATTTAATATTAGTTCTGAATATTATATACACAACACTTCAGTTTCCATGAGGGTGGTGCAAACAGTATATATTCAGTTTCAAATATTGTTTTCCATCAGTTGATCCATAGCAGAAACAGCACCGAATCCAACATTCAGGCAAAACAGAGTGAAACCATTTGGATCATGTACTGTCAGAGCTTTCAGTATAGTGGACTAGGCCATGCACTAACCACATCACCCTAATTTCAAGCCTGTGGACCTTAATGAAGGGGAGGGTGTTTGCTACAGGGTTACCAGGTTTTGTGTTTGCCATAAAAATATGAAAGATTATGCCAATTCAATTTTAAGTGAGGGTGACTACATAGCAAAAGCAATTTTTGTTGTAGCAAAGATGCCTGCATTTAAACCACTAGCAGTAACGAGAGCAGCAGCGGGTCCGTGCATCCAACCTGCACTTTAGCAGCATGCATGCTACTACCAACAACTGCTCCTCCAACATATAAAAGTAAGATGTGTCCAGACACAGGAGACCATGAACATTCTCTGCACATCAACCAACGCTTGGCTCTCATTTTTTCTATTTGGGAATACGGATTTCAGAAATATGGCCCTGTGCAGCAAGTTTTCCTTTGGATCCAAGACCAAATAAAAACAAACATTCTCCACCCCCAAACAAAATTTCTGCACATCTTTTCCATTTCTCTCTTGAGACTTCCTTCATTCCATCACCTTGACACTAGAAGAGACATCACCTCTTTGATGGGTCACTACTATCCCCAGATTACCACCCGACTCCCCTTCATCCAACTCTGCGTGCCATCACTGGGACGGAGTGTCCAGGGCCCCAGTAACTCAATTAGGTGATCTGGAATGTGTGGCATAATCTGCTGAGAAGGGCCATTTTCCTAGTTCACTGGACAAAATAAAGAAATCCCAACAACTGATCTGCAGTAGTTCACTGCAAGAACTGCCCAGGGACAGTTGAGCCGATGAGCAGTACTAAATGTCCACAGGACTGAGAAGCTTAGTATGGACCATAGTCTAATGGTTGGGGCACCAGTCCACTGTGAACATGGAGATCTGGAGTTCAATCCCAGTTCCCCTAACATTTCTCTTACCCCTGAATTTTACCCAAGTAGTGATCCACAGTAACAGTGTTAAAACAGTAAATCTACACTAAAAGAATAAACTAGTAAACTAGCTAAACAGCATGCTGACCCTGGGTCAGTTCTAGCAGTTGACCGATACTGACATGACCAGTCAGAGGAACAATCTACTTGGAGCTAGACTGCTCCCTACAGTCTCACCTACAAGCAGGAATGGGCATGCAGAGAAAACCACTCTTGCATCCTACACAGCAGCTAGCACCACTGCAGTGCTACCAGTGGGAGTTGCCACTCTCCTTCCCTGGAAGAAGAGAGCACACCATACTGTATAGATTCAACTGTGCCACTGCCATTGGAAACAGGATAGAAAGAACGCTACCGAGCTACCAGTGTCATGCTATCATTCCGTAAGTGAAGTAATGCTTCCTTATTCTGTTCTAACCCACCTCCCTTTAGGTTTCAGCCCATGCCCCTTTGTCCTCTGGCTGTGCTTCATCTGAGTCTACCCTCTCAGTGACACCCAAGTCATGTTCCCCTCATATGCTTCTTCTCCCAAGAGCAGAGATCCAGCTGCTCAAGTCCATTGGCACTATAGCCCTTCCATGATTCTAATCCTTGCTGCTCTCCTTTAAACCTTTTCTAATCCTGTATGTCCTTGTAGTGCCCAGAAGTGGACTCTGTACTCTAAGTGAGGCCTTACCAGTGCCTTCTGCAGTGAAAATGGACGCCAAACAAAATGCTGCTGGGTCTCCTTCAGTGTATTGTCTAAAATGAGCCCCTAGACCTTTTTCTTGCTCAGGTACCAGACGTTTCATCCCCTTTACTGTGCATGTTTTGGGACCATTTACTTTGCATCCATCCACATTACATGCCACCTTTATCCATCTAGTCCCTTTATCTCTTCAGCCCCCACTATAATCTACCACCTTCCTTCTCCTTGGTTATCCGACAGTACCCCTTGAGATGGGTTTCTCATCTCCCCACATCCCTTACTTTTCCAAATGTAAAAGGCTACACTCTGTCCAAATATCCTATTCTCACCCATCAGTCCCCACACTCATTTTTAAAAGGGTTGGGCACCACAGTTTGTGAACTTGTAGCTTTAGGGGCATATAGCCGGCTTCCTCTCCTTAGACTGCTAAACCACAAAGGGAAAGGAACTGTTGGGCACCCACAGCTTCAGCTATGCAAAATATCTATTGGCACAATAGAAAAGTGTTACACTAGCCCAATGAGACCCAGCATTTTTGACCAATCCAAAAAGAACGGGGTCAGTTAGCTGTAACTGAACTGGCAGCATCCAAATCTCAAACGCAATGCTCTCCACTTCCATTACTGCTGGGAATACGTACTGGTAACTGCAGTCTCAACCAGCGGCACACTCTCTCCACCATTAACCTGGGCGGACACACTAACAACATACTCCACTGCAGGTAGCAGACCCTGTATTGTCACTTCAGTTTGATCTACAAGAAACAAAAAAACAAACCAGGATTTAGGTTGGTAAGCTCTCCAAGAATTATTTTGTTTTTAACTTCAATTTAAAATGTTTAAACATCAATATAATGCAACACCACATTTCCCTGCAAGAGATGGCAGTATACAAAAGTGTTACAGTATGTTACAATAGGATACATCCCTGTCCCACTGTTAAACTGAGGAGGATCACAGAGGGGTGAAGGGAGGACAATGGAAAAAGAGGGGTAACAAAATCTGGAAGGCAATGTGTGCGCAAATGCTAGAAGTCTAGAAAATAAGGTTTCAGACCCAAAGACCATAATGGCAGAGGCTGACCTGGATACTGTGCCCATTACCAAGTCATAGTGCACTGAAAACCATGACCGTATCAGGCTTTATTCTGTTCAGGATGGACAGGGTGAAAGGAAAAGGGGGGTGGGGGAATGGTGTAAAGAAAAACATAAAAGCAACAGATGCAGGGAATACAGGAGGCAGTATAGCACATTGGTTTAAGGCTCTGAGCTGCAAACCTGGAGACCTGGATTTGAATCCCACAGCCCCCACTTGTATTCTGCGTGACCCTGAGCATGTCACAACTTCCTTGTGCTCCCAGGTCACACCTGTAAACAAGCTTTCAACTTAGTGTCCCTCTCCTGGGTTAAAAAAAAAAAATATATGGGGAATAGGGCAGAAGTACTGTGGGTCACCCTGGAGAAGAACACAGCCACTATTTGCACTGGTGTGATCTACAGACCTCCACTATTGGGAGAGAAGTTACACAAGGCACTGGTACAAGCAGCTGTTAAGATGGCAGAAAAAGGGGAGGTGCTGCTGCTGGGGGGGGGGGGAAGAGAGAGACACAGGGACTTCAATCTACTGGATGTAGAATAAAGCCTCCCAGCTGTGGTTTCAACTAGAAGCAAGGACATCATTGGCTCCCTGCAGGTGGTGTTCCTCAGGCAACTAATCAGCGAACCCACTCATGATGCGCCAACACTGTACACGGTACTCGCTAACAGGGACAGTGTTGCGGACGTCAAGTTGGGAGGCCACCTGGGGATCAGTGATCACCATGCAGTGTGGTTAAAAATAAGGACATCTGTGGAATCGAACCACAAAAGGGTGAAGGTCCTGCACTTCAGGAGGGCAAACTTTATAAAAATAAGTGAATGCCTCAGGGATGACCTGGGCAGGGGGAATGACCTAGGTGGGGTGGAGGAGCAGTGGGCAAAGCTAAAATGGTGCATAGCAAAGGTAATATACCTCTGCATCAAACAAGTGACTAAAAGTAAGAGGAAAAATAGCCCTCTATGGTTCACGAAACAGGTGGCTGAAAAGGTAATGGCTAGCATTTACTAAACATGCTCGGATTACTACCCCTCTTTTTCTCCATTTTGCCCTCCTTCCTCTATGGTTCTCAAAACAGATTGCTGAAAAAGGTAAAGGCTAGCATTTACTAACAAGGGCAACATTCAGAAGATATAAGCAGATGCAGAGGTAGGATGATAGGAAGGTGTATCTGGAGAAACAGAAGCAAGGAAAGCAGTAAGGAGCACCAAGGCACAAACTGAAGAGAGATTAGCCCAAGTGGTAATGGGAGGGCAAGACACTTTAGGTATGAAACTGAAAAGAGGACCAGGGGAGGGACTGTGAGGTTTAAAAGGGACGACTGGGGGGCCAGTACAGAGGAAGACCAAGAAAAGGCAGACATCCTGAACAAATACTTTACTTTCGTTCAGTGTTCACAGTGGAAGGAGAAGGGGAAGGACCACAAAAATTAACAGGAGCTCTAAAGGAAGAGAGGTTGATACTAGTCCTTTTTTCAGAGGAGTCTCCTAAACTAACTTGTTAATCTGAAAGTGGACAAAGCAATGGGACCAGATGGGGTACATCCTAGGGTATTGAGGGAGCTCAGGGAGGTACTGGCTGCACTTCTGATAGTCCTATTAAACAGCTCACTGGAAAGAGGTGGGGTTCCGGAGGACTGGGAGAAGGCAGATATAGTCCCACTTTACAAAAGTGGTAGCAAGGAGGAGGCTGGTAATTATAGACCAGTCAGCCTGACATCAGTGGTGGGAAAGTTAATAGAATCACTACTGAAGGTAAAGATTGTGAATATCATGACAAACAGGTCAACAAGACCCAAGAGAGCATGGATTCACAGGTGGGAGGTCATGTCAAATGTATCCGATAGATTTCTTTCACTGGGTAACCAAGAAATTAGATCAGGGTGCAGAGGTGGATGTGGCCTACCTAGATTTCAGTAAGACATTCAGTACCATTCCACACAGGATACTTAAGCTAGCTGGGTAGGTTAGGAGTGGGTCCAAAGATGGTAAACTAGATAAAAAAAATTGGTTAGGCAATAGGTGACAGAGTGGTGGTAAACTGAGTTCACTCAAAGGAGGGGAGCATGACCAGTGGGGTGCCTCAGTGATCAGTGCTAGTGCTGGGGCTGGTCCTCGAACATCTTTACTGGGGACATTGTAAAGGAGCTGGGAGAGGAAAGTCTGACTGTGGATGACAGCAAGATCTGCAATAGCGTGGACAGTCTGGGAGGGGGATGGAAGGACAAGCCAAGACCTGAGCTCAAGGAGTGGTCAAGGGTACGAGATGGATTTTAATGTGGAAAAGTGCAAAACAATGCACTTGGGGCACAGAAACCAAGGGGCAGAGTACAAAATGGGGGGATGTTATTGATTACTGCCATGCAGGAGAGAGACCTGGGAGCAATCTCTGATGACCTAAAGTTGGACAGGCAGTGCAACATGACAGTTGGGAGGGCTAGTGGCATGCTGGGGTGCACAGGGAGAGCTGTCACCAGCAGAAGGAGGGAGGTGGTGTTTGCCACTGTATAGATCACTGGTAAGATGTCACCTAGAAAACTGTGTACTGTTCTGGAGACTACATCTTTGGTAGGACAGCGTGGAGTCACTCCAGAGGAGGGCAACTAAAATGGTGCGGGTTTGCATCAAAAGCCCTATGACAAGAGACTAAAAGGAACTCTGTATGTACACCCTGGAAGAGAGGGGGGAAGAGGAGGATAGGATAGAGACTGTCAAATAACTTGCGGGGGTAAATAAAGATACAGAAGGAAAAGTATTTTTCAAAAAAGTGCACAAGAACAAAGGAACATGCTATGAAGTTAGAGGGGGGTAAATTCAAGAGATGTGAGGAAGTACTTCACAGAACAGTGGTGAATTCCTAGAACAGCCTACCAGCAGAGGTGGTGGGGCTCAAGAATACACAGGACAGGCATAAGGAACTCATACTGGAAAGAAATGGAGGGAGAATGAAAGAGCAGGTGATCAAATATGGTCTGTAGGCAGGAAAAAATGGGTAGACTTGGTGGGCCAAGAGGACCTTATCTGCTGACTAATACTACATTTCTGTTACAAAACCTATGTTAACAAAGGTTTATCGCAGCCAGCTGTAGGCAGGCATCAAACAGTAAACATTTTCAACTTAAATCAGTCAACTCAATAGGTCTTTAAATGGGCAGTACTATTGTTCATTGTCAAATTCCAGTTTTACTTTTGAGGCTTTTACATTTCTGAAGTCCCTTACTTTAACAAATCTGCAATGTGTGGATCCACAGAAAATATGGCAGGCCCCATATATCATCCCATTTTTCACCCTTTGTTTACACTGTAAAGGTAATACAGAGGGTAGAAAAGAAACGGGAATCAATAAAGCATGCACTCTTGGAAGACAAAAGTCTGAGTCAGGATAGTAGAGAAAACGATGAGAAACTAGGAGGTTGGAGATGGTGTGAGGGGAAAAAAATAGAAGGCCTTCAAAAAATAAATAAAACAAGGGAAGGGGATAAGGTAGAATTTCAAAAAACAAATAGAATAAGGAGGCAAAGAAAACTGCAAGAAGAGCAAGCTGACAGAACTGAGAACAGCTCAGCAAATAAATGGGGGCCATGACATTCTTTCAGTATATATAAGAGAAGCACATAAGGAGGAACTAGACCAAGGAAGGGGGAAGAGTGGAAGGAAGATAAGACAAGGCAGAAATTTTTGAACCAGTTTTTCTGTTCGGTATTCTCAGTAGATGTTAAGTAATCCTTTTTTGGAGGGAAGGGTGATGGATGGGACTAAAGGTGGACAAGTCTAAGGGTCTGGCCAAGCTACATCCTCAAGTGTTTAAGGAGGCAGGACAAGGGCCTGCTCAGTGGCGTGGTGGGTTGAGAGCTGTAGATCATGTGGACGGCCAGAGTTTGGGAGCAAAGTTGGGCCGCCGAGGGGAAGGATTCAAGCGTCCATCTAACTGCTCTCCCCTCCTGCAGCTGGTGTTGCACCGGACCACTCCAAACTGTTGCCACGTGGAGGTGTGGTGGCAGGGCAGCAACTCTGAAGGGGGACAGTGCAAGTCACTGTATGTCACCTGGTTGGTGGAAGGAAACAAGAAAAGTGGGACAGGCTACATGAAGCCTCACCCACGTGCTCCTGCAGGTGTCACCCTTTAAGATTCTGGCTTTCTGGATGTGGTTTCAAAGGGGGGGGAGATGGCAGCCCTTCCTGTCCTGGGTCTGCAACAGGGGTAAGACAGGGACTGAGAGCCTTCCTGCCTAACCTGGTCAAAGGAAAAAGCTGTATGAAAGAAAACTGGAAGAAAAAAAAAGGTGGGACAGATTTTGGCTGCGCCATAGCCCAAGTTCTTTAACAGCTCATAAGGACGGCTTACAGGTAGCTAGAGATTGGAGATCAGTGACTGTAGTTCTCCAGCACAAGAGCAGAAGTAAGGATGAACCAGGTAACCACAGACCTGTCAAAAGGATGGCGATACTGGGGAAGCTGCCAGAAACAGTTTCCTATAGGAAAATGAACTTCAGGATAACAGAACACTTGGATTCAGAGGAGGGTTCGCTTTGACTGGATAACAAAGTTGGGAGACTATGTGGCAGGCAGTTCACATACTGTATCATGATTTCAGCAAGGTCTTAGACTCTGTCCCACATGGCTGGTTGGTTGGCTGGCTGGCTGGTTAAGAAGCTGAGGCCTAGCATTGGGGGATGAAGTTCTACAGTGGGTTAAAAACTGACCAACCAGCGACAGACCCAGAGGGCTGTCCTAAATAGGGACTACTCCCAGGTCAGGGGTTGGTGTCAGTGGTGTGTTAGAGAATGGGTTTTGAGACCAGTCCTCTTCAACATTTTTATCTATGATATTGGAGTGCGGGGATTCAGGGGAAGATCTGCCTCTTTCTGGATGATACAAAGACCTGGAGGACATTGTCAATGAGAATGGGTAAAAAAAAATGTGAAGTAGAGCCTAGAAGTGTAGGAAAAATGTAAATTATACAACAGGTGCAGAGGAAATAACAGAATATAAGATTATTTTTGGACTCACTTTGCTAGATATCAGCTGTGACATGCCCCAAAATGCAAGATAGGACAGCTTGCAAAGTTAGGTACTTTACAATGGAACACTGATCCAATCAATCAATCAGACAGCAGCTTTTGAATGCTGATGACATCTCAATAGCCATATTCAGCGCCGAGTCCATCAGTTGAATTCAAAGACCAACAGTAAAATCTTCATACAAATGGACAATTTAAAGCCAAGATATGTACAATTATGCATAAACTGAATATGCAACGGTCTGACAATATATGCAGTTTATAATCACGTGTGGGGGAGGATTTCCATAACTTACTTGTGGCTCCGCCACTACTGAGTTACAGTCCTACCCCCTCACACTTCAAGCTAAATTGCATGTTCCGAGTCAGCCTACTGCATTATTTATTTCTTTATTTGAAAACTGGTGACCAGGAGGCCAAATCTCATTTCCAGGTGTGACCTGGGGGAAGGGGACATAGGATGAAGAACAATAGGTTGCTCATCTGTAAATACAGGTTACTCACCTGTAACACGAGTTCTAGGACTGGTATATGTTGTTCATCCACACTTTGTGGCAGGTTCCTTGCCGCTTTAAATCTTGCTGGAAGGTCTTCAAGCTGGCTCCTCCCACCCACCCGGGTGGTAAAACCCTCGGCTCCGCCCCATGATGCCAGATCTAGCCCGCTGGAAGCCAGGTTGCGTGTCGAAGCCGGGGAGGTCGTTTGGGTTGAGTGGATGAACATATACCACTCCTAGAACTCCTGTTACAGGTGAGTAACCTGTATTTCTAGGGACATGGATATGTTGTTCAATCCACACTTTGTGGCAAACTCCTAGCAGTTCTCCGGGAGGAAGGAGGCAAGGCGCGTACCTCCTACTTAGGGAATAAGGACTGGAGAACAGCGGTCCCAAATCAGCATCCCGGCGTGACTCTAGGTCAATGTGGCAATGGGAAAAAAAAAAAAGGGTGTGTGCTGACTTGCAGGTAGCAGCCCTGCAGATTTCCTGGATAGGGACATCCCTAGAAGCAGCCACTGAAGCAGCGGTATGGCAGGCAGAATGAGCTCTTATCCCTTTGGGAGGCTCCATGCCCGCCAACCTATAGCAGAGATCTATGTAGGAGGTGACCCACCTGCTTATCAACCGCTTGGCTGCAGGTCTACCAGGTGCGGCTTCAGTGTAGGTGACCAACAGCTGGCGAACCTCTCCCTGAACTTCAGCTGTCCGCTCCTTGTAATAAGCGAGCGCCTTTCTAGGGTCCAAAGAACGGAGCCTATATTCAGCCTTCGAGGTGTGATTGGGGTAGAACACTGGCAGAGTCAACACCTGGTTAAGGTGAAACTCCGACACCACCTTCGGAAGGAACTTTCAGGTGGGGGCGAAGGACACCTTGTCCCTGTGGAAGACCAGGTAGGTAGGCACGATGGATAGTGCCTGAAGCGCTCCCATCCTTCTGGCTGACATAATAGCTACCAAGAAGGTGGGCTTCCACGACAGGTGAGAGATGTCACACCTGTGCATAGGTTCGAATGGCTTGCCCATGAGTTTAGCCAATACTAGCAGTATATCCCATGGGGGTGGAGGTTTTCGCACTGGAGGGGATGTGATCTAGGCCTTTGAAAACGTGCCCGACCACCTTCTCTTGCGCCACTGACTGCCTGCCAGCCCACGCCCGGTAAGCAGAGATGGCTGCCAGGTGCACCTTAAGGGGCGTTGACCAAAGCCCTAGCTGAGAAAGGGACCACAGGTAGTCCAGAATACTAGCCAAAGGACAGGAAGAGGGGTCCAACCCCTTGCCCTGACACCAAATGGAGAATCTCTTCCATTTGAAGGCCTAGCATTTTCTGGTAGACTCCCTTACGAGACGCCTCAATGATGTTGAGGACCTCGTCGGAAAGACCCAAGGCCTGGAACTCTAGCTGCTAAGGAACCAGGCAGTCAGGTGCAGGGATTGAAGGTCCAGATGGAGAATCTTCCCCTTGTTGACTAAGATCAGGTCCAGGCGAGCTGGAAGCCGCCTCGGGAGCCTGGAGCGGAGGGTGAGGAGATCTGGGTACCAGAACTGACGAGGCCAGTCTGGGGCTACCAGAGTCACCTGCGCCTTGCCCCTCCTCACCTTGAGAAGCACCTTGTGGATCAAGGGAAATGGAGGGAAGGCGTAAGGCCCGGGGTCCACGGCCTCGAGAAGGCATCCCCCTGCAGCGAGCCCTGCTGAGGGGGGTGAGCGTTTAACAGCCTCAGCTTCGCATTCTCCCTGGAGGTGAACAGGTCCACCTGACAGGTGCCCCAATGGGAGAACAGGTCTTGCACTACCTCTGGCAGGAGAGGCCACTTGTGAGATGCAGCGCCTATCCGGCTGAGGGCTTCGGCCAGATTGTTGGAGGCTCCTGCCACATGGATGGCTAGGACATCTGCCTCCAGGCTGATCGAGAGACCAGATGAGGAGAGCCTCCTTGCACAGAGGCAAGGAGTGTGTCCAGTCCCGACGGTTGAGGTGGTACATGGTCGTGGTGTTGTCTGGCTGGACCTGAACCACCCGACCCTGTACAAATGGAGTGAAGGCAGTGAGGGCTAGTCGAACCGCTCTAAGCTCCAGCAGGTTGATGTGGCATCTCCTGAGGGGAGCAGAGGCCGTGGGCCCAGAGATCCCCCACATGGGCACCCCAACCCATCAGAGAGGAGTCGGTCGTTAGAGTGAGCGTCGGCTCAGGGCGGACAAACGGGATACCCTCCTGCAGGTGAGCTGGGACGAGCCACCACTGCAGGCCATCCCACATCTCCTGGGTCACTGTCACCGGCTGGTCCAGAGGACCAGAGCACTGTGACCACTGGCTGGCCAGCCCCCATTACAGGGGGCACATATGCCAGCGGGCCCAACGGACCACGCTGGTGCAGGCCACCATGAGGCCCAGAAGGCGCAGGAAGTCCCGGGCAGGTCGCAATTACCTAGCCAGAAATGACTGGGCAAAGGAGGAAAGGACCTCGGCCCTGTCCGCCTGGAACCGGGCTCTGGCTTGGAGAGTTGAGCTCTGCCCCGATGAACTGAATCACCTGCGATGGCACGAGTTCCGATTTGGCCTCACTGATGAGGAGGCCAATCCGAGAGCAGACCTGAAGGGCCAGATCCCTGGACTGCTCCACCTCCAACCTGGAGGGGGCTCCAATCAGCCAGTTGTCCAGGTAAGGGTACACCCGAACCCCTCGGTGCCGCAGGAATGCTGTCACCACATCCATGCATTTATTTAAGACCCTGGGAATTGGAGAAAGGCCGAAGGGCATGGTCCGGAACTCGTAAAGAGATCCCTCTGCTCTGAAGCGGAGGAATCGCTGATGAGACGGACGGATTGGGACGTGAAAGAACGCGTCCTGGAGATCTAGAGAACAGAACCACATGCCTAGTTCCAAGGATGGAATGATCTGAGCCAGAGTGACCATCCTGAAGGTACACGGCCTTAGGAACTTGTTCAAGTCGTGTAGGTAGAGAATGGGACGCCAGCCCGCAGTCCGTTTTGGGACCAGGAAGTACCCGGACAAATCCTGGGTCTGGAGGAGGATCTGCCACCTCACTGATCACCTCCTTCTGGAGGAGCAGGGCAATGTTGGAAGATGCCAGATCTTAGCCCGCTGGAAGCCAGGTGTTATGTGTCACAGCCGGTGAGGTCGGGTGGGTCTGTGTTAATGAACAACATATACCACTCCTAGAACTACTGTTACAGGTGAGTAACCTGTTTTTCTAGAATTGTGGATATGTTGTTCATCCACCTTATTGGCAGACTCCTAGCAGTTATCCGGGAGGAGGAAGGCAAGGCGCACACCCCCTACTTTGGGAACAGAGACTGGAGAACTGAGGCCCCAAAACCAGCATACCAGCGTGACTCGAGGTCAATGTGGTAATGGGCAATGAAGGCGTTTACTGTCTTCCAGGTGGCAGCCCGACAGATTTCCTGGATAAGGATGTCCCTGGAAGCAGCCACTGACGCAGTGGTATGGTGGGTAGAATGAGCTCTTATCCCTCTGGGAGGCTCCTTGCCCACCAACCTATAGCAGAGATCAATACAAGATGTAATCCATCTTGCGATCATCCACTTTGCTACAGGTCTGCCAGAGGCAGCTTCAGTGTAGGTGACAAACAGCTGGCGAACCTCGCCCCGAATTTCGATCGTCCTCTCCTCTCCTTATAATAGGAGAGAGCTCATCTCAGGTCAAGAGTATGGAGCCTGTACTCTGCAACTGAGGTGCAGTTCGGGTAGAACACAGGCAGAGTCAACACCTGGTTAAGGTGAAACTGACACCACCTTCGGGAGAAATTTTGGGTGAGGGCACAGAACAACCTTGTCCCTGTAGAAGACCAGATAAGGGGAGTCCACCGAGAGCACCTGGAGCTCCTTGTCCTGGCAGACGTGATGACCACCAGGAAGGCAGTCTTCCACGACAAGTGTGACATGTCACACTTGTGCATTGGTTCGAATGGCTTGCCCATGAGCTTTGCCAAGACCAGCAATAAATCCCACAGGTGGAGGTTCACGCACCGTAGGGGATATGTGATCCAGGCCTTTGAAAAAAAGCACCAGAACACCTTTCTCCTGTGCCACCGTCTGCTGGCTGGCCTGCATCCGGTAAGCAGAGATGGCTGCCAGGTGCACTTTAACGGTCAAAGACCTCCTCTGGACAGAGACCAAAGGTAGTCTAAAATGCTAGCCATGGTATGGGACAGAGGGTCCAGGCCCATGCCCAGACACCAAATGGAAAATCTTTTCCATTTGAAGGCGTAGCACTTTCTGGTCAACTCCTTTCAGGATGATTCCACTATTACGAGTACATCCTCTGGGAGACCAAAAGCCTAGAACTCTAGCCGCTCAAGTATCAGGCTATCAGGTGCAGGGATTGAAGGTCTGGATGGAGGACCTTACCCTGATTGACAAAGATCAGGTCTGGGTATGCTGGAAGACTCCTCGGGAGCTTGTTGCAGAGTCTGAGGAGATCTGGATACCAGAACTGGTGTGGCCAGTCTTGGACTACCAGGATCACCTGCGCCTTGCCCCTCCTCACCTTGAGGAGCACCATGTGAATCAAGGGAAAGCGAAGAGGAGGCCTGGGGTCCACAGCGTCAAGAAGGCATCCCCTGCAGCGATCCCCACTCGGGGGGGGCAGGCATGAAACAGCCTCAGCTTGGCTTTTTCTCTGGAGGCAAACAGGTCCGCCATTGGTTTGCCCCAGTGGGAGAACAGGCTGTAAGCTACCTCTGGATAGAGGCGCCACTCATGGGATGTCTCGCCTATGTAGCTGAGGGCATCCGCCAGTTGATTTGAGGCTCCTGCCACATGGATGGCTAGGAGATCTGCCTCCAGTCTGCTCACGAGTGCCCAGATGTGGAGCACTTCCCTGCACAGCAGCCAGGAGTGCGTGCAGCCCTGCTGATTGAGGTAGTACATGGTTGTGGTATTGTCAGTCTGGACCTTAGCCACTTGACCCAGAAGCTGATGAGTGAATGCTGTCGGTGCCACTCTGACCACTCTGAGCTTCAACAGGTTGATGTGGTAACAGGACTCCTCAGGTGTCCAGAACCCATGGGCCCCGTTCCCCCCCCTTGTGGGCTCCACAGCCCATGAGAGAGGCATCGGTCGTGAGGACTACAGTTGGCTCAGGGCGGACAAACTGTATCCCTTCCTGCAACTGGTCTAGGATGGTCCACACTGGAGAGCAACCCACATCTTCTGGGTCACAGTGATCAGCTGGTCGAAATGACCTAGGCGTGGAGTCCACTGGGCGGCCAGCTTCCATTGAAGGGGCACATATGCCACCTGGCCAAATGGACCATGGTGGTGAAGGCCACCATGTAACCCAGAAGGCGCAGAAAGTCCCGGGCAGGCACAATGGCCCAACCAGAAATGACTGCGTAAAGGAGGAGAGAACCACCGCCCTGTCTGCCAGGAGCAGAGCTCTGGCTCGGCGAGAGTTCAGCTCTGCCCCGATGAAGCACATCACCTGAGAAGGCATGACCTCAGACTGTCTCCTTGATCAGGAGGCCAAGTTGAGAGCAGGTCTGAAGGGCCAGGTCCCTGGTCTTGCTGGGTGGAACCTGCTAAGAGCCAATCGTAGAGGTAAGGGTATACCCGGACCCCTCGATGCCCGAGGTGAGCTGCCACCACTGCAATGCATTTGGTGAAGACCCATGGGGCCGATGACAGGCCGAATGGCAGGGCTTGGAACTCAAAGGGTTCCCTCTGCTCTGAAGCGGAGGAATCGCAGGTGAGATGGATGGATTGGGACGGGAAAAATTGCATTCTGAAGATCCAGTGAGCAGAACCATATGTTTTGCTCCAGGGGTGGTATGATCTGGGACAGAGTTACCATCCAAAAGGTATATGGGCCTGAGATACTGATTCAGGTCGTGCAGATCTACAATGGGGTGCCAGACCCCCATCCGCATCAGGACCAGGAAGTACCTAGAAATGAACCCTGGGCTGACTGGAGGATCTGCCACTTGGACCACTGCCTCCTTGAGGAGAAGCTGCGCTATGTGGTCTCTCAGAGCCGACTGAGTGTTGGCAGATACTCTCTTCCCGTGGGACTTGGCTTGGCTGGGTGGGTACTGCTTGAATTCTAGAGGCAGACCCTGGCCGACCACTTCTAAGACCCACCTGTCCGTGGTAACAGTGGACCAGGTGGAAAGGAAGTAGTAGTGACAACCCCCCATGGGCGGACCCAGAGCTGGTGTGATGAGAACAGGGATGGCTACCTCTATCCTGTCACTGGGCAGGCTTTGAGAAAGAGGGTCCAGGGCCTGAACCCCCGACCTCCTCTGTGGGCCTGGGGAGGTCAGGGCTTGGGCCAGGGGCACAAAGCCTGTGCCTGCTGATGCTGTGCCCCCCTGAAAGAAGGACTGCTGGGCCGCAGGAGCAGAGTGCTGAAAATGCTTCTTCTGCTGCGGCTTCTTAGGGCTAGAAGTGCTTTGAGCAGAAGTGGCAGAGTCCAAGGTGGCACTGGACTGTTAGATTCGCTGAAGGTGACCATCCACACCTGGACCAAAGAGATCAGTGCCCAGGAAAGGATCATCAAGTTTATGCTGGGTATCCGCCATGAAGGTGGAAAGCCTCAGCCAAGCCCTGCGGTGTGAGGAAACCGTGGCTGCCACCAAATGGGTACATGAGTCCCCAATGTCCAGAGCCATCTGAAGCTGCTGCTTGGCATGAATATTTACGATTCTGCACTTCCCCCCAAAAAAACATATAAAAAGTGGAAGGCAACAGAGCAGAAAGGAGGGAGGGCAGGGAGCTAGGTCCAGAGAAAGGAGCAGTCCAGTCTCTGACTGTGACAGGGCTAAGGGGGCCTGCGGTGCCAGGGATAGTGGCAAGGCCCCTGAGCCACCATCAGAAGCAGCTGGGAGGGTTGGAGACAGAAAAAAAAACAGGTGACTCACAGTAACAGTAGTTCTAGGAATGGTACATGTTCATCCACACTGTTTGGCATGTCCCCTTCCACTTTAAGATGGACCAGAAGTCTTCAAGCTGGCTCCTCCCACCCACCCGGGTGGTATATACCTTGGCTCCACCCCATGACGCCAGATCTTAGCCCACTGGAAGCCAGGTGTTGTGCATCCACAGCCGGGGAGTTTGGGTGGGTCCGTGTGGATGAACATACACCACTCCTAGAACTATCATTACAGGTGAGTAATCTGTTTTTCCAGGAGCGTGGATATGTTATTCATCCATACTCTTTAGCAGACTCCTAGCAGTTCTCCAGGAGGAGGGAGGCAAGGCGCACACCCCATACTTAGGGAACAGAGATTAGAGAACTGAGGCCCCAAAACCAGCATCCCAGCATGACTCAAGGTCGATGTGGTAGTGGGTGATGAAGGTGTTTGTTGACTTCCAGGTAGCAGCCTGACAGATTTCCTGGATAGGGATGTCCCTGGAAGCAGCCACCGATGCAGCAGTATGGCAGATAGAATGAGCTCTTATCCCTCTCGGAGGCTCCTTGCCCACCAACTCTTAGCATAGACCTATCCATGATGTGATCCATCTTGCAACAGTCTAGAAGCGGCTTCAGCAGAGGTGAAACAGCTGGCGAACCTCTCCTCGACTTTCCGCTGTCCTCTCTTTGTAATAGGAGAGGGCTTGTCTCAAGTCCAGAGTATGGAGCCTGTACCTGGCCTCCAAGGTGTAATTAGGGTAGTATAAACGGCAGAGAACACCTGGTTAAGGTGAAACTCAGACACCACCTTCGGAAGGAATTTCAGGTGGGGGTGTAGGATAACTTTGTCCCTGTGGAAGACCAGATAAGGGGAATCCACCGAAAGCGCCTGGAGATCCCCATGTCCTTCTGGCAGACGTGATAGCCACCAGGAAGGCAGTCTTCCATGACAAATGTGACAAGGCACACTTGTGCATTGGTTCGAATGGCTTGCCCATGAGCTTTGCCAGTACCCACAGTAGATCCCACGTAGGTGGAGGTTCACGCACCAGAGGGGATATGTGATCCAGGCCTTTGAAAAAGCACCCAACCACTGTCTCCTGTGCTATTGTCGGCTGACTGGCCCACACCCGGTAAGCAGAGATGGCTGCCAGGTACACCTTAAGGGTCTATGACCGTAGGTCCCCTCTGGAGAGAGACCAAGGGTAGTCAAGAATGCTAGACACTGAACAGGACAAAGGGACCAGTCCCTTGGCCTGACACCAAATGGAAAACCTTTTCCATTTGAAGGCATAAAATTTCCTGGTCGATTCCTTTCTGGATGCCTCCATCACGGTGTAGACATCTTCATAAAGACCCAAAGCCTGGAACTCTAGCCCCTCAGGTACCAGGCTGTGAGGTGCATGGATTGAAGAGCTGGATGGAATACCTTCCCCTGATTGAGTGATATCAGGTCTGGGTGTGCTAGAAGCAAAGGAACCACTAATGGGATGGACGGATTGGGATGTGAAAGAACGCATCCTGCAGATCCAGTGAACAGAACCACATGTTTCACTCCAAGGATGGTATGATCTGGGACAGAGTGACCATCTGAAAGGTGCGTGGCCTGAGATATTGATTCAGGTCGTGTAGATCTAGAATGGGGAGCCAGCCCCCCCCATCTGCTTGGGCACCAAGAAGTACCTGGAGACAAAGCCTGGGTCTGCTGGAGGATCCGTCACTGGAGCTACTGCCTCCTTGAGGAGGAGCTGAGTGATCGTCTCGGAGAGCCGACTGGGTCTGAGCAGATACTCTTTCCTCCTGAGGGGCTTGGCTTGTAGGGTACTGCTCGAATTCCAGAGGCAGTCCCTGACCGACCACTTCCCCCCACCCAGTCACTGAGCAGGCTTGGAGGAGGCGGCTCCAAGACCTGAACCTCAGCCTCCATTGCGGGCTTGTTGGGGCCCGGGTTTGGGCTGGGGGCGCCAAGCTTGAGCCTGCTGTTGCTGGTGCTGTCTACCTTGGAAGCAGGACTGCTGAACTGCAGGGGAAGAATGCCGAAAAGGCTTCTGCTGGTCCTTGCCTGAAGAACCCCTGGCAGAAGTAGCATTCAAGGTGGCACTGGACTGCTCAGTGCGCTGAAGATGACCGACCACTCCTGGGCCAAACAAGTCGGTCCCTAGGAAGGGCACATCAGCTAGTTTGTGCTGGGAATCCACCGGGAAGGAGGAGAGCCTCAGCCAAGCCCTGCGACGACAGGCAACTGCATCAGCCATTAAGCATGCACAAGAATCCCCAATGTCCAGAGTAGTCTGAAGCTTCTGTTTGGCAACAGCTCAGCCCTGATCCCAGACCTGCTTGACCATGGTCTGCAAGTCCGCGGGGAGACGTGGGAAGACTTTACCCAGCAACCTAAGGAGGGCGTGAGAAAAGTGTGCCATGATGACGGCTGAATTTGCCTGATGAAGGCACAAGGAAGAAGCTGCATAGACCTTCCTGGCCAAGTGGTCCAAAAGCTTGGACTATCAGGAGGTTGGTCAGTGTCAGCAGAACTGCCAGTACGCCTGAACACAGGCGGTCACCAGGCTCTCACCTGAAGGGTGCTCTGTGAACCCCGCAAGGGACCCCATAGGCACCGCATACTTGCGGGCCATGCAGGCAGACTGAGCTGGACAAGAGGCAGGGCGCTGCCAGAGTTCTAAGGCCAGGCCAACAATTGCCTTGGCCACAGGAAAGGCCTCCATCGGGGTATCTCCTCTTTAAAGGATGTCCATAAGAGGGTACTCAGCCTTTTTCTGGATAGGCTCCAGGGGCATCCCTGTAGATTCAGAGGTGAGGCGAAGAATCCCTTGAAAGGACGAGGGACCTTTCAATGTCTATAAGCCAATGGCTGATTCATCATCCCCTGGATGAGAGCGCAAGCCAGCGATGTCCGAATCTGAGGAATCCGGGTATGACGACAGACCACCCAGGTCACCTTTGACCTGCCGAGGGCGGTCTGGGGTTACTGTGACCGACAACCGCCAGGGAAGCCTGGTGTCTGGTCCAAATTCCTTGGAAGGAGCCCCTCCCACAGGCTGTTTGGGCGGTGGTTCCACCACAAATTGGTGGAGACCGTTTTGGGCCGAGCTGGTGGTTTTGCCAGCTCCGCGGGCAGGGGAACAGATTTAATCGACTTTGAGGGAGTCTGCTTTGGCCTAGAAGGCAAAAGCCAGGTAATGGCTGGTGTAGAAGCTGGAGTTGGCTGTTGCCACATGAGGTCCTCCAGAGCCTCTCCTCATCAGAGGAGGATGAGGACAACCGATGGCATTTCCTCTTTTTGAGCGTTTATGGCTCTTCCTTGGCCTGTCGGTCAAGGGGTCCAAGACCTCGATCGAGATCAGATGGGCAGACTCAGTCGCTCGAGAGACACTGGCAGGATCAGTGATTTCCAGGGATCAGGAACCACTTCTTCGATGGGAGTCCCAGCTGGCTGGGTCTCATCTGAAAAGACCAGATTAGGGGTTCTATCGACCGGAGTCGGCGAGATAGGATCGATCATGATTTCAAGATAGTCGATAGATAATTCTGTCAACTGACCAGACGGCAAAGCCAAAAAGCCAGCAGCCGAAGAAGCGATCGACTGAAATAGAGACCACATGTTCCTGGGATCAAGATCTCTCCCGCTCCCAAGAATGTCTCCACTGAGATGAAGACTATCCTAGATCCTTCTCCCGCTTATGAGATCGAGAGGAGTGCAAGCCTGCAGGCGCCTCTCCCTTGGTCGGGAGAGACTGGCACAACTCTCAGAAGGAACCCAAGAAGGTGGAACCCAGGTTGAGCAGAACAAAGAAGCTTCAAGAAGTCATCTGTAGCACGAGCCGCTTCCTCCTCGTATGCTTGCATGTGTTCCAATTGCTTGGTGGATCCCGCAGCCGTGGAAACCACCCACTGAGCTCCTTGGATTTCACTGGAGGGTTCCTCTTCTCTGGCCTCCCCAGCTTCAGGCATGCGAGACGGTTGTTGAGGATATTGAGATGAAAGGCAGAAACACATCGCATTTCAAGGTGTCATGGTCGACACCGAAGCAATAGATGCATGTGGTGTGGGGATTGGTGCACAACATTTTCTGTCTGCAAGGGCACCGATGACATCCGGGGGAAGACTTGTTTTCCATAATCGAAGCAGCAAGCTTGCAATCGCCAATGTGATCAATGTGAATTTTCGGAATAACCGAAGGTTTGAAAGCCAGGGCCTACAAGATGCGTGAGCACGAGGGAGGCAACCTGAATCTTCCAGCAGAAAGGAAGATCTGCTGTCATGGGGCAGAGCCATGGCATATACCACCTGGGTGGGTGGGAGGAGCCAGCTTGAAGACTTCTGGTCCATCTTATAGTGGAAGGGGACATGCCAAAGAGTGTGGATGAACAACATATCCACGATCCTAGAAAGAACAGTTATGCAAGAACTTACCATAACAGTAGATCTTATAGAGAATCTCATCAGGCCACACCTTTTCAATTATACCTGTGTCAGTGCAAGAACCACTTGGAAACTTTTGCAAGTAGTTAGCCAGAGGCCACCCACAATGATGTCATATGTCAGCATCTACATACACGTCAGGGGCCCCTCTTAGTTCCCCAACTGGAGATCACGCTTGGAGGACCTCCCTCTCTGGAACCAGAAAAGACCCCGGCACTCCATAAGCCAGGTGAGAGCTAGAAAGGACAGCAATACAAAGAGCATTTGTCACAACCCCAAAGGGGGGAGAAGCATGGGACAGCATGGCCTGATGAAAGATTCTCTTGAAGATCTACTGTTACAGTAACTTCACGTAACTGTTCCTGGAGGATCTCTCATCAGGCCACACCTTTGGAAAGAGTCCCAAGCAGCATCAAAACCTAACAGTCTGAACACCTGGAGCCTATAGGCTTATGATATCAGGCCTTATAGCACAGCTAGGCAAACCCAGCTCATGTAAGAATGTCCAGACTGATGCTTAGTGAAGGTGTGGACAGTACTCCATGTGGCAGATGTATAGATTTCTGCAGCAGAAACATTCCAAAAACAAGCCACAGAAATGGCCATGCCTCTGGTGGAATGACCACAAACCACACCGGGAAGTTTCTTACCGTACTTCCTGTAACAATGTAATACAGTGTGCTAGCCATCTGGATAATAGAAACTGGTGTGCCCCCTTTCCCAGGGGCAAATGAAAAAAGGTTGTGCGGACTTTCTGCAGTCCTTTGTATGGTGTGTATAAATATAGTATTCTATGCACACTGAAGGCATCGAGCAATGCTTCCCCTGGATTGGCATGCTCTGGACAATACACTGGTAGGCAGATGTTTTGATTTAAAGAGCAGCTGCATAGTTCATTATTAGCTGCTCCTCTAAACATACAACAACTGACCTGGCCAGGAGTTGCTGTACAGAAATTGTTCTGTACAATTCTCCCATTTTAATAAGTTACGTGCCTCACAATTTTATTCTGAGACCCCGACTAAAATGGAGCCACTTCCCTAAACTGGAGCCATGCCACCACTCCAGCAACTGCAGCCTCGTTTTGTGATGTCAGTAAATGAAGGCTGCATGTGCGTTCCCTATTGATTTGAATGGGAGCCATTTTCTGATACATATTAGTACTAGTTATTGTTGGGATGTAAAAAAATAGCCCCGATTCAAATCAATAGGGCGCACACATGCTGCCTTTGCTTACTGACATCACAGAACGGGTGTAAGCCCCCTCTGGGGACTTACCTTTATGGCCCCTCATTTCTCTGTCTCTCTCCTCTGGTTGCCTCAGTTTTCTGGGCGTTTCCTCAAGGGTCCTGGTGCCCCAAGACAGTCCCCACAGCAGCTTTGTCCTATTTAGCCCAGCTAGGGCTTAGAAAACAACTGATCGTCGCACGCTCATTTGCACCTCGATGCATGGCGGCAATCACGCATGCACGAATGGATGCTTTGGTGTGCCGACTGCTGGTTTTTTTTTTTTTTTTTTTTTTTTTACCACCCATTAAAAAACAAGAGTACTTACCTTGGCTGCACCAGTCCTCTGAAAGTAGGAGAAACGGAAGTTACATACCTACCATAATTCTGATTTCTGTGCATCTTCACCATTCACCACCTTTGGGTTCTGGCCAGAGGTCACAACCTCACAAGAGTTTTTTTTGATGGGCGGAGTCGACGCACCATCAGTGCCGCCCTCAAGGCAGACGCACTGCGTGCTGCTCGCGGGTTGGCCGTTAGGTGTTGTAGACTCTGCCCTCCCGCCAGTTCTGAGTCGCTGTAGAGTGAGAAAAGGGTTGGGAGGGTGGGACAAGGAAGTCCAAGGGACAAACAAAGGAAGACATATAACAAAGGAGAAATAAACGACAGAGGACAGAACAAGCCTGAAAAACTAACGGGAATGGGTAGGGGCTCCATTCTCTGGAAGTAGGAAAGGAGGAGGGAGGGAGGGTTAAGGATTTAGAAATAAGGATGTGAACAAGGGTGGAAAGAAAGGGAAGACACCCTGGCACCTTGACCTATCTCCAGATTGTAGAGGAGCTGTGAACGAGTCGCCAAAAGGCTAACTGCCAGAATTCAAGGCACAGAATCACTGGCAATAACTCCAACAAGCAGAGTCTGCTATTCTGGAATAAAAGACAGGATACAGGGATATCCCCCCCCCTCCAAAGAAATTTTTGGTGTAAGAAACTAGTTTCTTACATTAAATTGAGGATGTGTCCAAAAGGACAAGGAAATGAAAGAAGTTGACAGGGAGAATGGGAGAAGGAAAGAAAGGAGGGCAACTGCCAGAGTGCCCCCCATCCTGACCACTCTCCTCCTAGAGAAAATCAACCCCTATGTTCCCCAAGTTACCCCACTCCTGACCAAACAAAGGAGGCGGCAAGGAGGGGGCACGGGGGGCCCCCAGAGACAGAGGCCCCAGGGGGAAGGAGGGTGGGATTGTGATGAATGGTGAAGATACAGAAAGATCAGAATTACAGTAGGTACATAATTTCCAAATCTTGCCTGTCAGTACACCATTCACCGCAACTGGGTGAGTGCGGGCCCCCCAAGAGGCCTAACCCTAAGGGACTGAGTCCCTTAGCTCTCCGTGGGTGACGCACTAAGAGAGAGAACCTTCACGGGTCTGGAGGGGCCCAGGAGTGGGGAGAGAGACGGGGACTCCTCAGAAGGAGTAGGAAGTTGCCTCGACAGACGCAGTCTCGCTCTACGGGATGAAAGATAGGTTCTCTGGTGAGCGGAGTTAATAACCCTATGCCTGGCCAAGGGTGACAACCAGCAGAGACGCAGCCATGCCATCTGCCTTGTGCAGATCGCTGTCCCTACGAACCTGGTAGCTACCACATTGGCATCATATGATGCCCTTGCTTGGTGCCTTGCTAGCTCCAGACCACATGCAGAGAGTGCAATGGCTTGTCTAGTTACCTCAGTGTCAGGCAAAGCAGCTAGGAGTTGACCTACCCTGGACCACAGAAAACTAATAGGTAGCATAGTGGGCCTGATGTGCTGCAATAAAGAGCAGCAACCGTGCCGAGTAGAACGTCCTCCTCATCCAGAAGTCAAAATCCATAGAATCTTGATCTGGGGGCAGGTCACAGTGAAGGGCGCGAAGCCAGTCAGGAGTGCTCAGCTGCGTCAATCCTGACTGAGGATGAAGCATGGACCTGGAGACTCCGGGGGCGCAATACCACTTGCAGAGATCCTGTGGGCTGGGACTCCAGAAAAGGGTTTCTGCCAGAGCATACAGCAGCCTCCCAAAGGGAGCAGGCCGGGGGCACCACAAGGGTGTCCGCACTGAAATCGCCTAGAAGGCGTGCAGAGTGCTCTGGATTGTATTGGGTGGGTGGGGTGATGTGCAGGTCCGCCAACATCCTCACGAGGAATCGCTGATACTCTGCCAGATCAGCAACTGGGGAGAATAGACAGATGGCTCCTCTCCCCCAGAAGAGGGGGATGAGGAGTTAGGACCTCAAGAGTTCAGAAGCTAGCTGCTCAGGGGGAGGTTGAAAAACCTGTCTGTCCATAGCCCTAACATAAGAGGGAAATTGAGCAGCCATATAGATGAATGCCAACTGACCTTGGACCAGATTAAGCTGTGGTGTTTTTTTTTTTTTTTTTTTTAAGTGAATGAGGAAATTTGGCCAGGACACAAGGGAAATTCCCCTACTCTTCGATAAGTGCCATGGGATCTTTAACATCCACCTAACCACCAATCCAGGCAGATGGGACCTCGGTTTAACGTCTCATCCGAAAGACATCACCTCAGAAGTGCAGCACCCCCTCTCATGCTGCACTGCAGTATCAGTACTGGGATATTAACCCAAGTGCCAGATGTGGGAACTTGGAGGCATCATATGAGGAGAGGGTAGATCTTGGAAGGTAAACCTCTCATAGGGAGAATTTTCCCCTTTCTTCATTGTCTAAATCCTCCCCCATATTAAGGAGATGAAGATTATATTCCTTCTCGTCTGAGGGATGATGGGAGTGAAAGTCTTAGCCAGCGACCAAGGCAATGGCTGCAAGGAAGGAATGCCAGGCATGTTTCTGGATCCAGTAGATTAAAACAGTGTCAATGAGGGAGGCCTTGTTGACAGGACAGCCGTTATCCTCAGCTAGAGAGATGGCAACAGTAAGTGAGAGAGTTCTGAGAGTGGATGACACCTAAAAGGCTTGGGACTACTGTTTAAGAAGCAGAACCCAACACAGGCTGCACACCATTCCAGGTAAGTATGGCAGCACCAGAGCCAGAGCCAGACCCCAACCTGTCTTGGTCGGGGGGGGAGATTGTAGTCACTGCCCGAGTGGATGATGAAGAGGACTTACCTTCCATCACTCCATCGGAGGACTTGATGTCACTGGCAATGTATGAGCCTTGTCCTTACACTTGTAGTAATGGCTGGAAGAGAAAGGACTTCAACAACTTATCTTTGTCTTTCAACCTCCACAATTATATTAGTGAAAGTATCACTGAATGCCAGGGAGTCTCCTCCTGGAGGTGGTCGACGAGCAAGAGGGAGAAGCCAGCATGAATCACGTGGCATTGGGGGCAGCTTCCATGGCCTTAATGGTGAAGAAAGTTTCAAAAGCCTTCTTTTGGTCCTTACATTGTGGGACAGGTCCAAACAGCAAACACAAATCGGTCTCAGTGTTATCCTTGTAGATCTTGGAACCACAGGTACAAAACCTGATTAAAGGTTCTTTTGATGGTGGCATAAAACAACAATGTCTAAAAGCAAGTAAACAAAGTTAGAAAAAGTCAAATGTTAAATATTTCTCTGCAGGTCTGACAAGTGGTTGACAGCTGGAGAGAGAGAGAGAGAGCTGAGGAGCAACAAGGCAGGACATGTTATACAATTACCAACATTACACATCATAGCCGGCCCACCGGCGCAGCAGTTGGATTTCCGCTTGCGACGCCGGCGACCTGGGTTTGGGAACGGACTCAGGTCGCCGGAGGGCAGGCCAGGGAGAGGATTGAGCGTTCACGACTGCTCTCCTTCTCGGGGGCGGGTGCGGGAGTCGCCGATGGAAGGGGGACTCCTGGTGGAGACCAGGAGAACCACAAGCATTCGGCCACAGCATCATCAAGGGGCGGGACGGATGCAGGCATCATTGCACGCTCTAGCCCCCCCTTAAAAGGGGAAAAAACCCTGCCTACCTCCTGACGCCTCTATGATGCCTGTCCCTCGGGCTGCCGTAGGCTCCTCCAAATAAGCATGGCTCCTGCCCTATCCCGTCGTTCGTGGCACCTTATGGGGCCCGGGGTGTCACGTCCCCGCCCTGGGGGGTAAGCCAGGGAGTACGGCAATAACGGGGGATGCCACAGCAGGGGGATCCGTGACCGGGCGGATAACTTGGCACAGAGGAGGGGGCGCAAAAAGTATAAATAGAAAAGAAACAAACAAAAAAAAAACATATCATCATGGGTGGCCCCCAGCTAGCTCAAGTTTCCAAGTGGTCCTGACACCGATGGCCTACAGTTCCAAAGGTGTGGCCCAATAGAGATGTCCTTGATAAACATTCAAATACTGGAAAATTGTGCAGAAATAAAAAAATATTGACAATTAAAAAAAGGAAATATCTGTCAGCTGGTATGTGCGATTAGTATATACCATTATGTCCTAAAGCAAATATTCAAAAAGATGACCCACCCCCACATGCACCTGACAGAGGAAGACAGGAAGATCACAGAAGTGTGACTTGAATAAGAAAAGGTGTCTGACACCCATCAAGAACAGCAGACCTCTTACCTGGAGGAACAGAGAGAGATTTTGTGGGTCCTTCACCATTCTTAGGAGTGCTAGTAACACGGTACCCTGTAATTGGTCCAGATGAAGGACTCCAGCTGATCGTTATGCTCTTATCCTTAACATCAGTCACTTGCATCTGAGTTGGTGCATCAATTTCTGTACATATGAAAAAACACCACAAGCACAATGCGTTCAGTGGGTGTTCAAGTTCTCTTGAAAGCATCAGCTGCTCTTTAACAAAACATATACACTGTAAAGCTCGAATTTCACATTGGTTCCATAGAAACAGACTGACGGCAGATAAGGACTACTTGGCCCACCCAGTCTGCCCATTTCCCTACCTATTGGATAAGCTGCAGATTCTAGTTAAACAGCCTACTTCCTGCCACCCCCCACTATAATTGCCTTATGTCTATCCCATGCATGTTTGAATTCCCCCACTGTTTTAGACCCCACAACCTCTCCATGAAGGCGGTTCCATGCGTCCACCACTCTCTCCATGAAAAAGAACTTCCTCACATTACCCCTGAGCCATCCCCCCTCTAACTTTAAATTGTGCCCCCTTGTTCTTACACATCTCTTTCTGAAAGATGTGACCCTCACAGACTTTGCGGATTCCCTTGAGGTACTTAAAAGTTTCTATCATGTCCCCCCATCCCTCCTTTCATCAAGGGTATACATATTAAGCTCTCAGTCTCTCTTCATATGGTTTCTGATGTAGACCCTGCACCATTTTAGTTGCCCTCCTCTGGACTGCTTCCATCCTGTATATGTCCTTGCGTAGATGAGTTCTCCAAAACTGCACGCAGTACTCCAGATGGGGTCTCACCAACTGTCTGTACAGAGGGATAACCACTTCCCTTTTTCTACTTGTGGTGCCCTTCCCTATGCATCCTAATATCCCCCTGGCTCTCCTTACCGACTTCTCACATTGCATACCCACCTTTAGGTCATCTGATATGACTACATCCAGATCCCTTTCCATTATTGTTGTTGTCAGTACCTCCCCTGCTACTGTGTACTCTTCTCCTGGATTTTTATTTCCCAGGTGCATTACTTTGCACTTCTCTGCATTGAATCCAAGTTGCCATATGTCTGACCATTCCTCCAACCTTGCCAAGTCCCTTCTCATCCTTTCTAACCCCCCCCCCCTTGTGTATCAACTCTATTCACAGATCTTTGTGTCATCTGCAAAGGCATACCTTAACTTCAGACCCTCTGCAATGTCACCTATAAAGATGTTAAAGAGACTGGACCCAGTACTGAGCCCTGAGGTACTCACTAGTAACCCCTTTCTTCAGAATGTGTTCCATTCACTATTAACTTCTGAGCCCTGTTGTGCAGCCAGTTTGCTACCCAGGCTACCATCCTGGGACCCACTCCCAGGCTGGCTAACTTGATTATTAATCTTTTGTGCGGGACTGTGTCAAATGCCTTGCTAAAGTCTAGGTACAGTAGGCCTAGGTAGGTTCCATTCTTCTCCTGCCCATTCATTTTTACTGAGATAATTTTCATGAAAACAGGATATTTGCTCCTGAAAAGTTCATCTATTCCTGCTGCTTTCCTCCCTACACTTGGTCATAATACACCACTGGTGACATCAGTTACTTCCATGGCAAAAACTGATGTCACAACACGGGAATGACGAAGTAGGGAGTAAGCTACAGAGGCAGATAAACTCTAAGGGATAAAGATCATGTATTCGTACAAATTTCCTCAGTAATAAATCACTGGAGGAGAAATCTACAGAATATATACAGAATGCAAGCTGAATTGTACCCAATTATTATATTTTTAAAA